>BSBK01004303.1:977500-1443002 GCA_027943335.1 Chamaecyparis obtusa | reverse complement strand
ATCACACACATAAAAACTAATAATTAAACTAAAATCAATAAACTAAAATCTGAATTAAAATATGAAAAAATAAACCAATAACGAAACAACCATATGTATGTATGTATGTGCACAAAAAAAAGAAGAAACACAAAAAACTAAAGAATTACCAAAACACGCAACAAAATAAAATATGAACACAACTATAATCCTCAAGTTAAAGAAACCCACAAAATAAAGAAACATTGATATTGTGGTTTACACAGAGTTAGGAGTAGGCATTACATGGCTTAGTGACCTTCCTGAGCTTATGCAACCAGACTCAAATGTCGCCCACCAACCTTTTATCATGAATTTTGACAAGAATAGGTAGCTCTGGGGCAATACTTTATGAGAAAGTGGAAATACATTGATGTGGAGCCTACACTTAACTGGTTGAATAATTTTGTAGAGATCATATGTTCTGAAGCTTTCTATGAGGAGTAATCTTGGACATGGCTACTCTTTTTGTGCTTTTTGGCTTTGTATTGGACTTTCAGGGTTGCAATACACTGGCATGGTGGTTTAAGGAAGGATGTCTAAAGAAAAATAGTTTTTGAAGCTTTATTTTGGTATAAGAGAGTTGTACTTTATTTATGGACAATTTTGTCTATTTTTGTATCTAGTCCCTAGTAGAATTCTTGGAAAAAGTAGGCCTAGTCTAATAATTGGTTCTAAGGGGTTTCCATAAAGATTTTAATGTTATATCTTTGTTAGAAACACTAGTTCATGTGTTGTCTGGGTGTATGGGAAATACATTAAAATTTGGTTAGGATGTATGGTTTGTATGGAATATTGAATAAGGCTCATGTTAATGCCCTCTTTGATTGTAAATATTTACAAAAATAATATAATTTTTGCAACTTTGGTTGTGTAATACAGATAAAAAAATAAAATAATAAATCACTATATTTACTATTGAAAACAACTAAGAAAAATATAAATAAAGAAAAAATAAGGTTTATCAAATAGAAATGTGTATACGAATATTTTGAATATATCAATATAAATAGCAAATGGAGAAATATTGAATTTATCATCATCCCCATCTAAGCATGTTGTTTGTTCTCAATCAATCTATAGACTTTGATTATAATGAGTTTGAATCCAAATGGTTTAATATATGCTTCACACTACTTCAAGAAAAATTAAAAAATGTAACATGCATGAACAAAATCCATAAAATAAGTGGTCCTAAATTTCAATAATTTCAATCATTTTGATTTTTAAGAATAAATTTGGGCATTTTATTAAATAGAAGAAAAAACAATACATGTTGGTGAAATTGCTTTACATTTCTCGGTTTGGAAATTTCAATAATGCATAGATAAACTATGAGGTGTAAATAAATCCAATGATAAAAAATATTTTACACTAGATTTTTCTTTGTTTATTTTGTTTTAATTTTTGGAAGATAAATATTCTTGTGGACTATGAAAACCGCATGTCTATAAATCATTAAAAAAAGTTAATTTGTCTTACAACATTGAAAGCAAATTTCATCTAAATTCTATCTAAATTTCACAATTCAAGAAAATACTTCTCAACTAAATTTCATTATATGAAAGCAAAAATAAGCTAAATTTAGGTAAAATCACTTGACCTGTGCAAGAAATTTTGAAAAAACTTCACAAAATTGAAATCCAACTTTAGCAACATTATAGCTAAATTTTATGATATATAAAAGCAACATTTGGCTGAAATTTACAACAATGAAGGTAATTGTCAATCAAATTTTACAACATTAAAAGCAAGATTTAATTGTATGCTATAACAAATGAAATAGATTTAGGATGATTATTAAATATGAATACAAACTTCAACAACATATCAAATTGAAAGTAAAATTCAACCAAGTTTCAACTACAGTTGATTACATTGAAGGCAAAATCCAAATAAATTTTGAAATGTTGAGAGTAAAACCTAAGTAATTTCACATCATTGTATACAAAATCCAGTTGAAATCCACAATATGAAAAGAAAAACTTTTTCCAAATATCATGACATTCAAAGTAGAATCTAGTTAAATTTGACAACTCTTGAACCAATTTTCTTCTAAATTTCACAACACTAATAACAAATCTCTCCAGGTTTCAAGAAAAATCCCCTATAATTTTACAACATTGTAAGTAAACTTTAGATATATTTCATGGAATAAAAAGGAAATTTTTTTATTGAACTTCATAGCATTGAAAGAAAAAGTTGTATTTCACAAGTTGAAGCAAATGTTGTCTTGGTTTTACAGCTTTGAAAGCACATTTCAACTATATTTTGCCACTATTTCACTATAATGCCACTGTCCCAAAACCATCTTTCTACAACTTTAATCATCATTGATGACAATTTGTAGATGAATTTGAAAATGATATAGCAAATTACTTCTAAAGCTCACAATCTATAAATAAAATTTGAAGCCATACAATTAATACCTCAAGTCCACAAACCCTTAGTGACCCAATCATACACCCATACATGAAATATACAACCAAAGTCTCATTTGTTGATTGATATCGACAAATTTGTGATTGAGAAAACAAAAATTATTTTAAACCAATTTTAAAGAAAAATAATATGATAATTCTTATTTTCATTTTTTTTTCTCGATAAATATTATATTTTATTAAAGATGATATAATATTTAAAAAGTAATTATAATAAAAAAATTAGTCCCTATAACTAGTAACACCTAGTCACCCCTACATCTACCCAAATACAAAAATAGCATCAAAATGACCCAAATTGGAAATTTCCCCTATAACCATGTATATTAATTTAGCCCACTGTCATTGCAATCCATATACACTTGTAGAGTATAATGTATATCACCACAAAATAGGGTATTCAACCCTCGAAAAAAATAGATACCTCTGTATATAAACATAAAATCTCAAAAAGGCATAACATCATGAAATGAACAATAAGAATTCCAAACCAAAGGACACGCCACCACCAGATTCAACTCTTCATTTCATCTTGGCCCCTTTCATGGTCACAAACTGCTCTCCGCTTGCCTCGACATTGAGCAACATTGCCTCTGCCTCGACCACGAATAAAATTGCCTCTAGAAATTCGAGCACCCCCTCGACCACGACCTATTCTCCTCCTCCCACCTCTATCCATGCCATCCCCATTCCCGTCAAGCTCTTGATTTTCCGCATTCTCCAAGCTATCGACCCTCCAATAATAAATCATTTTGAACTTGAGGTTGTCCATACTAAATTCATTCCTCTTGAGACCATAATATATCACCATCTCCTAATCTTTTGTATAGTCATCTATTAATGGAGCCTCCGCTAATTTATCAACTATGAATTACCCTTTTATTTATTTTCTATTAACATATTCAATGTTGAACTCACTCAATACCATGATCCATTTTTCCAATCTCCCAATTAGAGATGTCTTGCTAAGTAGATACTTTAAAGGGTCAATCTTAGCTATGAGCTTAATCTTATGTGCCAACATGTAGTGGCATAGTTTTTGTGAAGCAAAAACTACTACTAGGCATGCTCTTTCAATAAAACTATAATTTAGCTCATACTTAACCAAGGTCCTGCTGATGTAATAGATTGTCTTTTCTTTTCCATTTTCATCCTCTTGAGCCAATAAAGAACCTACTGAATAATCTATTTCTGAAATCGATAGGATTAATGGCTTTCCCTTGATGGGTGACATCAATATGGGTGGATTAATCAAATATTTCTTCAAAAGTGTAAAGGCTTAATCACATTGATTGTCCCACTTGAAATGTGTCTTTGTGAAAAGGTTGAGTAAAAGAATGGCATTTTTCGGCCAATTGAGAAATGAATCTTCTTATGGATTTTAGCCTTCCTTTGACCTCATTTGAATTATATTTCTTGGTGCCCTCCATTTCCATTATTGCATTAGCCTTTGCATGGTATACCTCTATTCCCTTTGTAGATACTATATAGCCAAGTAATTTTTTTAGATTTCATACCAAATGCACACTTCTTAGGATTTAACCTCACTTTGAATTTCTCATCTTGTAAACATCTTCTCCAAAATTGGTAAGTCACGTTCTTTCATTGTATGAGATTTGGCCAAGATTTCATCAACATAGTCTTCTAGGAACTTGTGCACCATATCATGAAAAATTATAGTCATGGTTCTTTTATAGGTTGCTTCTGCATTCTTGAGACCAAAAGGAAACACATTCCAACAAAAGGTACCCCAACCACACGTAAAGGTCATTTTATCCTGATCCTCAAGAGTTATCTTTATTTGGTTGTACCCACTGAACCGATCCATTAGGGAGAACAGAGAATTACCTACTGTCAAAACTACTATAGCATCAATGCTTGGTAGTGGAAAGTCATCTTTAGGGAATGTTATATTGAGATCTATGAAGTCCTTACACACTCTAATTGATTTGTTAGGATTAGAGATTGGTACGATGTTGGAGATCCATTCAGAATATGCAATAACTCTTATAAAACCAACCTTTAATAATTTCTCCAATTCGGTTTTTACTAGTAATGTGATGTGAGGATGCATTTTCCTTAGTTTCTCTTTGACCATCTTAGCTCCTAGTTATATGTTCAAATGGTGCATGATGAGATTTGGATCTAGCCCTTGCATATCAGCATAAGACCATGCAAAATTCACTTGTTTCTTTTTTAAGAATTCAATGAATTCTCATCTTTCTTTTGGTGTTAATGATGATGCAAGGTTTATGATCTTGGGCTCCGATTCTATGCCAATGTTTATCTTTTCTATGGGTTCAATCACTATAGGTGACCTTTTTTCATAGTGCTATGGTAAAGTGTCTAATCTCTCTTCCTTAGGTGCCATAGTTGGTTTTTCACCTTCGGAAATGTCATTTATTTTTACTTTGTCTAGGTCTAGTATTGCCACATTGTGGTTTTCATCACTAGACCATTTGATTTTTCCTTTATTCTTTTATTTTGAGACTAAGAGATTGGTCACTTTCTCCCCTTATTCCTCCTTGATATAATTTATTGATGGAAGAGGGTTCAACCACATTTAGGTACAAGGTTAATGAATTGTCATTTGGGAATGAGGGTATATCACTTGGCTCAATTAAATTCCAATCAATTAACTCCAAATGTACAATGGGTAGGGGATCATTATGTAGATTCAAATCCATAGGGTTTAGGTACATGACTTTATTAGAAGGTTCTTACTTTGTATCGTTTAAATCTATGACATGTGCTTGTTCAAGATTTTCCATAGAACTTGGATAAAAATTCTCCTCACTCGAGTCCTTTTGGGTTTCTTGAGGATAAAAATCTTATGGGTTAAACCTAACATTATATTCTCCTAACCATGAAGGTAACCATGGATTACCTACCCACCAAGCTCCATTCAATTCTTTCCTAGAATTTGGTTCTTGATTAGTACTAGGTCCTTGGTTGGAACTTGATCCTTGATTTGAACATGATTCTTTACTTGAACTACATATAGGAGCATAGGTATGAATCACATCCACCTCTTTGTCTTGGAAAGATCCTTCGAACAAATAATCCCACTCCCATTCATTATAATCTTCATCACTTTGGGAATTTAGTTGTAAATTTTGTTCATAGATTTGTGGATGTTTTTTTTGAGTGTGTCCTTTTAAATAAACTAGTCCTGATTTCTTCTTTCTATCTCTCCAAGTTGTCTCTATTGGTTCTAGCAAGCCTTCATTTTTCCTTCCTAAAGGACCATTTCCTTTGTAACCCATATTTTACATGATTTGATAAACTTTACCATATTGTTGTGTGGGAATACTGATGTTTTGAACCCATTCTTCATTTGAACTTGATGCTTGGTTAGAACTTGATGTTTCTTCATCTTTATAAAGCCATTTTAAAAACTCATCATCATCTTCTTCCATGGACGGAGAACTACTTTCTCTTACAAAGTGTTCATTATATTCTTTAGGAGGATGAGAACTAGATGGTTTGCCATGTGATCTAGGGGAAATAGGTAAGTCTACCATGGACAAAGAATATTCTCCTACCCCCTTTTGTTTTATTTTACATTATTTATCAAAGTTCTTCATTAATTTGTCCATCTTTGGGTAATGTGTTTCTTTGGCTATTTCCTTCTCAAACTTAGAGGATTTTTAATTTTCCTCTTCTTGATGTGAAACATTTGAGCTAGTATTCTTTTTGTCTTCACCTTTTGAATCTAGAAAACTAACTTTCTCTTTTCCCTTAGTTGAAGTAGGTAAGTTTGGTTTGACTCAACAATCACTCTCTTTTTCCATCTTTTCCTTTTCCTTTGACATGAATTTAAACTATGAACCTTTTCTTGAGTTTCTTCTTTGGGAATACTTGATGGAGAACCTTCACTATTATGTGGGACCAATGAATCATTCAAAGGTTTAACATTATTGCAGTATTGAAAGGGATTTAAGTCTCCACTTATAGTGATCTCTTGACCCATGTAAGGAAATTTTATACATTATGATAGGTCAGATGCACTGCTTGCATTTCGTGGATCCATGGCCTTCCTAACAAGATGTTATATGTCAATTTGAGATAAGGACTTGACAAATTATTTTCTTTTGAATTGGCCCAACTCTAATGGGTAAAATAAACATACCTTTTGAAGACCTTTCCTCATCATCATAGGCTTTGATGGTATTATTTATTTTTGGATCAACATCATCTTTAGAGTGTCCTAGAGATTTTACAAGGTTCAAGGAGAAAATGTTTAGGCCTGCACCACCATCAATTAGGACTCATTTGACTCGGTGTTTATGAATCAATATTTCAATATACAGGGGTATATTTAGGGGATGATTAAGGGACATGTCATCTTGCTCCAAAAAGGATAGGAAATGAGGTGCAATTAGGTGTCCCACCATGTTATGAAATTTATTAACATCCAAGTCATTAGGAACAATTGTTTCAACAAGATCTTTTTCCAATATCTCTTTGTGATTTGGTGAAAGTTTTAACAATTCCAAGATTGATATTTGTGCAGGTATCTTTTGGAGCTGGCCCACAAGGTTATATTGTCTTGAACAGGAAGATGATTGATTAAGCCAAGCGGTTTTAGGGGTGGTCCCTTGCAATGTTATCTTTGAAGCTTTCTCCCTAGTCACAACATTAGAAGTTTATTTTTCTTGTTTGTCCTTAACCACAATGACATTGATTGTATTCTCATACCTTGGTAGGGAATTTATGACATTATCATAGGTATGGGAAAAATTAAACTTGTCATTACTTCTTTTTTTATTTTGGTCAAAATTTGAAGGTTCACCTTTCTCATAATTTAAGAAAGGGGTTTTGAATGTTGTATGATATTCATTGTTTTGAGGACCATCTACCTTAATCATACTATCATCTATCAGATCTTGGACCACGTGCTTTAATCTCATGCATTCATTTGTTTTATGCCCTTTGTTTCTATGATATTCACAATGATGGGCATCATTCCACCATCAGGGTTTAACTTGCGGTTCATATGGTCTTTCCTCTGGCAGTGTAATGATTTTGGTGGCAATGAGAGTTCTTAATGAATTTTCAAGAGGTTCACCCACTGGTGTGAATTTTCTCCTTTATGTTGAATTGAAGAAAGGTCTTGGTTTGTTGACTCCTTGATTGTTTGAAAAATTATCATTGTTGAAAAGGGTCTTTGATGTTTGATTAACATTGTTAGCTTGGTTGGACCCACTTGGGAGATTGAAGGGAGTAGCTTTAAGGTTATTTTACTCTACAAATCCATCATTAACAAGGTTTTTATTGGTGCTCTTTAGAAAAAATCTAGGTTTCTCATTGTTGTTATTGGAAGCCTTGTTGTTGAAGTTGTTATTGTTGTTGGAGAAACCCTTATTTTCCTTGTTAAGTTTTAGTTCTCCCTTTCTTACTAAAACCTCTTCAATTTTAATCCCATTTTCAATGATCTCAAAAGTAGGTGGACATTATAGTTATAGTCGATAATTCATTTCCATGTTCAAGTTATTCATGAAGTCCATCTTCTCTTTCTCAGGCACACTTCTAGGATAACGAGCAAAAACCATTCTCCATCTTTGTAAGAAGTTCAAAAAGGTTTCACCATCACATTGTTTGGCATTGCATAAGTTTAACATGGTGACCTCATGTTCAATATTGTAAGAATAATGATTAACAAACTTAGAAGCTAATTCCTCAAATATCTTGATACCCAGGGGTAGTTTTGAAAACCACTCCATTGCTTTCCCTCCAAGGCTTCTAGGAAATAACCTCATTAAATAAGTGGTGTCATGCATAAACTCCATGCTTAGTGCACAAAACTCCCTCAAATGATCTTGTGGGTTAGATTTACCCATATATTTATCATATTTGGGAAAGATCGCATGTGGAGGGAAGGGTATCATAATTAGACTCTTATCAAATGGAAATGGGCATAGGGCTTTGATTTAAAATTTCTTAGGAGTCGTTACCTTCTTCATGTTGTCTAATTGTGTTTGGAAGAGTTTGAGTTGCTTATTCATCACCCCTATTGGATTTTAATCTTCCCCATCTTTCTTTAGAGTTGACGTATCATAATCATGAGGAAGCCTAACTCCTAATTGAGCTAGGTTTAAGGGGTACCTCTCTTTATCCCTTTCTATGAGTTTTTCCATAACTTTAATGAATAAGGGATCCTTGGAAGCCTCATTGATTCTTTCTTCGATTGCCTCTTCATCTTGATTTCAATGATTCTGATTTTCTCTATTATTCCCATTGTTACCTTTGTTTCTTCCATTTTTATTTCCATTTTTTTCACCATTGGTGTTGGTATTGTTATTGTTATTGGAATTATTGGCTTCATTGGTGTTGTTGATACCATTGGGATCATCATACAAAAATCAGTGAACCATTTTTTATTGTTCTTCTTCCTCTCCTTCTTGGAAAGGTTGATATGGTGATAGAGATGTTTTGTCTAAATAAGGTATCTCTTGCCTAATGTAAGTCTTGTCCTCTTGTAAAGATATTTTGATGTAACGTGACATGGTGAAAACTAGCATTAACAAGAATTAAATATTTTAGAATTGAATTCCCTTTGGTGAAACCTTTTTTACTTTTGTTAACAGTCTAAATTTGACTTGGTTTGCACTCTATTTTGATTGAAATAGGTAGTACTTAGAAAAGGGTACTCAAAAATATAGATTCAAATTGATCAAAATAGGTCAGGAAGTATTCATTATTTTAGGTTTTTAGTTTGTACACATCAAAAGAAAGTTGGTAGGTGTCACATAAATCCTTGTACACGCTGACTGGGAAAGGTGTACGCGCAATTTTTCTATTGATAAGCATCACTTTACTGCTTAAATGCGTCAGAAGTTTGTTTACACGCATCAAAACTTTTTTCAAATGTGTTAAAACTATGTTGGGATGCGTTGCAGGACTGTTTGCAAGCATTATTGAATTTTGCATAAGCATCACAAGATGTGTTAGGAACTGTTACTTTATTATTTTAATCACAACTTGGATGATTTTTTTTTTAAATTTAAGTTAATTGTCAAATTTGAATGGATGCTTTCTGTTTGTCAGCATGGATCTTTGATCATAGCTGTAATCACCTAAAAATGGGCTAGTCTAACTTAGAGGCCTATATGCCCAAAATCAAATCAATTTCTTAATTATGTTAGTACATTGAATCAACTTGCTAGCATAATTCATCAAAAATCACCGAATCAAGCAATCAAATCTATAAGACTATTCAAATTGATCAATTCATTAATTAATGCTCTTAGCTTAATTAGTTAAATCAATCCCATCCCATGGCTAGAATATTTAATTAATTCAATTTTCTAAAATGTCCAAATTTCCACATCCACACTAAAGGACAAGAGGCTTAATCCCCACCAATCAAGGGATGCTCACATGGATCAACCACATGGATCAAGGGAGAATCGATCCTAATCATTCTTCATGGAGGGATCTGAACTGTCCATTTCACTCTCAAAACTATAAAATGAACTCACTCTAAGCTCAATTGATCTAGTTAATTGCATTCATATCCTTATGCTATCAATTTACATCTAGCTTGCTACTTTGATCATTCCCAACTTAATCTAGTTAATTGAATTATCATTTCATATCTTAAAATCATGTTAATTGCACACCCGCATAGTTGAATCTCCCATTCTAGGTTGTCTAGTCACTAGTTCAGATTGAATTCTGAGAGTAATGTGATAATCTAACGATACTCTTCTTAGTTATGGAGTAATGAGATGTATTTCTTGAGTTATTTGCTTAATTTTTTTCAATTTGGATTGAACTAACCAAGAAACTAATGTTTCGTTGAGTGTTTGCAGGGATAACTTTAAGAAACCCCCTCTCGAGAAAAGGTGTAAAATCCTAGTGAATCTTACATTTTTTTTTAATTTTTTTTTTTGGGGGGGGGATTTTCATATTGATGGCAAAAAAATTTTTCAAAGTAGAGGAAAAAATTAGTTTGTATTGGCGATTTTTTTCCTACCATAGAAAAATTCCATAAAATCCAGGCGATTAATTCATTAATGTGGGGGAAAATATATAATGTATAAGGTGAATTTTTTGCCTGCAAATGAAAAAAATTTAATTGTATCGGTGATTGTCAAATATTATTTATTAATAATCAATTTTCAATAGTTGTCATTTGTCACGTGGGCCAATGCCAAATGTCAATTGATCACTGATCAGAGACATCACTCAGCACGATGTTATTAATAAGCACGACCACTCCAACATCTTGAAGTTTTATTTCATGCTGAAAGTCTTGAAGGAAACATCAATCTTCTGCAAGTATCTAGAATGGTGATATGTATCCCTTATATAATATAAAGGTGAGATGTATTGAATTGAGGAAATTAATTATAAATTTTCTATAAATAGTTACTCTATCCACCACATTGCATAGAGTTTTGCAATTAACGTATATAGTGATTAATTTTTTATTGAAATAAAGAGGAAATAATGGGTTTTTTATTAACTTTGAAGTAGTTTATTATTTTAAAAATATTTTTTAATATGAGGCCATTTTTCAAGTTTTTAAAACGATTAGGTTTCTTTATCAATCCAGAGACAAAGCAAGTTGCTATTTTTAACATTTAAAACAGTTTTATTATTGTTTATTAATTAATCAATCAGGCAGGTTAATTTAAAAATTATTTCATGGTTTTATCTCTATTTCATAAAACTTTTATATTTTGACTTTACAAAATATTTAGTCATTTAGAAAATGATATCTCTCAACTTATGTTTTAATTAATTGTCAAAGTAGACTATGTTTTAATTTTAAAAATACTTAATAATTACATTGTATTGTGCATAAGAAAAATGAAAAAAAATTAATTAATGTTCGACCAGGATGATCAAAGATTGACAACTTAAAATCTATTTCAGACCAAAGTTGTGAGGATTAGAAAATTTGGCGTCCATCATCCGGAAAAGTGACACGTGTCTCATGAACATCTATGTTTCAATGTTGAGAGACCTATAACAACTGCCAACGGATACCTATTATCATCGAGTCGTTTGTTGGATTATAGCAGATCGAGGACATATGTTGTATTCATGGCGAAATGTGGGCATGATACACATGTTTTCCAAACTTTGTCCAAAAATGAAACATGTGTCATTTATAAATATTTAATTAATTATAATTAAATCAGCTTTGGGGAAAGGTTGCAAATAATTAAAGTCTTAAAAACATTATGGAATAGCGACACGTGTGATGGACAATAAATGATGAACATTTAATTAAGACTTTAAGTATAGTTAAAATCTAAATTTGGTGAAATATCTAATTAATCGTAATAAACATTTTATTAAGTGTAATAAGCTATTAAGCTGAAAGCTCTATGTTGGGCAATACTTGTAAAGGATTAAAAAGTCTTCAAGAACATTCTAAAAATGTGACACATGTCGCATGTCACACATCATTTGTCAGTCTTAAAAAAGATGATGCAAATCATAATTAATAATAATTTATAAACTTCTAACACGACTGTACAAATTGTGCCCTTTTGGATTTAAATTTTTTGAGGGTTTTGACACTAAGGTTTTTAACTGTAACACATATTGGAAATAAGACTGAACTCAAAATTGTAGATAGATAGAGGTGAAACCTTAGGTGAATTCAGAATAATGTTATAACACAATACACTTAAAAAATTAATCACTTACTTTTGCGTCAATTGCATTCGTCAATGCACTCAACAGATTGAAACTTTGCTATCGATTAGAATTGAGAGATTAGAACCAACCAAACCAAATTGTGTAAAATAGCACTGATCTATGAATGTATTTATACAAACCCTTTTTGGCAAATTCGGTGTGAAGCTTATATGCTATATGAATATTTGGCAAAGCCTGCATAATAATATGTCTTATGTATTTTTTGAGGCAATTATGGATCATCCAATAATTTTCTATGATTAATAGAGTTGGCAAAAATGGCATTGGTTTGAGACACACGTTCGCAAAATGCCAGGCGAAATTGGGGCCTCCTCTAAATGTATCTTTATAACACCATTGGTGAATTTAGGTCATCAATTAAGACAAGATTTGGAAATTGTAGGCGAATTGTGTCCAAAAATTAGATTCAATAGGTGATATTGTGAAAGAAAGAGGGAAAATTACATAAACAATTGGTGATGGGCCCGGGCATTCGACCCAATATTTATAAAGTTCGAGTGACACGGCCAGCCCGATATACACATTTTATTCACCAAATCCTAGGTTGTCGACATGAGACATTCATCAATTGGTGAATATTCACCACTAAAATTATCCCTAAGTGTTTGTACTTGTAGATATAGGTAAAAATTGTACATCACACATTTTTGGCACTCACTGTGCAACCTAGCCCCCATTTTTCTGACATTTTTACTGTGCTTTTCCATACTTTTCTAACTCTAATTATGCATAAAATTGCACCTGGGATGAGGAGTCGCACTTGGTAAATTCTTAGTCACACTTGGGATTTAAATAACATATGGTAAATGTCTCATTTAGTTGATCCTTAGTCACATCCGGTGTAATGAGTCACATTTATTTGTTCCTCAGTAGCATCTTGTAAAAATTTGCATTTAGGAATTACAAAAAATCAAATCCTATTTTTAGAAAGTCGCATCAGGGAAATTTGCGAAGTTTTCAAGTTTGATTTGATTTTTGAATACTAACTCTGACAATTTGATGTTTGTTTTTTGTTTGATCATTGATTACATAGCCTAATTGATTTCTACAGGACACTTGACAAAGATTTGCTTGCCAAAGCCTTGCAATTGAAACAAAAAGACTACTAACACTTGTAGGTTGCCTAAGGAGTTGAGAAAACAATCATGTATTCTTAATGATTTCTTAAGAACTAAAATGCAATTCTTATTTAATAGTCAAATCCTTGTTAGGGGAGTATGCTCTTGTCTTCATTGGCAATCAGAAACTTAGAAGATATGGTTTGATTGTTGAATTTGGATTGGGGAATTAACAAGTGTTTTGTGTGTTTGGGAGCTTGGGAAAAGTAGGAGAGTATGTTATTATCTTACAAAAGAGAATCATAAATCCAGACCTTTGACCTTCTCCATTTTTTATTTTTTTAATCCTTTAGAGGGTCTGTTGTTGAGGAAAAAATATGACAAGATGACCCAAGTGGGAACAAGGTAGACGCCAGCCCTTCCAACCCACTATAATCAAATGCCTCCTTGAGATTAAAGTCTTAGAGGATGGGTGCATTACTTCATAGGGGTATATGCCTCAATCGCGCTTGCGTAACTATGGATGGTGTATTAAAAAAGATACCCTTACTATGAAATCTAGGATAAACCACCTTGTTTACCTCCAAAAGGTTGGTAATGTTTGTGCAAGAGAGATAGTAACTCTCCCAAGACACTTGCCATTTCATGCCCCCATTAGCGCTTGGAGTCGGCTAATATGACATTGTGTGATCCATTGCAATTTCAGCAATGACCATATTCTGATTAGCTATTGGGTGTGTACCTAATCTTGCGAGAAAAGGTTTCCAATCTAAGTCAAATTCCTATAGGATAGAGTGTTCTTAGTTTCCTTTTGATAAAAAATTGCTTGATGTGTCTAAAAAATGAATGAATTCACCTAATAACTCCCTCAAACAAGTTACAATAGACATAAGATAAATTGGAAAACCAAATGTACCTTTCAAAATAAGTGACAAACTAAATTTTGTATAGCAAAAAATCTCATTCTAGATTCCAAGTCGCATCTAGTATGTCTTAAGTCTCACCCCACATGTTGAGTTTCATATAGTAATTCTTGAGTCACATAGAGAGAAAAAGTCTCACATTGGTTATCTTTAGTCGTATCCCAAGTTTAAAAAGTTGCATGTTATTGGTCACATTCAGGACAAAGAGCATTTTTGTACACTTTGTAGAAATTTCAATAACTGATTTGGATACCCTTTTTGATGTTCTATTAGGTCCAATTATAACAGTCACTAGAATCTAAGGTCATGAAATACTGACATCAAGTCATACCCAATTGCATTATTGATTTCAAATTATCAATCCTTGTTCACTTGCTTGTTTATCTTAAATCAATCAACCCAGTTCTTAGGAGTCACATAGCAAGGCATTCTAACCCTCATCTAGACAACTAAAACTAAAACATAAATCCTTATCATATCTTCAATCAAGTTAATCTTTTAATAAAAAAAATCAATTCTCAAACAATAACTTGTTCAAACATTCAATCAATTGAGACCAAATCAATGGGTTATACTTCACACAATTAGAACAAACCTCAAATTTCATGGTTAATACAAGACAAAATCGATATCCTTTCAGTGAAGATCTGGAAGAACCTCCTAGACTAATCAAATTTGACCAAGGAGAAACATTTAAGGTCAATCCTTTGTTTGATCAAGACTCACCTATTCAGACTACGCCCAAAGACCAAACAACACCAATCATGTCATGATACAACTATGACTAGGATGAACTAAACAACAATCAAGACAACCAAGATAAAGAAGATGATCATAGATGGCATGCTAGTTCAGATAGCGATGAGGACCCAACCGAAGAATATTTTTAAAAGTGCCAACAAAGTAAAAGTTTTCAAAGATGCTATAAAAAGTCATCAATGTTGACAAGGAAAGATACTTCATGCATTTGGCATCTATGGGTGTCAAACTTCCTAAAGATTTTGATGTTGACCAATTGAAAACAAAAGAGATTGACACTATCTTTATTCTATCAAAATGATTAACGATATTGCAAACTGAAATAAAAAAAACTTGAAAGAGGTTAAGGATAAATCTTCTAAACAATTCTCAAGTGATACAATCTATCCTTTTCCTTTTGATAAAAACCTACACATGCCACCATTTCCATCCAAAGTGGAAGTTCCCAAATATGACAAATATCATGGGAATGGTGATCCACAAGATCATGTAAGATAATTTTGTGCCTTAAGTATGGAGTTCATGCACGAAAAGACCTATTTGATGAGACTCTTTCCTAGGAGTCTTGGAGGACAAACCATGGAATGGTTCACTAAATTAACACCTGTTGTCAAGATATTTGAAGAATTGGTTCAAAGATTTATTCACCATTACTCCTATAACATTCAGTACAACATCACAATGCTAGATCTCTGCAACACAAAACATAGAAGTGGTGACCCATTTGTCACATTCCTTCAGCAATGGAGGAAGATATTTGCATGATATTTGAGAAAAAAACCTAAAACTGAAAAGATGGATATCTTTAACAACACTTTAATCCTTGAGATGGACTATGCATTGCAGATGCAAACACACATGTCATTTGACAAGATGGTGGAAAGTGTAATCAAAATTAAAGATGTCCTGGTCAAGAAAGGAGAAATCACCATCTACAAGGATATTAAATCAAACAATCACAATGGTAACATGGAAAAATTTACATATTGGAATAAAAACAAACATGTTTTTAATGATGGTGTGGTTGAATCATTCAATGACAAACTAAAAATAGGGATCTTCAATGTTTCTACCATTCTACAAGCGGAAACGAATGACACAAATAACAACAATACATCTGCTCCAAGAAATAACCAGTCAAACATAGATAAATTGTGGTTGTCAAAACCCAAGCACAACTTCACACCTCTTGGAGAACCATTAGATGTAGTGCTTAAGACTCCCTTGGACAATAAGATAATCACACTACCAGAGTCAAGGCCATGGGAGCCACAAATCAAATGAAATGGTAGAATGATGATCACTACTATGAGTTTCATAGGAATCAAGGACACAAGACCAATGAATGTATGAAGCTTAAGCATGTAATCCAATACCTCATAGACAATGAAAAGATCAAAGTGGGTGGTCACCAATTGAACAATGATCACAAAGAATTTAAAGAACCATTGTCCTGCTATAAAAAGGGTGAAAGACCAAACTCAAAGGATAATAAGATCAACTACACAATATAGATAATGATAGTCATTCACATGATTGAACCAATCAATCAATTCAACAAAAACAATAAGATCTTCATTCTTCACAACAACCCATATTTGATGAATAAATTGAATGGGATGAGGAAACAAATGACACACAATCAAACAAACAAGCTATCAATATGGTTACTATCAAAGGTGCCAGTAAAGAAACTCAATCATCCAATGTGATAAAAAGAAGTCAAGCCAAGATCACAATCAAAGGAGAAAGCTAAACATCAAAACAACCAGCAATATACACATCAAAAGCCTCAACATCTAAACAATTAGGATTATCAACATCACAATCCTACAACTTGGTGGATCAATTACAAAGAACTTCTGCCCAAATATCAATCTTTGAATTGTTGAAGATGTCTCTTGTGCATAGGGGGATTCTTTAACATAGCCTACTTATAGCTAACATTCCAAAATATTTATACGTGGATTGATTCCAAGAAACGGCTAACCATTTGACTTCACCACACTACCTATCCTTCTTGGAGGAGGATGACAAATCTTTGAGTCACCCACATTAACCGACCTTTTCACATTGAGGTCCTAATCCATAAGCATCAATTCAAACATGTCTTGATAGATGAAGGTGCTAGTTTGAACATAAGTACATTTAATCTTGTAAAAGTATTGGTATTATCTGATCATGCAATAGATCCAAGGAGAGAAATCACAATCAAGGCTTATGACAAAGAAGAGAGATCCTCCAAAGGCCTAGTTGTTCTACCAATCATAGTTGGTCTGGTAGAAAGAGATGTGATTTTCCAAGTTCTTGACTTACCACTATAATACAACACATTTCTAGGGAGACCATGGATTCATGACATGCAAGCAGTGCCCTCAACATACCATCAGTGCATAAAATTTCCATATAATACTTGTAGAAGAAATTGAAAATCTAAGACATAAGAATGGGGGAGTATAAACTTGACTCATTGATATCCATGAAAATTTTTCCTCTATCTCCTAAATATCATGAAATACCCTCATCAACCTTCACACCATACAATGCTAAAGCATTAACAATCCATGAAGGAATTGGGATGGTCAAATCCAAGGTCTCTAGTAGAGGAAAATGAAGAAAAAATTATCTTCCAATGGTTATACAAAGGATACAAACATGATGAATATATTAAACATGTTGAGATATCACCAAGAAAATATGGAAAAGGATATACCATCATGAAACAAATGGGCTACAAAGGAAAAGGACCCATTGGAAAAAATGACAAGGGAATCATTGAACCTATACGCATGGAAATCCACAATTCCAAAGATTAAACAGGGCTTGGATACAGTGAACAAAGATCAAATCCTCTATCTAGAGATGGTCCCATATTTGATCATGAAGAAGATTCTGATAAAGATGAAGAAACAAGGGTTCACCAGAAGAGATACATCCTTACTAGGGGTAGCTAGTCACAACTACTTATGTTATTGATAGACCTCCCTATAATTCTCAAAGAGACACATTCACCTCTCAACTAATACCCCAATAGACAACTTTTCAAGAAGATGAAGAACAAGAAGCTCCCATTGAAGAATAGGTGATACTCATGACAATAGTAAAATACTTGGGCAGATCTGAAGATGGTCGCACTGACTCAAATGAGTATGAATGGGACTCTTAATCTAATGAAATAATGGAGATAGAGATAGATGCCATTCACAAGTATGCCTACCAAATCGAAGAAGGTCCAAGCTTGAACGTTAGGTCAATCAGATTAGGCTTACGTAATACTAATAATGACTATAGTGGGGATGATGTTCAAACTCTTCCTAGTCTAAGTAATCATTTAGAGAATAACTTGACAGAGTTAGTCTTACTGGTCACAAGCTCAGATGTTAAAGTAGTGTTTTCCCTTGAACCTTCAGAAACCCTATCCCTACTACATCCTAAATTAATTGATTGGAAGAAAATGAGCCATCAAACCTCATGACCTTCCCAAATAACTATACCCTAGCATGTTACCTTAATGCAGCTGAACACCTAGACTCTTTCATCAGTGGAATGAGCGAAAATATGATGGAGGAGGATATCAAGTTTTATAGTGAAAAGAACAAAAATAAAAAGAAGTAGTCTGACGGTGAAAACCACATAGTGGTAGTGTTAGATCCCCAAAAAAGTAAAAATAAAAGATGTATCTAATGGTGAAAACCTCCTCGAGACACCATAAGATGAGAAACTTGGTATCTTACGTGAACATTTTCAAGAGAGATCATTAGTGCTCATAGAATTGACTCAACAAATCAATCTTGGCATAGTCGAAGCACCACAAATGGTTCACATAAATCAATCTTTGTTAAAAGAGGAAAAACAAAAATTCATAGACTTCTTCAAGGAAAATAAAATAAACTTTGCATGGTCATATTCAGATATGTTGGGACTAGACCATGATCTCATAATGCACCATCTCTCTATTGCACCTGGATTCAAACTAGTAAAACATAAATTGAGAAAAATGCATCCTCACATAGCATTACTCGTTAAAATAGGACTAGAAAAGCTTCTAAAAGATGGATTCATAAGAATGATAGATTTCAAATATTGTACCGAACTCTAAACCTAAAAACTCTATAAGAGTATGCATAGATTTCTGAGATGTAAACAAGTTGTGTCCCAAGGACAACTTTCCTCTTCTAAACATTGATATGATAAATGATCTCATAGTTGGTTATGAAATGTACTCACTAATGTATGGCTTCTCAGGCTACAACCAAATCAATATAGTGCCTGAAGATCAAGAGAAAACAACATTCATGTGTGCATGGGGAACATTTTTTGGAATGTAATTCCATTTGGGCTAAAAAACGTAGGAGCAACTTATCAAAGAGCCATGACAACGATCTTCCACAATATGATGCATAAGAACATGGAAGACTATGTGGATGATACACTCAAAAAGTCAATGAGAAGGAATACTCACATTGAATACTTGAGAAGAATATTTCACAGGATCGTACAATTCCAACTAAGACTCAATCCAAAAAAGTGTCCATTTGGAGTGACATCAAGAAAACTACTAGACTATATCGTATCAGCAAAAGGAATTGAAGTAGATCATGTGAAAGTAAAAGAAACCTTGGAGATGTCACCTCCCAATAATATAAGCCAAATGAGAACTCCACAAGGAAAGGTGCGATCAATACATAGGTTTATATCACAGCTAGTTGACAAGGCTCAACCATTCACCAAGATGGTGCACAAGGGAGTCACTTTCAAAAGGGACAAAGAGTTTGAAAATAATTTAAACCAAGTCAAAGAGTACCTAATGAGTCCACCAATTTTGATGGCTCCTATACTAGGTAAACTACCATTGTTATACATCTCAACAACATTAATATCATTGGGAGCCTTACTAGCACAAGAGGATGATACAAAGAAAGAAAGAGCTATTTATCACATCAACAAAACATTGGTATCATATGAACTAAATTACAAAGTCATTGAAAAAGATTTCCTAGAAATGGTGTTTGCATCTCAAAATTTAAGACACTGCATGCTCTCTCATACACTAAGGTTGATTACTAAAATTGATCATCTTAGGTATCTTCTCAATAAAGCAACACTAATAGGAAGACTTCCAAAGTGGGTATAGATATTGAGTGAATTTGATATTGAGTATGTTGATAGAATAAATCAAAGGAAAACTAATTGCATATCACCTAGAAGATGCACCAATACAGGATGACAAGTCGCTTACAATTGAGTTCCCTGATGAAGCAATAATGCACCTAACTGAACATCCATGGAAAATGTTCTTTGATGACTCTTTTACACAACAAGGCTCAGGAGAAGGCATACTATTGATCACCCCACAAGGCTACAAGATACCAAAATCATACAAAATGATGTTCCATTTCACCAATAATATTGTTGAATATGAAGCCATGATAAATGGAATAAAAATGGCTATTGAGTGGAAAATTGTTGAGCTCCACATCTATGGAGATTCCCAACTAATTATCAACCAGATAAATGATGAGTAATAGACCAAAGATGATAAGATGATGCCATACAAAAGAATGGTGGATGATCTAAATAAATACTTTGTATTCATTACTTTACATCATATACCAAGAGAATAAAACATAGCAGATGATGCCATGGCTACATTAGCCTAAATTCTACAAAGAGAAGAGCACCAATTTTGCTATGACTTCTTGGTGGAAGAGTTACCTTTCCCAGCCTATGAATCACCTGACTCCCAAATGATATGCACCACTGTTAGGATAATTCCTCAAGATATATCCACATCTATTCCTACCTGAAAGATCAAATTATCCTAGATGGATTATCCAAAAATGAAAAAAAGAAACCTAATACATATAGAATATCATTATTTAATCATAGCAAAAGACTTGTATAGATGATTTCTAGATTATATGCTTCTTAGGTGCTTAGAACGAGAAAAATCTGAACATGATTTACAAGAATTCTATGGAGGTATTTTTGAGTCTCATTCGGATGGTATCTCGCTCGCTAAAAAACTTCTAAGACTTGGGTACTATTGGCCAAACAAGGAAAAAGAGGTAGTCAGCTATGCCAAATCATGCAAGAAATTTCAAATACATGTAAACTTGATTTACGCTCCTGTAAGAGATCTAATACCATTCATCACATACTGGTCATTTCAACAATAGGCCTTTGACCTCATTGGTCAAATATATCCTTCTTCATCAAATGGACATAAATTCATCATCAATGTCACTGAGTACTTCACAAAGTGGGTTGAGGCCATCCCTTTGATCAAGGAAACAGGAAAGAAAGTCTCACTATTTATCCTGAACTACACCATTTTTAGGTACAAGATCCCCTCTTCTATTGTGACAGATAATGGGGGCAGTTTAAAAATAAGGATATAGATCAACTTTGTGAGAAATTCCATATTACTCAACATTTCTCTTCAATCTACTACCCTCAAGGTAATGGGAAGGTTGAGGCTTCAAATAAAACACTCTTGAAGATCTTGTACATAATAGTAAATGAATCAAGAAAATATTTTCCCTTGCAATTAAATCCAACATTGTGGGCATATATAACAAGCATCATAACACCTACAGGGGCAACACCCATTGCATTGGTATATGGGGTAGAATTAGTATTTCCTATCGAGGTTGAGGTACCATCTCTTAGAGTCTCACTACAAGGATTGGTCCTAGATGAAGACTATCACATATCAAGAATCCAAGAGTTAGAGCTACTAGATGAAAGTAGAAAATAAGTATTTGACCATTTGAGAGTCTATCAAAAGAGAATGCCAAGAGGTTACAACAAGAAGGTTAGACATAGAACATTTCAGATAGGAGATATTGTATTACAAGAAAAACCAAAGAATCAGTTACATCGAGAATAAAAAGGAAAGTTTGAACCCAAGTGGTTGGGTCCCTTTGTCATCAATGCAACATTTGGCTCTCGAGCTTATCAACTGTTTACTCCAGAAAGATATCTTCTCCTTGATCCTATCAATGCCATCCACTTGAAAAATTTCTACACATGATATTCTCAGAGATCAGTAGTTATTATACAATGAAAAAGCGTCCCTGAAAAAATCTCAAAAATAGCAAAAAGCGTTCCTAAAAAAAATCTTAAAAATAGTGAAAAATGTTCTTCAAGAAAAGATCAAAAACAACAAATGTCAGCAAAATCCAAAAAAAAAAGAAAAAAGATCCTGAAGAAAAGAAAAAACAATGGAAAAAGTCTTGGAAAAATTATCGTTTTGGTGAAAACTTGGACATATACCTTAATGATAGCAAAAAAAATCAAAAAGAGAAAAAGTATAAAAAAGTTGAAAAATGAGAAAACTGTCTCTGTGAAAACCTAGCAAATAGGCACCTTAGTAATAAAAAAATAGAAAAAGTGGCCAAGTGGTGAAAACCTGGTAAATAGGTGCTACTTGTAATCAACACTCCATCTATCAATACAACACTTGGCTATCTGGTCTTCTTTAGTTTTCAGCTTATACATATGTTTCAATCGCTTTCGTGACACTGTACAGTTTAGTGGAGTTCCAATCCTAAATGTCAATACCAAAGCTTGGAATCAGTTTGTGTCTGAATCCTTGGACACTTTTATCTAACTGGGGGCATTTTTCCTAATAGTCTCTAAAAGTTACCAGTTAGTCAATTTCCCCTCAAACAACATCATTCATCTGTTGCTTCAGGATAGGAATTGGTTTGTCACTAACAAAGGTATTTCTAAACACTATTAAAACTTATGAAATATCGACACACCACAAAAAATAAGTGTTTCTTAACACTAACACATATAAAGGTATTTCTCAACACCAACCTATCAAAACAACAACACTGAACGTAAACACAACGATATATCTCAATACTAACCTATCAAACACCCAAAAAACCAATGCAATGTTCCTAAAAACTCATCAATCAAACACTAATTGTGATTTAATGAATCAACACTGTTTCTTAACACTAGCCACATAGATAAACAAATCAAAACTCTATCAAAATCAGACATCAAAAATCTCAAAACAAAGACAAAAACATCAACACAAGCGTGAGCCATGTTGATCTTATTACTCTAAGTAACTCAATGACGTCAACAAGACTAGAGGAACGAAGCCAATTATATGAATTTTTCTTGGAATGTTGTCTATTATAATTAATTTTTTTATTATCCTACCCTATGAGCAACTCAAGGATGTCAAACAAGACTAGAGCAGCAAGGACAAGGGGCATGGTGTTTTCTTTGATTTTTTCTTTGTGGTGATTGTTTTGATACTCTTGAAACACAAAATAAATTGGGTATCTATGATAAGTGCTTCCAGTTCATGTGGAACATCGCACATACCTCGACCCTCTTTATTTGAATGTGATGGTGAGGTTGGAACAATTTCCTTGTCTAATTTTCTAAAGAGTGATTTCTTAGTAAGGCGCAACTGACAACATTTTACACAAGGATATGAACAATAATGGGTCATTGCGGGTATAACATCTTTTATTTGCACATGAACATAAAACATTGTAAAATCAAAAGGAAGTAATATTCAAGACATCCTGGTTCTGATACGTTGATGCTTCAGGTCACTTTCAACATGGCATCTAATTTAGGTAGTATTCAAATTCTCATGATTGCAAATCAATTAGTGAGGGTTGCACTAACCTAAGTGTTCCACTAAAATACTCTATGATGATAAGAAATCTACCAAAATGACTAGTGATTGTCCTAGAATCTAGTTATGTGCATACATTTTAGAGTTACATTGATGAATTGGCTTAGAGTGACATACATATTGATTTAGATAATTATCTTTAAGAGTAAACAACATCAAATCCAAGTTTGACCATGAGTGAGATTAATAAAAAATATTCATTCATCCATAGAGTGCATCAGAAAAGAAAGAAATACAAGGCATCCATAACACAACATATATCAGAACCAAAAGTTGAATCTCATATATAGATATATCAGTGAGACAAAGTACAATGAGATCAAAATAAAGATATGATCAAGTCATCTGAAAAGGTATCAAAATACATCATGAGAGTACATCAATATATAAATGAGGATCTCAGTGGATCAATCCATGAATCAAAGTACAAAATATCAAAAGAGGATGACACAACATATCATGATTCGCTCCCACCCTCTGCATCAGTACGAGGGGGTGGAAGAGGAGGAAAAATACCCTCCAACTACGTAGAAAAACCTCAATATGATGATGCTCTTGCAGTGGCTGGAACAACACCAATGTACAAAGTATAGTAATAAGCAACTCTCTGACCCTGATAAGTGGTTGCATGTTGAGCACAATCTCTCTCAGTTGTCAGCTCTTGAATCCTATGATCATTGTCTTCCAGTTGGGCCTCTAATGTAGTCACACGGGATGTCAACTACTATCTCTCCTACTGACATTAACTAAGAGCATCACTATCATGTCTCAGAGGACCCTGTCGCGGTGGCTATCTCTACTCATCTCCACCCCTTGTCACCTGTTGTTGTCTCTATTGTTGCCTTAGTATTGTAGTAGGTAGCAATGGACATGGATATCGTTGAGGTGGAATAACTCTCAACCTAGTCCATCTACCATCTCCCCCACTACCTCCTCCACCACCATCGCCACCATCACCGTCATCACCACCTCCTCCACCATCACCTCCTACTTCTCCTAAACCCCCATGTTCATCTCTAGGAGGATCTATACCACCTCTGCATCCTCCTCAATCCCCTCTATCCCTCTGCTGAGTGTCATCAAGATCATAATCTAATGGATCATCAATGTGATGGGCTATCTCCTCTGGAGCTGTCAATCTTAGGAGAAGATGTTGTTGTAAGTGGGCATGATACTCTGTAGTCATCTAGGTATCAAGAACACCTACATGATAGTCCACAATAGAAGGAATGAGATGCTCTTATGCAACAGTCTCATATGGAATCCATGAACCCCAAACAAGCTCCTCATCTCAAATATAGACATACACTGTCATATCCTATGGTATACCATGAATATGGCCAAACTGGCATAATACTCAACCAATGATGACTCTCTCAACAATATATCTAGTCCAGCCAATCAAATACTAATTCATGAAGAAAAAGGAAACCTCAAAACATTCTGACCTCCAAATGTCACAATCTACATATGGTCACCAAAAAATCTCTATACAATCATCCAAAACCCACCGCCAATACTCTAGCTTTCTTAGGTGGGGGTGCTGAACATATCCAGAATAAAGATAAGCATGTGGCTGACTAGGATCATGAACTCTCTCTACAAATGGCCAAGTGACAGGGATATGCTCCCATGCCCAAATCTGTAATATATAAATACTTGCAGTTATACTACGAGCATGTTGATAGACCACCTCATGTAGCTCCCTGTACATATGGGATAATACACATGATCCCCAAGAAAATATCTAAGGTCTAGCCAACATATCCTCAAGAATTTGTGCCCAGCCACACAAAAACCCATGCATACCTCAGTCTGGCATCAAGATACCTCCAATAACCCCATCCAAAACTGAAGGAAGAGCTGGATAATAATCATGCATATGATCCCATGTGATATGACGACAGACTATACTCTCATCCTAGAATACTCGTCGATTAGAAGCCATCCCAACTTGCGGACCTTGGTCAAAATATACTAGCTCACCAACAACTGGAATCCTAATAATCATCCAAACATCCTCTAGAGTCACTGTAATCTCTTTAGTGGGTAGGTGAAAGGTGGTGTGCTATGAATGCCACCTCTCAGCCATATCAGTCAATAAACCTCTGTTTTCCCAAATATCAAGGAAATCTAAGTAGTTGAATAGGCCCACTTTTCCAATAATCTAGGTATTCTCATCTGAGAGCTGGGCCACCTTGTTCATGACCCTCGGTCATGAACCTCAGAAAGAAACAATATTGAGATCCCTCTGCAATCAGGATAACAAGAAGAGTAATCAGAATAATTTACAAGAAGGAAGAAATAACAAGTAAATAACTCAAACAAGCTAGCCAATAGAGTGAATGCGTCGAGATCGCAATCAAACAAGGTTGACAGACAAAAAAATACACCATGTGACTCAAGACAATCTAAAAATGACTCCAAAGAAGAAAATGACTCATGATTTCCCAGAAATGACTCAAGGAATAGAGGAAAATAGGAAATGACTGGGAAATCCTAGATACAACTCAGCATCCCAGATACGACTCTTCATTGATAAGGTACGATTTACTGATGGAAAACCCTAAAAATGACCACTGGAAATGACTTTTTAAACACTGGATACGACTCGGGAAATAAGAAGAAAAATAGGAAATGACTCAGGATTTAGCAGAAATGACCCAAAATACGGGATATGACTCAAAATTAACAAGGCAATAAAATCAACTAAACACGTGCTAAAAAAAAAAGTCAAAGTCAAAAGCAAGGTTGAAAGTCAGCTCACAGGTAGACCATACTCTGCGGGTCATCGATGCCTCTTAGCTAGCTCAAAATGATGCTTCTCCACTGGGACCACTATTTTCGCAAAAAGAGCTCTAAAATCAAGAAAGTAAATAATAAAAATGAATGGATAAAAACTAAATTTTGACCTTATTATACCTTTATCAAAAAGGGTAATTAAGTCAACTTTTTGACCCAACAGAGTTAGAATGTAGAATCAGTCATCAAAATGCATATCGGGACCGAAATAAAAAAACCAACGAGCAAAATCATTTAGAAAACCTAGCAAAACAAAAGTCAACCCTAATGTGCAAAAAGTCAACTATGGTCAAACTATAATCAAAATACAGTAGAAAAGGATTAGAATCAATCATCTGGATGAAAAAATCAATATAGAATGATGGGACAACCATTTTATGATAAATTTTTTGTAAGGAAACTCAGGTGCAGAAACAGCTTCCTACGCTAATCTCTATAGGAGAGTATTGTGTAAATTCTTATAAATCCTTACAATTTCAGATTCGTTAACTACTTTAACAAAGATATTGCAACCACATACCATACATACAGAAAAAAAAAGAGAATGACACAATGATATACCCTGGGGAAAACCTTTTGGTAAAAAACCCCAGCACTCGAAAACCTGCACAATGTATTATCTTCAACACAAAGATTACAATACACTTGCAATGCAAGTCCTTTCAGGAGATGAGAGACAAAGCCAACAAGACTTAAATTTTGTTATATCTCTCCCATAGGAGCAACATCATATATATAGACTCCTCTGGACCCAAAAATAGGCACAACCACAAAGACCCATGCACAAAGCCACATGTACACAGTTGTTACATGCAATCCTAAGAATAGGTGTCCATCCCTAGAATAGACTATGACAACTTGTCATAGAATCCGCCAAAAATAATGGTTACAAGAGAAGTGTAAGAGAATCTGTCATACCAACCTATTTTTGGCATATTCTCTTACACACACCAACCACTTCTTCTTGGGCGCCCAAATAGGCCCAAGTCATAAGATGCTCTTACACCTGTCATAGCACATTCCTTAAATAGTTCTTATGCGTCATAGGAATCCGTCATGACCGTTTCAGTCATGATCTCCTTACGCACAAGATGCCGACACATCAAGTGGAGTGACACATCAACATGCCAACTAGACATGTACACTCACACTTAATTACATTATTTGCAAAAAATACATTTACAAAACAAATAATAAGAATAAGAATTATCCAAGGTTGAGACACCTTATTCCTAACATTCTCCCACTTGTCGAACACCTTGTAAGAGCAACAGGAACATAACAAGAACTATAACCGCTATAGGCCAAAAGGCCCATAGACTCCAAACACCATTTGAACTTCTCAGTGCCCACTGGTTTTGTTAATGCATCTGCAAAATTCTTCACAGTATCTACCTTCTCCAAATTTACCTTTCCATCTTCCACCATATCTCTCACAAAGTGAAACTGCACATCAATGTGCTTTGTTCTGGCATGGAAAGTTGGATTCTTTGCAAGGCAGATAGCGCTCTGACTGTCACACCAAATAGTAATTTGTTCTGCATCAACACCAACATCATAACACAATCTTCTAAGCCAAATGGCTTCTTTACAAGAATGAGTAGCAGCCATGTACTCAACTTCTGTAGTGGATAAAGCAACCACAGGTTGTCGCTTACTCATCCAACTGATGGCACCACCAAACATAGTGAACACATAAGCACTGGTGGATCTCCTATTGTCAATATCACTTGCCCAATCTGAATCCACAAACCCACGAATACAAACTGAATGCGGAGATCCAGAAGAGTTACCATGATAACATATGGAGTAATCTGATGTACCCCTAAAATATCTGAATACTCGCTTAACTGCATCCCAATGTACCCGTCCAAGATTAGCCATAAACTGACTCAGGACTCCCACTGCTTGGGCAATGTCTGGTCTAGTACATACCATAGCATACATAAGACTGCCAACTGCACTAGCATAAGGTACTCTACTCATGTCCTCCACCTCACTAGGAGATTTTGGACAATCATCTATAGATAACTTTGTTCCCACATAAATAGGAACACATAGTGGTCTACAATCTACCATGCTGAACTTGTCCAACACAAACTTCACATACTTACTCTGACTCAACCAAAGTTTTCTGTTAGACCTGTCTCTATTGATTTCCATACCCAAGATGTACCTAGCTGCCCCAAGATCTTTCATCTCAAACTGTGCTGACAACTGAGATTTAAAATCAGAAATCATACCCTTACCCTTCCCAAACAGCAACATATCATCAACATATAATGCAACAATAAGAAGGCGATCATTTTCAACTCTGAAATAAACACAATAATCTGATTTTGATCTTACAAATCCAATTGACAACACAAAGGTATCAAACTTAAGGTACCACATCCTAGGAGATTGCTTCAAACCATATAGAGATTTATTTAATCTACAAACTAAGGATTCTTTACCTTTAACAATGTAGTGCTCAGGCTGTGACATATAAATTTCTTCCTCCAAATCACCATGAAGGAAAGCTGTCTTCACATCCATCTATTCTATCTCTAAATCATATGATGTAGCAAGAGCTAACAGAAATCTAATGGATGTCAACTTTGCAACAGGAGAGAATATTTCACCATAATCTATTCCCTCTACCTGTGAATACCCCTTTGCAACCAATCTAGCTTTATACCTTTCAACACTGCCATTTGCACAGAATTTTTTCTTGAACACCCATTTACAGCCAACAGATTTTCTCCCTTTAGGCAAAGGTACAAGGTCCCAAGTTTTGTTTTTCTCCAATCAAGCCATCTCATCATCCATAGCCTCAATCCAGGAACCTGCATCTTCCATGCCCAAAGCCTCTTTCACAGATCTAGGCTCATCAGTGTTAGTAATCAAAGCAAAGGCACAACTGGAATCTAACATAGAATAACCAAACCTTTCTGGTTGCTTTCTTTCTCTCGTGGATCTCCTCAAGGGCTGAGGTTGAGGTTGTTCTTCCTCTTCTTCCGAACTATCAGAGCTGCTAGAGCTCTCCTCATCGTTAGACCCAACATGGTCTCTTTGTTCAGTCTTCTCAAGGGTAGGAGGCAACTGAACAACATCTTTTTCCATTTCTTTTTCATCTGGTTGTAGCACAATAGGAGAAGATGTTAGCTCTCTGAAAATAACATTTCTACTATACAACACCTTACTAGTCACGGGATCCCAAAGCTTGTATCCTTTCACACCAGCACTGTATCCGATGAAAATACATTTAACAGCTTTGTTTTCCAACTTAGTTTTTTTCTCCTTTGGAACATGTGCATAAGCTTCACAACCAAAAACATGAAGATGTCTAATTGAAGGCTTCTTACCAGACCACACCTCCATGGGTGTCTTACCAACAAGGGCTGATGTAGGAGATCTGTTAACCAGATAGCAAGCAATGGCCATAGCTTCGGCCCAAAACCTTTGTTCTAAACCAGCTCCACTGAGCATACTCCTAGCCTTCTCCATCAGTGTCATGTTCATTCTCTCTGCAACTCCATTTTACTATGGGGTATAAGGAGTTGTCTTATGCCTCTCGATACCTTGTTCTTTACAGAACTCTTCAAACTCTGCTGAGCAAAACTCACCACCATTGTCAGTTCTCACACACTTAATCTTCTTACTAGTCTGATTCTCTACAAGAGCTTTAAATTCCTTGAACTGACTAAAGACTTGTGTCTTACTTTTAAGAAAATAAATCCACGTCCTTCTACTGTAATCATCTATGAAAGATACAAAAAATACAGACTTGGAGATTGAAGGAACTTTTACAGGACCAAATACATCAGAATGAATAAGATCCAAAACATCAGAAGATTTGTGAGAACTAGAGTAAAACTGAACATGATTTTGTTTACCATAGACACAGTGTTCGCATAAGTCGAACTCGAGATTGCAATCATTTAACCCTTCAACGAGATTTTTATTTTTCAGGGTTCTGAGACCCTTTTCACCAATGTGGCCAAATCTCATATGCCACAACATTGTCTTTTCTGCAGGAAGCTTACCTTCCAAAGTATTTGCACTACCATCGGAACCAATAGCCATAGACTTCTTCACTGCTTGTTCAGATGGCGAGGATGAAGAACTATTACATAGAGGAATACATGCATCTAGCTGAAATAAGGTACCTCTCCTAGTACCCCTTGCAAGCACTATCGATCCTCTCATCATCTTGCATCCTTCTTTCGAAAAAACAACTTGCACACCTACATCATTCAACATACTTACAGATAATAGGTTTCGTGCCAAACCCGGAATGTGCATAACTCCGTTGATTCCCTTTACTCGTCCATCAGGAAATTTGATAGTGACCCTTCCGCATCCAACTATCTTTAGGTGAGAATCATCACCCAAGTACACCTTTCCACCATCGAACTCTTCATATTTTGAGAACCAGTTTCGATGAGAGGTCATGTGAAAAGATGCACTTGAGTCAACCAACCATACATCATCAGATGCATGGGTTGCCAAAGCTGCGATGAATGCATCGCCATCTTCTTGAGATCTTTCTGAAGCTGAATCTGAACCTTTCTTCTTCTTCTTCAGCTCTTTGCAGTCTTTATGGAAGTGCCCAGATTTATCACAGTTCCAACATTTTGCGTTGGACTTATTGGAAGTCTTTGACTTCCCACGAGATTTGGATCTACCCTTATTGTCAGACTTATTGTCATTTTTCTTCCCTCTTTTAGTGGATCTCCCACGAACAGCAAGGGCTTCTTTTTTCGAAACAGAAGCCTTTCTCTGCATCTCCTCTGATAGCAGCGAAGACACCACATCATCCATTTTGAAGGTGACTAAAGTGCTTCCGAGAGCCATCACAAGATGGTCCCATGAATCCGGTAAAGAACACAAAAGTGTGTAGCAACGATCCTCCTCCTCTAACTTGACACCAGCTGATGTCAATTGTGCAGCCAGCAGATTAAATGCATTTAAATGATCCGTTAAGGATCCACCTTCCTCCATTCGTAGAGAGTACAACTTCTTCCTCAGGAACAACTTGTTCACCAGAGATTTGGCCTGATACACGGCCGCAAGTCTTTCCCACAAACTATTTGCAATTTTCTCATCTAGAACATTCAGAAGGACTGCATCGGTTAAACATAGTCTTATGAGACCCTTAGCTTTACGGTCTTTGATATCCCAATCTGCTTGAGCTATAGTTGCTGGTCTTGTAGTACTTGAAGTCGCTTCCCATAGGTCACGATCTTCCAACATGTCTTCCATCTTGAGTTTCCACAACTCGAAATTAGTGCCATTAAATTTCTCCACCTCCATTCTTCCATATGATGAACTTGCCATCTCAATCTGCAAATAAGATTCAGAATGCTCTGCAAAAAACTCCCACTCAAACTTGAGATCAGCTCAAAAAACCCTACCCAACAACTAGGATCAAAAGTTGATCAAGCTCTGATACCACTTGTAAGGAAACTCAGGTGCGGAAACAGCTTCCTAAGCTAATCTCTTTAGGAGAGTATTGTGCAAATTCTTATAAATCCTTACAATTTTAGATTCGTTAACTACTTTAACAAAGATATTGCAACCACATACCATACATACAGAAAAAAAAAGAGAATGACACAATGATATACCCTGGGGAAAACCTTTTGGTAAAAAACCCCAGCACTCCAAAACTTGCACAATGTATTATCTTCAACACAAAGATTACAATACACTTGCAATGCAAGTTCTTTCAGGAGACGAGAGACAAAGCCAACAAGACTTAAATTTTGTTATATCTCTCCCATAGGAGCAGCATCATATATATAGACTCCTCTAGACCCAAAAATAGGCACAACCACCAAGACCCATGCACAAAGCCACATGTACACAGTTGTTACATGCAATCCCAAGAATAGGCGTCCATCCCTAGAATAGACTATGACAACTTGTCATAGATTCTACCAAAAATAACGGTCACAAGAGAAGTGTAAGAGAATCTGTCATACCAACCTATTTTTGGCATATTCTCTTACACACACCAACCACTTCTTCTTGGGCACCCAAATAGGCCCAAGTCATAAGATGCTCTTACACCTGTCATAGCACATTCCTTAAATAGTTCTTACGCATCATAGGAATCCGTCATGACCGTTTCAGTCATGATCTCCTTACCCACAAGATGCCGACACATCAAGTGGAGTGACACATCAACATGCCAACTAGACATGTACACTCACACTTAATTACATTATTTGCAAAAAATACATTTACAAAACAAATAATAAGAATAAGAATTATCCAAGGTTGAGACACCTTATTCCTAACATTTTTCAGTCAACAAAAGTAAATAGTAACTGAATTTTGGTCAAATAGAGGTCAAAACTAGTGATACCTAGTCAACGGGGGCACAAAAGCATATTAAATGACACATAAATCAGTTTTCAATAGGATCTATGCGGTCAACAAAAGCCAAACTTAGTCAAATCTCACTCAAAAGCGGTCAAACTATCCTCAAACTTGGTCAAAATGTGTTCAAATCAACACAATCAATTCAAATCAATTTCTCCTTAATCCTAATCAATCTCACATCAATTTCATATCATTTTAATTACTGGAAACCATGATTTCATGAGTTTTCTTTTGATTCCAGTCTTGAGGGGGCATTATCACATCCAAATCAAATAAAACTTGCATCAATCAAATCAAAGAATCTGATCAAGATTGCTTCATCTATCATTAAATTGAATTAATCAGTTATTCAAATCAAATTCCAACATCATGAACATCAACGTCATCAAAGCATACCAAGTTGAAGGTTTCTAATTGATCTAAATCATCAATTGTTGAACAAGTAATTTCATCAGAACCCATATCAAATTTCTCATTCTTATCAATCAATAGGGGCATGTCAATTTCATCACACCATATCAAATTGACATTGTCTGTATCAAGTAATTGACTTCATCAAATCTCACATCAAGTTAATTATCTATATCTTTTGGTCAACCTTAGGGTTTCCAACCTTTCTGACCATGTTCAGTTTCATTGCTTCACATCAAGCTGAACATTTTGGTATCTCTATCAGTTTTTGTTCGATCAAGTTCGGAACTGGTATCATCAAATTTTTGATCAAATTTTAGGAAATTTTTTCACCACTTCACATTAAGCTATTTGTTGATCCTCTTTGATCAGACAATAATTTATTATTTGAATCAATGCCCTACTCACACATCGATTCAAAGAGGGGAAAATGTAATCACCTAAAATTGGGCTAGTCTAACTGAGAGGCCTATTTTCCCAAAATCAAATCAAATTCTTAATTATGTTAGTACACTTAATCAACTTTCCATTTCTAAGCTACATGCCCATGCCTCTTCTAGGGGTTTAGGAGGTTTGAATCACAACAATGGAGTCATCTCTGGTGATGGTGTTGTCTCTAGGGACAATGGTTGTCTTGATTTTGACTATTTTATGGGTGGAGGGCATATGCCTGTTACGATTGTTGGGATTGGGCCTCGCAATGCCAGGCTTTCCTCCTTGTGCTAGCCTTTGGAGTTGGGGGAAATGATCCTCCTATTTCTCCTTCCTCCTATCATCAGCCTTCTGTTGAGATTTCTCCCAGGGTTTATGGTCAGCATCATCTCGCGGCGGGGTCCTTTGCCAAGGTCATTTTTAAGATGAATGCTTGTGGGAAAGGACCTAGGGGTGTTGCTGGCATTGATGGTTCAACGCCTCTTATTGCCCTGGTCACTGTGAGATTCTCTCTATCTCTTAAGATCTCTTTAGAGGCTGAAGGGGATTTGGTGAACAACACTGACATTTTTAAGGTTCACAGTTTGATCTGCCACTTTCGGGGTTTTTGGCCTAGCCTCCCTCAACTACATGACTAGATGTCTTGTAAATGGGAACCAATCTTGTCTGGTACAATTCATATTTTCCCTATGGCTAAAGGGTTTTTCATAGCTAACTTTGATAAATTTGAGGATAGATCTAAGATTTTGTGTGATCATTTCTTTAGCTGGGAGGAGGAAACATTTGTGCTTATGGTTAAGCACTGGCACCATAATTTTAATCTTCTTCTAAATTCTTCAATAAGATCCCCATTTGGGTCAGGCTTCCTAACCTTCCTATACATTTTTGGCAAGATTTTGTTTAGGAGGAAGTGGATGAGGCTTTGGGGGATTTCTTAATGCAGGATCATGACTCGTTTAATATTTATCACTCCATTGTTGCCCGCCTTTTGGTTGATCTTGACATTCAAAGGGTCTTCTAGCTGAAATCAAAATTGTGTCATATGTGGGATCTTGGATCAACAACTTGACTATGAAGGTATTCCTTTAGGTTTCGTAAATGCTTTAAGACGGGTCACATTTCTTCTCAATGTGGCTTGGATACCAAGAAGAAGTATTCTCCCTCTTGGTGGAAGGGTGCTTCCACCCAACATTACACAATCATGAAAAAATCCTCTCAGCCTAGGAAGGAGGTTGATTATGTTTTAGAAGGTCCGGTGTCTTTTGTGGTGGAGGATGGCTCGTGCCCTTTTGCTTGTACTGAGCCTATTGTGGTTGTTGGCCTTGATTATGTTCGCCCTCTTGTTGGTTCTTCTCCAGCTCCTTTGCTTGCTAGAGTTAGCCCTTCTGCTAGTTCTTTTCCAAATCCTTCTTTGGTGGATGGAGTCAGGCCCCCTGTTGGCAATTCTGTGGGTGTTTATGTTGTCCCTGCTAGTGCTTTGGCAGTTGCTAGTTCTGATGTTGTTGATCCTCTTTTAGTTATTCCCTTGGTTGGAAGTAATGTTGGCCCTTTTCTGGGTGCTTCGCTGGCTGTTCCAACACCTCTATTGGGTGTTGGCTCTTCAATCTTAGATTCATTGTGTTGGTAGGATGAGGCTGCTAGAGTTGAAGAAGGGTGAATCACATTTAAAGGTAGACAATCTAAGAGATCCTCCTCTTCTTTTGACATGACCCTTTGGTCCCATAAGAAGGGATCAAAATTTTAGTCCCCTCTCTTTTATTTGTTGTTTTCCTTTGGTTTATCTTGGCAGCTGACTCAGGTGTTTTAGTTGGACTGCTTTCTTTGGCAATATTTCATTGTGAGGTGTTTGGGGTGTCTGGTCCTTTGTTTTGGCTGGAATATTGTATTTAAGGAACTCTTAAAGTTTTATCTTAAGTTCTAGTGTTGTTAAGGGTTTCGGGGCCCCTTCAAAACCCGTTGTTACCTTAATCAAAAACTTGCTAGCATAATTCATCAAAAATCACTAAATCAAGAAATAAAATCTATAAGACTCTTCAAATTGATCATTTCATTAATTAATGCTCTTAGATTAATTAATTAAATCAATCTCATTAAATCCCATTGCTAGAGTATTTAATTAATTCAATTTCCTAAAATGTCCTAATTTCCACATCCACACTAAAGGACAAGAGACTTAATTCCCACCAATCAAGGGATGCTCACATGGATCAACCACATGGATCAAGGGAGAATCAATCCTAATCACTCTTCATGGAGGGATCCGAACCATCCTTTTCACTCTCAAAACTATAAAATGAACTCACTCTAACCTCAATTGATCTAGTTAATTGTATTCATATCCTTATGCTGTCAATTTGCATCTAGCTTGTTATTTTGATCATTCCCAACTTAATCTAGTTAATTGAATTGTCATTCCATAGCTTAAAATCATGGTAATTGCACAATTGCATAGTTGAATCTCCCATTCTAGGCTATCTAGTCATTGGTTTAGATTGAATTCTGAGAGCAATTTGATAATCTAACCACACTCTTCTTAGTTAAGGAGCAATGAGATGTTTTTTTTGAGTTATTTGCTTAATTTGTTTCAATTTGGATTGAACTAACCAAGAATCTAATGTTTCATCGAGTGTTTGTACTTGTAGATACATGTATAAATTTTACACACACAACAACAAGCACAAAAACACTTGTTTTCAACCTTAACTTCTAAACATAGAGTGTATGTTTGACATCATTTTCATAGGTCTTTTCACAATAAGTCATTTCAAGCAAGCTAGCTAAAGTCAATTTTGGCTTTTAACATGGCTCTAGAAGGCAGGCTTTGTTAGATTAACAAGGTTTTTATTACGAGTTCCAAACAAAAATATCAAATGAATCATACAGGGAACACGTAGTCGTGCAAGCGCAATTGAGGCCTATAGCCCTATGAGTCCAAACATTTGATATTTTTTCCCTCTAAGTTTTTCAACTTAAATGAGGTCTTTATTTATAGTGGGTGGAATAGGTTGGTTTCACCTTGTTCCCACTTTGGATTGTCCCTCTCACTGGCCTCGCTAAGGCATGTTCTCGGGAGGCAAGCCCACTAAGTTCTAGCATGTGTATATTAAAGCAAGAAATTGAAATGAAAGCAAGTCTAGGAGTTTGACTCACCAAAAGGTGAAGAGCATATCCCTATTGCTTCACTCCAAAAACACATTTAACATTTTTTCTTTTCTAACCCTTTTAATCTAGGGGGACTAAAGTACGGTTGGCTTTTTGACTCACTAAAAGGTGAAGAGCATATACACAGTACTTTTCGTCCACAGACAAGAAGGCTTTAATTAGGTGTTTGTTCATTTGTTATCTCATTTTATACTCAAATTTAGCATGTCTAGAAGTTTAATTCACCAAAAGGTGAAGAGCATATCCCTAATGTCTCACCCAAGATTCCAATTTTCTCTTTTACTTAGGCTAGATTTTGACTTGAGGCCACAATTTAAGCAAGTGCATAGGGATTTAGGCTTACCTGATTCAAAGCTAGCAAATGCTAGGCACGTTTTTGCTCCAACTCCTTAGCACCCTCCTTCAACAAACATTAGTTCAACACACTCCAAGCCAAAGTGAAGAAAAATTGAAAGCTTAATCCAAATGACTTAAAGATATGCAAATTTAGTTCAATTTTAAGGAGAAAGGATCCAATTCAATGAAACATATTTAGTTTTGTATGCTTCAATAACTCCCATAGACCTTTCATAAGCTTCTACTTTCTTTTTAGAAACTTCTAGGATATTATTGAGATGGATTCTATTTTCATACCGTAGTCTTGTTTTAGCTTCCCTTTCCTTCTTTTGAATTCGAATCTCAAGTTTCTCTACCTTTTTATGCTCTATCGTCTATAAGAAAAAAAAGACATTAACATTAGATTTACAAAATTTTAACTTTGAATAGTAACAATATTATGCGCTACATGAAGTCTCACACGCGTTACCGTAACTACTACGCATCACAGAAAGCTTTAAATGTGTTATTTCTTTACTTGTAAGCACTATTTAATAGATTGTAATTTAATACGTGCTAAAAGTATCAGTAAATGTGACAAAAAGATCCTTTAGGCGTCGAAAGAAATAAAGACAAAAGAAAAAATAATCTTAGCACGCATCAAAAGGGTTTGCAAAGGTGTCGAACTTTGTTGTGCACAGGCTATTTAAAGTTACAAATGCGCCAAAAGAACTTTTGTATGCGTTATTTCATTTGTCAGAGGCATTTATGTACCTACAATTGTCAAATCTGCAACATAAACACTTCAAATTTTAGCACATAAGCATCAAATTTTGTTAGATTAAAACTTCAACCCCATAGTGGATGTCATTTTGTGTATGTAAAATACCTTCATAGGACTAGTTCATCAAAATATCAATTCAAATGTAAGGAAATACAACTATTTAACTAAATTGAATTGAAATTAAGACAATAAGCATCATATGGATCTCTAACTAGAAATCTAAAGAAATGCTCTCAGATTTAGCATTCATTAGTGACAATCCTAGGATGAGAATTATGATCTATGATGAAAATTAAACATAATCTAGCTCACTTATGCAAGAAATCAAACTACAATGCTCCATTATGATCACAACTCAAATTGAATTCAAAATATTATACAAAGCTTAGAACAATTTCACTAGAGTAATGATGAACTAAGATAATGGATCCATTTACTTTATTGATGCACTCTATTTAAAGGATTCCCAAAATTAGGAAGGTGAGTTAGATGTGAGTTAGATTGACTCATGATTAGATGAGAGTTAAGTTAGTGGTTTCAAATGTTGGGACAAAGAGACAAATCGAATGGTCAAGATTGCAAAGCCAAATTGGATGGTGGAGATAGCAAAGGCTATTTGTGATCCATGTACTCCAAATGATCTCACCTCATTGGTTGATTTTGTTTTGTCTTCATGTGGTAGGTGAGAATTATTTGATTTATTAATTAATTTAATTGATTGATTTAGCCATGTCTCCCATTCGAATGGGTTGGATTAAATTTAATTAAACTATACAATTAATTGATTAGAATCAATTGCATAATTATTTGATCCTTTTGATTAAATTAATTTGATGGCTTGATTTTCAATTAATTCCTACTTTGATCATCAATTGCTTGATTTGGCTCAGTTTGACATTGGTTGATCAATTTTGGGTGTACATAGGTACAAATATGTCAAATACATGAGAAGACGTTCAAAAGAATCATCCCAGAAGTATGCACTCTCCCCATCCACCAACTTCCAAGTGATATGGTCTGCAATCAAATATTTGTAGCTCATCATAAAATTCCAAATCGAGGAACCCGTGGGAGGGTACAAAATAGAAAGAACACGTTCTTTTGCTTCAATGTCCAAATATTTATGGCTAAGAATTCTTGCCCACTTCTGATTGGGATTTTTGTACATCATCCAAATCAATTTAGCCCCCATAGCCTCATTCATCAAGTTCCATCTCTTCAATCCTACATCCCTAGCTCCTTTTGGCTTATATATCTTAATTCATGCCAACAAAGGAATTTTTTCATGACCCTAGCTGTCATTCCATAAAAAAAATCCTCATTTTTTGCTCTATAGTTTTGATCACTTTTGTAAGAATTTTTCGTGCACTTCATTAAAAATATTGGGATAGCAAAAATTATCGATTTTAACATAAGAATTTGTCTGACAGAGGACAAACACCGACTTTTCCAGCCCTCAAGTTTCCCCAAATAAGATTCAAGAAGTTTAGTCCACAACGCAGATTTACACGCTCCGTCAAAAAGCGGAAGTCCCAAAAAATTGTTAGAAAGTCTGCCAAATTTCACATTCAGGGTCTTATCAATCTCTTGTTGTTTATTTATATTGGTGTTGAAGAAAAACACCTCAAATTTGTCATTTGACCATTTGACCAGGTAGAGAACAATATTTATCTAGAGTTTCCTTGATACATCTAGCTTCTCCAAGCAAAAATTCTCCCATTAGCAAAGCATTGTCAACATATTAATTTATATCACATTCTATATTTATTATTAAAAGATTATAAATATAAAAATAAATATTTTAAAGTGAATGTGTATAAAATCTATTCTTTAAAAGGATACAATTTAGTATTTAAATATATTTTTTAAAATTATTAAAAATATTAATTTTTTATTTTTAAAATATTGAAACATTTTTTAAAAAAGTGGATGTGCTTAAGGATATCCTCATCCATTGAATGACAAATTATTATTTAATCTTTTAAAAAATTACTTTTTACACTGTTAATATCATTAATATATATTTGTAATTTAACCTAGTTTATTTATATAGTAGAATAATATAAAAAGTAATATTGAGAAAATAATGTAACATTGTTTTTTATATTTGTAATTTTTTTTAAATTTAAATGTTAATTTAAAATAAATAGTTGACTAAAACTATTTATATATAAAAGCATATGGGCATCAATTTAAATCGCATTGAACTTTTATTAATGGACATTTTTTAATACATTATGTGGGTTGTAATAATTAAATATTAATCGTCATTCAATTCACAACTTCAAATATTTTTCAATAACATTTTTTTCATCTGCAAATTGCTCATATTCATTAATTAATTGAGAATTTGAGTCTAGTCCGAACTAAGGGTGGTTACAATTAGGAAAGCACCTCCCCAAAATAGATAAGCAGAAAAGAAGGCCTTTTAACATATAAGATAATTAAGTAGTACTCATGGCATTTATTTTGGTATGTAAGCTAGGACCATTTCGAATGCTCCTCCCTTCTTACCCTTCTTGTCCTTTTTTCTTCCTTTCACCACTTGCTATCCTTCCTCCAACATTGCAACTTCTTTCTACTACCTCGTTAAATTATTGAGAGATATAGCATCCACCCTTAACCCTTTCTATGCCTCCATATTGGCTTCCAACTATGACACTATCAGTACTTAAGGTCTCTGATCTACTAGAGGCCTCATCAATTGTGTTAGATTTTTCCTCCTTTTTCAAATCTTGAGGCCAAACCTTGTTATTATCTTTCTTCCTCATCAAGCATTTTTCTAAAAAATTACTATTGATCTTCCCCCTTCATTGCCCTTAGAGCCACCACTAAGAAAGTCCTTCTAGCCCTTTTTAGCTTCCCTACTAACGTTGGTAGTGACAAGGGCCGAACCTTGCTTGGTCTCAATTGCATCTTTCTCTAAAACATCCATTGGTTTTTCACCCTCATCCTCCATCAAGTAAAGCTCAAGGGAGACATCCCTCCACCAAGATGCTTGTTTTTTAAATCTCTTCTTTGAACAATCTACAACGCGTTTTGTTTGAAAACATCTTTTGCACCTGAATGGGATACCTTTGTAATCCACAGGTTGTTGACACATCCCATTAGCAAGTGCCAAAGATAGATCTGTTGGTAGAGCTTTCATCAAATCCATTTCAACCAAAATGTTAGCAAAGGTAGTAAGATAAAACTCTTAGGAACCCTCATCCACCCCCAAGAATATTCCCATGGTATTCCCAATAGTTTCAAAACAAGAATTAAACCAAAATTGTAACGGTAAATTAGACAATCTTACCCATAAAAGAATTTTTGCTGAAGGATTCAATAGCTAGATTGGAAGCTGAGTACCAAGTTTTCAGCAACATGTCCTTGTTTGTAATGTCCCCACTTTAGTAGTTGACCAAGCGTGTGTGCGTTAGCCTTGTTCTACATAGTCCTGAGGGCTAACGAAAGGTTTAAGGGGATCCTGGAGTGTTTTGGCCTAGTCATTTCTAGTTTGGGCCAAAATGAAGTTGATTTACTCAGTTTCAGGCATACTTACTATTTTTAGTAAGTCAACAGGACACAGTGGAGGCCAGTTTTGGTGATTGGATTTGATACTCTTCGGTGAGAGCTTTCCGACGAGCTATCACTTGCATTATTCGGAGTCTGATTGCTAATACATTTTAATGCCTGAAGTTTTATTAAAGTAACATTTAATTTAATTGTAAAATATTAAAGTGTTACTTTAACATTTATTTTATGGGGATGTGTACCCAAGGGAGACATAAGGGGATATTTTAATATATGTTTTATATTGCACATCTTTTATCCCACATTGCCCATGAGAGTTGAACCGACCTTTGGAAATAGAATAAAAGGAAGCGTTTGTGGCTTCATTAGGGAAGTGGAATATGAGAAGAAATTGGTGTGTGAGTTGTAGATCCGTTCTTGGCATTTGAGGACGTTTATCCTCTCTTGTGACATTCTAGACGTCATTCCCTTGGGGTTTGGCCTTTGGAATCAATTGTTATCAGTTTCATTATCAGGCAGTTTAGTTGCATTTCCAGCTACAGGCAGATTTGGTATTTTGCTCATATCTTCTTCACTACTTGTCCAACGCTTATGCCGCTTTGAGGGAATGATTTTATGAAGGTAGTGGAATGATTGAAGGACAAAGTACTGTAGCGGCACTGTTCATGCGGCACTATTCACGTGGCACTATTCATGCGGCACTATTCATGCGACACTATTCACACGGCACTATTCACGTGGTACTATTCACGTCACTGTAGCAACAAGTTCGAAAGCATGGGCTGGAGTATTATTTCATTAATGCTGGAGTAATTAGTGAGTTGATAAATCTGCCATGTATTTGGTTTTATTAATTCTGAAAATAACATTTTATCGGCAGCAGTTCATTGTCCACTTTGCATATTATTGTAGTTTATTTCTTGTTTATGTTGTATGATTCCTATTCTATGCACAAAACACAACAAACAAATAAATGTTTGATTTCCAGTGTTATAAGGGGTTTAAAACATTAAATGGAGAAATAAGAAGTTGAATGCAAACTGTTTGACATAATTCCTTTCAGCAGTGGGTTTAGTTTTTTGGGGCATTCAGGGGTGTCCATTACAGTGGTATTAGAGCTATAAGTCCTGCCATCCTGTGGAGGTCTTATAGGGAATTTGGAACAACCGGATAGAGGGAAAAGTGTATGACAAAATGTCAAAACACTAAAACTAGAAATAAAAAAATAGGCTAAGCATTTATGTTTGAGCATGCGACAGGGGCCTTATAATTTTCGCAATACTAGAGCAAGACAAAACAAGATTTTAGACTTGCAGAGCAAACAGTCTAGTTCATCCGTGCAGGTGGAAATAGAATCCAGTCATACAGACACAGAAGAGATATTCTTTGATCAAGACAACAATATGGGTGACCGAGATGACATGAATACAGGATTAGGCGGAGGCAGGAACACTGGTCCAGATCAAGGGGATGTAATGTTCAGATAGTTACTGGATACATTAGAGCAGGGGCAACGTATGCAGCAGGAGCAAAATAGGCGAATGGACATGATGTTGCAGCTCATGGCTAGACAGATGGGTGTCAATATTAATCCAGGTGATGCCAACAACAAAAACAATAACAATGGGGGAAACGATAATAATGGAGGCCAAGGTAACAATAATGGTCTTGAGAATAACATTAATGGTAATAATGGACACGGCAACAATGGGAATGAGGCTGATAACTTTAGACGCGTTGCACGCCCAGCTCGAACAGCGAGCTCAAGACCTCTTCTACCCACCTTCCCACCTAGAGATCCGGTTCAACCAGTAAACGAACCGCAGATTACCGAGTTACAAGATCAGTTCAGGAGGGACTGGGAGGCTAGTGGACTGGAGTTTCAGGCGAATATTTCCCTCAGAGATTATATGGACTTGAGGATGAGACACATGCCTAGAGCAGGAGGGAGGAATCAAAACTTTGAGCTGAGAAAGAAAGTTGGAAAACTTTCTTTACCTTATTATGATGCTTCAGGGAAGATGACTGCACGAGCTTGGGTGCAGAAGGTAGATACATACTTGCAGCTAAATCCTATGCCTGAGGAAGAGGCTATCAAGTATGCGGCTATGCACTTGGATGGCGTTGCACATGAATGGTGGCATCATGGCATGGTGACTCTGGGGCATAATCAGATTACATCCTATGACGAATTCACCTACAGATTGATTGAGAGATTTGACACTAGGGATCCCGAGTTACATTTCAAGGAGCTAGCATAGTTAAAACAGTCAAGTTCTGTGGATGCTTACATCACCGAGTTTCAGCGCTTGTCTGTACTTGTTACTGATATCTCTCCTAGGAGATTGGTGGTGTTATTTTGTGATGGGCTTGCTGATCCATTACGAGGTTGGGTGAAGGGACATGATCCACTCACCTTAGCTGAAGCAACTAAAAAGGCACGAGATTTAGCCCCTTTAGTATACAAAGGAAAATACCATTCAACAGATTCTTCCTACCGCAAGGACAAAGACAAAAAACCATTTCAGAAAGAGTATAACAAACCCAAAGAAGGATCAAAAGGACTAGACAATGAAACCATGAATGAACTTCGAAAGAAGAAGCTGTGCTTCCACTGTAGAGAGCCTTGGGACTTATCTCATAAATGCCCTCTCAAGGCTAAGGCAAATCAAATGGAGTATTTTTCAGCAGAAGAGTCAGAGTCAGAGGTGGAGGATCAGCACTCCGATTTAGATGAAGGTAACACTATAGAGGAGAGCAGCATTCCTAAGGGTGATAGATCGTTGGCACGCTTGACAGGGGCCCAAAAGGCAATCACATTTAAGGTCAGGGGTACTATCCAGGGGCAGAAAGTGATATCTCTCATTGACACTGGGGCTACACATAACTTCATAGATGCACAGTTGGTAGCTAGGAGAGGGTTACAGACTGAGGAGCATGATGGGTTTAGAGTCATGGTGGCTAACGGTGACAAATTATTGTGCACTCGGAAGATATCTAATCTTCACATTAGGTTTGGAGATGGCTATGAGTTGGAGGATGAGTTCTATGTTGTAGACATGGGAGATTATGATGTCATCCTCGGCATGACATGGATGGCTTCGCTAGTTGAGTTCACACTCAACCTAGCGAAATTGGAGATGAGATTCCAGCATGAGGGCAGAATTGTGGTACTTAGAGGACTTTTGGATGGAGGTTGCAGAATAGTGTCCTTGAGGAGAATGCAAAGACTTTTTCGTCATGATGACATAGAGTGGGCGACAGAGTGCTACATTGTGCCAGCTTCACCAGAGCCACAGGAAAAGAGTCATCCACCAGATATCCAGAAGATACTTGATAGACACGCTAAAGTATTTGGCGATATTCCTCATGGGGTTCCTCCTGACAGAGGGATAGAGCATGTTATCGAGCTCGAGGAGGGAGCCAAACCAGTTATGATTACTCCATATTGTCATCCTAAGAAACACAAGGATGAGATAGAGAAGGCGATTAAGGATTTGTTGGAGATGGGGCATATCAGGCCTAGTAAGAGCCCCTTTGCTTCAGCAGTAGTATTGGTAAAGAAGAAGGATGGGACGATGTGCATGTGCATCGATTACAGGGCACTGAATAAGAAAACAATTAAAAACAGGTATCCCATTCCTAGGATTGATGAGCTAATTGATGAGTTGCATGGGGCATGCTTCTTCACCAAAATTGATTTGCGGTCCGGATACCATCAAATCAGGATGAGAGCAGAGGATGTTGAGAAAACAGCATTCCGATGTCACTATGGCCACTTTGAGTTTATGGTTATGCCATTTGGACTAACCAATGCACCCGCTACATTTCAGAGTTGTATGAACCAGGTATTCAGGAAGCAGTTGAGGAGGTTTGTCTTGATCTTCTTTGATGACATCTTGGTCTTCAGTAAGACCTGGGAGGAGCATTTACATCATTTGGAGGAGGTGTTATCTATTTTGGAGAGAGAGTCATTGTTTGCCAAGGAATCTAAATGTGAGTTTGGCATGACCGAGCTCCTTTACCTTGGGCATATCATTAGTGCAGATGGTGTTCGGGTTGATCCCGAAAAGATTAGAGCTATTGTAGATTGGCCTACTCCCACAAACCTTACACAGCTTAAGGGGTTCTTTGGTTTATGTGGTTTTTATAGGAGGTTTGTTAAGGGATTCTCACAGATTGCTGCATCCTTGACAGATCTTACCAAGAAAGGGGCCTTCGTGTGGACAGGGGCAGCACAGAGGTGTTTTGAGCATTTCAAGCAGGTAATGTCTTCATGTCCAGTTCTAGCTCTAGCGGATTTCACGAAGCCTTTTGAGCTTCATTGTGATGCATCGGGTGATGGGATTGGAGCAGTATTGATGCAAGAGAAGCATCCCATTGCATTTGAGAGTAGGAAGCTTCGGGGAGTTGAGAAGAGTTATTCTATCTATGACTGAGAGATGTTGGCCATAATGCATGCATTGGCCAAATTCCGATCATATTTGGTAGGTGGGCATTTTGTGATCAAGACTGATCACAACAGTATTAAATATTTCATGAGCCAGCGTGATCTTAATGATCGGCAGCAGAAATGGGTTACTAAATTGCAGGCTTATGACTTCGACATAGAGTTTGTCAAAGGTAAGAAAAACGTGGTGGCTGATGCCTTATCTCGGAGACCTCACTTATGTGCTCTGGCAGAGATTTCAGGAGATTGGAGAGATCGGATTATAGCAGAGTATGTTGGAGATGCTTGGGCTTCTGGATTGATTTCAGGTACCATACAGGATGATCGCTATGAGGTGATAGATGGATTGATCAGAGTTCAGGACAGGGTTTATTTGATTCCGTCGTCACATTTGAGAGAGGTGATACTGAAGGCATTTCATGATGCACCCATAGCTGGGCATCCAGGGGTCTTCAAGACCTACAGGCAGATCCGAGAGCGGTTCTCATGGAGAGGGCTCAAGGATGATGTTCAGAGGTATGTCAGGGAGTGTGCAGTTTGTCAACAGAATAAGGGAGAGCACACATTTCCTGCAGGGTTATTACAGCCCTTGCCCATTCCTGATAGGAAATGGGAAAGTATTTCGATGGACTTCATCACTGGTTTACCACGAGTGCAGGGAAGGGATTGCATCTATGTGGTGGTGGACCGCTTGATGAAGTTCGCTCACTTCTTTGCTATTCCGTCCACTTACACAGCAGCATAGGTGGCAGATCTTTTCTTTAGAGAGATATTCAGGTTACATGGGCTGCCCAGATTCATTGTTAGTGACCGGGATAGTAAGTTTATGAGTGTTTTTTGGCAAGAGTTGTTTAGGTTGTGTGGTACAGATCTTAAACCTAGCACTAGTTATCATCCACAGACAGATGGGCAAACAGAGATTGTGAATAAATGGGTGGAGGGATATTTGAGGAACTATGTAACTGCACAACAAAAGGCTTGGATCAGATGGTTGCATATGGGAGAGTATTGTTATAACACCACTTATCATATGTCCATCAGGATGACTCCTTTCATGGCACTCTATGGTTATGAAGCACCTAGCTTCATGGATTTAGTTTTGGGGGACAGTAGAATGCCCAAAGCCAAAAACTTATTGCAGGATAGTTAGGACATCCTGAAAGTGCTCAAGGAGAATATACAATAGGCCCAGAATCAATAGAAATTGTACGCTGATTAGCATCGAATAGAACGCAATTTCGAGGTAGGGGATATGGTTTGCTTGAGGCTACAACCATATAGACAGTCATTGCTCAAGAAGAGCGGAGCTGAAAAGTTGAAACCTAGATTTTATGGTCCCTACAGGGTAATACGCAAAGTGGGCGAAGTGGCCTATGAGCTTGAGCTTCCAGAGGGCAGTCGGGTGCACAATGTGTTTCATGTGTCTAGGCTTAAGAAAGCCATTGGTCAGAGTGTAGTGCCTTCTGCAGATTTACCCCCTTTGGATGAGGAGGGGAAGCTTGTGTTAGTACCCGAGGCTATTTTGGACACCAGAGAGAGGAAGCTTAGAAACAGGGTAGTGAAGGAGTATTTGGTCAGATGGAGAGACCTACCGGAGGAGGATTCTACATGGGAGAGTGAGCAGGTTATTCAGCAGGCTGGACTGAGATTGCTTGAGGACAAGCAATTTCAAGGGCGGCGGACTATAATGTCCCCACTTTAGCAGTTGACTAAGCGTGTGTGCGTTAGCCTTGTTCTACATGGTCCCGAGGGCTAACGAAGGGTTTAAGGGGATCCTGGAATGTTTTGGCCTAGTCATTTCCAGTTTGGGCCAAAATGAAGTTGATTTACTCAGTTTCAGGCATACTTACTATTTTTAGTAAGTCAACAGGACACAGTGGAGGCCAGTTTTGGTGATTGGATTTGATACTCTTCGGTGAGAGCTTTCCGACGAGCTATCACTTGCATTATTCGGAGTCCGATTGCTAATACATTTTAATGCCTGAAGTTTTATTAAAGTAACATTTAATTTAATTGTAAAATATTAAAGTGTTACTTTAACATTTATTTTATGGGGATGTGTACCCAAGGGAGACATAAGGGGATATTTTAATATATGTTTTATATTGCACATCTTTTATCCCACATTGCCCATGAGAGTTGAACCGACCTTTGGAAATAGAATAAAAGGAAGCGTTTGTGGCTTCATTAGGGAAGTGGAATATGAGAAGAAATTGGTGTGTGAATTGCAGATCCGTTCTTGGCATTTGAGGACGTTTATCCTCTCTTGTGACATTCTAGACGTCATTCCCTTGGGGTTTGGCCTTTGGAATCAATTGTTATCAGTTTCATTATCAAGCAGTTTAGTTGCATTTCCAGCTACAGGCAGATTTGGTATTTTGCTCATATCTTCTTCACTACTTGTCCAACGCTTATGCCGCTTTGAGGGAATGATTTTATGAAGGTAGTGGAATGATTGAAGGACAAAGTACTGTAGCGGCACTGTTCATGCGGCACTATTCACGTGGCACTATTCATGCGGAACTATTCACGTGACACTATTCACACGGCACTATTCACGTCACTGTAGCAGCAAATTCGAAAGCATGGGCTGGAGTATTATTTCATTAATGCTGGAGTAATTAGTGAGTTGATAAATCTGCCATGTATTTGGTTTTATTAATTTTGAAAATAACATTTTATCGACAGCAGTTCATTGTCCACTTTGCATATTATTGTAATTTATTTCTTGTTTATGTTGTATGATTCCTATTCCATGCACAAAACACAACAAACAAATAAATGTTTGATTTCCAGTGTTATAAGGGGTTTAAAACATTAAATGGAGAAATAAGAAGTTGAATGCAAACTATTTGACATAATTCCTTTCAGCAGTGGGTTTAGTTTTTTGGGGCATTCAAGGGTGTCCATTACATTGTCCTCCTAGTTCCAATGCGATTCACATAAGATTTTCTTCCTATCTTGTTCATTGTCAAACACCACCACAAAAAACCCTTGTGCTCCAAGGTAAAGCTAGATTCCCCCATCCAAAATAGGGCTACAAACCTCTAATATCCATTTATGCAATTCTTCAAGACTATGCTAGAAACCCTTAAACCTTCCTATCAGACTCATCTCTCTGAAAACTTTTCATGTTTTGCTACCTCTTCATCCAAGCACACTGTAAGCCTCTTAGCCAACAACTCTACCCATTTCATACCCTTCATTCCATCGATGCTCGCCTCTTGGACAATTCTATCATTGGCCCACACAACTTTTGAGCATATTTTTTCTCCTCCCTAACACTCCATCGCTCCTTCCTATTTTTTTCCTTGTCCCCATTCCAAACTCAAACGAGCTCTGATTTCAAACCACTGCTAATGAAAACAGAGGAGGCTTCACCCTTTTGAACCATTTAAACCCTCCCTTTGGATCCTTTGTAAAAGAGGATTACTCTCATGATCAGTTTTGAATCTGCCATCTTGACCATTAGATTGCAAAGTGCGCACGAAACCACCTGAGACGCCACTCCAAACCCTATCCCCTTCCAAGAAACAAACCACAGTGGCACTATGGGAATGATTGTCGTTGCGTCCAACAAAATCCCATTTATCCTTCGACAGAGCCCAAATGCCCCACTTCTTAGATTATAGTCCTACACAAACCATTGAGTCTCGTCAAGAAGCATCACAATGCCGCATTTCCTGAGAAACCCCAGCCACAACATGAACAAAAAGATGCAGAAGTCTCTTGGCCATCACATTTTAAATAACTTATTTTATTATTGAATCATCATCCATTTTTCTACTACTTTTTCCTATGGAAAAAAATACAAAGAATAGGCTAAGGGTTGAAGGGAACAAAGATTAGAGGATTTCTCAAGGTGAAAAGGAGAATCTAACAAAATGCTAATCTCATTTGTCACTTGCATGCATCCTTCATTGCAACCTCCTTTATTCATCCTAAAGACTATAATATTAATATTATTATGAGACCATTTGCAAGATCAGTGATTGCTGGATTTAGGTTCTAACAATCACTTCGATCAATGGCATATTAACTAGTTACTAGATTCCTATTCCTAGTTACTAGTTACTATTCAAATCATACTAAATCTGCTTTCTCCCAAATTCTCCACTAGGAAAGACTTTGACAAACATAGTTAACAATATAGGGACAGGACTTTCCTAATAATTGCACTATGGTCAAAATGAATATCCTTTTCCCTTCCTCCTACAAAAATGATATGATAACAATGAAATAAAAGTGTGTTATTATGTTTTATGACATTGATATTGTTGGAATCATTTGTCGTTGCACCAAAAGCTTGAACTGTCAATGCTCGATACAAATGTCAGATTTAATCCGATCCACGGGAGGCGGTTAAGCCATGTCACAAATCTCCAAGGAGGTGCTGACCGCCAAGTCAACAATCTCCCCCTCAGCACCGACTGAGCCTTCAACACCCACTGAAGGGAGACTCGAACCCATGACCCAAGGCTCTGATACCAATTGTTGGAATCATTTGCCGTTGCACCAAAAGTTCAAACTGTCAATACTTGATACAAATGTCTGATTTAACCCGATCCATGGGAGGCGGTTAAACCATGTCACAAATCTCCAAGGAGGTGCTGACCACCAAGTCAACAATCTCCCCCTCAGCACCGACTGAGCCTTTAGCACCCGCTAAAGGGAGACTTGAACCCGTGACCCAAGGCTCTGATACCAATTGTTGGAATCATTTGCCGTTGCACCAAAAGCTCGAACTGTCAATGCCCGATACAAATGTTAGATTTAACCCGATCCATGAGAGGCGGTTAAGCCATGTCACAAATCTCCAAGGAGGTGCTGACCACCAAGTCAACAGATGTAACTAATGAGCCTAAAGTTTTGATTTGCTTTTTAAACTACATTTATCAACCAACTGCTTGAAAAAACAAAATTAATTAAGTTTGTAAACATGGTAATAATCAGAAATAAATAAAGGACTCCAAATGTCATTTTCTTTTTGGTTTTTATTTAATGTTTACCAAAGTTACTACAACCTCATAAGATAATCATAAATCAGAATTAACATCTTTGATGAACTACAACTTCAGAAAATACCACAATCCTTGGAATGAAGTTCGCATTTATGTAAGTAATCATTCCACAATGAATTTCTAGCTGTTATTGTTAGCCCATGGAATGCATCATCGCATTCTCTGATATCTGAAAACAACTTAAATACCAAAGCTTCAACTTTGAAACCATCCAATAGTGCATTGTTAGAATGCTTATTATTACATCCAAATAATTTCTACAGCTTGTAATTTCACGCTTTACAAAACAATCCGATCAAATGCCCCTTAGCAGAACTTGATTATGGTGTGTTAACTACCCAGATATTATAATGGCACACCTGATTTTGAAAGCAAACTGGAATTAACTGATTCATGCTCTCTGTGATTCATTGTTGCTGAAGATGAACACAATCCCAAAGAATGCCATCCAATAGTGATCACTGACCTCAAAGCACCAAAATGTTAAAAAAGCTCTGTCAATTGCTGGACAACATCTGCATTGTAAGTAGATGGTTAGCTTCTCCATACATGTACAAAACTCATATGTGCTCGAAGTAGTAACAGTCATTAAGAAAATAAAATTCTCAGAATGACATTCAACTTTTAAACAAGTGCATAGAAGATTAAAAAACACATCACTTCCATGCACAAGTTAGGAGGATTTATGCAATATCACAGGCAAGTCTACTACAGTTGGATATATAATTTTACCTTGAAGTATAGTTGGTGTTGTCTGAAATTCCTGATAAAGACATTGATTGGAAGACAAATTAAAATTGAGAAATTTTGCAGCAAGAAATGTGGCTCCTGCTGCAATGTGCTGAGGCTTAAATTGGAGACAGAGAGAGCTTCGAAGCCTGCAAAGCTTTCAAGACATTTCAGTGAAGTCTAAAAAATTCTAAAAACTAGCGTAGAGACCCCATATACACACATTCTATGAATATTTTCATGCATGTTAATGTCAAATGGTAGATGAATAGAGCTAAGAACAAAATCATTGATGAAGATAACAAGGATATGTGGTTGATCAGTAGAAGCTAAGTACAAACCAAAAACTAAAAAATTATCATCAAACCTTATTGTGCAGATAAAAAGTTGCATACATCCTAGGAAATTCCTGCAGATGAATTCATAAAAGACACATCCCTTTGAAAAATGTTACAATCGAAGCCAGGGTCTGAATAACGTAAAATAAACTCATAGGCGCAAGGCATCTAGCAATCAATCATGTATTCAAATTGTTGAATACTGTCTTCCATACTAATAAAAAATTGAAGTAACTTCTGCAGATACAAAGGCCACCTGCTAACTGTCAAAATTAAAAATGGTACATGGATAAGCCATGTAATTACTCCATTTTGAAGTAACTTTTATTTTCTGCAAGAAAATATTTCCTGTATACTATTATGACAAAATGGAAAACAGATAATGATGCTATTGCACAAAACCTGTATCTGGTTTGACAAGGCTCTCTTCAACATGCAGAGACATTTGAAACCAACAGCATGAGCACGCTACTTGAACCACACCCTTCGTACCATAAAATCTCATAGGAAAATTTTCAAAAAGGTTCAAAAAGGAAAACTTGCTTAGAGATTCATAGTACATTCTAAAGCATAAAAATTTATGAAAGAGAGAATGGTTTGAAGAACTCCAGCGATAAAATCTTGGCACTCTGCATAAACATAAGGAAAGAGCACATATGAAACTGGGAAGAATAGATAGAATGGAAAATATTTGAGGAACACTGGCAGAGGAGTGGACATAAGAAAAATAGGGATAATCTCCTAGGAAAATTTTCAAAAAGGTTCAAATAGGAAAACTTGCTTAGAGATTCATAGTATATTCTAAAGCATGAAAATTTAGGAATGAGAGAATGATTTGAAGAACTCCAGCGATAAAATCTTCGCACTCCACATAAACAGAAGGAAAGAGCACATATGAAACTGTGAAGAGTATATGGCATGGAAAACATTTGAGGAACACTAACAGAGGAGTGGTCGTAAGAAAAATAGGGAGAATACGGTACAGTGGGAAGCAGAGCTAGACAGCATCTCTAAAAATTCATTGACCTGTAATTTAATTGCAATACCAATTGTCATATTCCTGGAAAACAAACAAGGAAAATGAGAAGCTCCAATTATCATATATAGAATCACATGCCCACCTTCTCACGCAAATATCATAGTCAAGTACATAAAAAGGGTCAGATACACAATGTTCAGAGAAATAACACTTCAAAATCAACAAAAAAAACTACAAAAGCTCAAAGTTAGTCATGATTTGATAAGATGTTTTCCAAAACTCCGAAGGCCATGTAAATGTTGCTTGCACATTAACCTATAAAGAATCAAAAGAGAAACATCTGTTACACCATAAGGTTTACACAAACAGAAATTGTTCTTGTAAATGAAATAACATCTGCAGGCATGATGTGGTTGTTAGTTTTTCTGTCATTGATGAACTTTCACTGCTGGTGTGTGCTGGTATATGCCGTGTGTCAAATCTCTAACCGTGAGTGCTAATACGAATATTCAGTTACAAAACTAAAATAGCCAACAGTGAGTTGACGCTGTCTCACGATTCTGGAGTAACGTTTTTAAACACTGCGGGTGCTGTAATGTGTTAACGTGGAAACATTTGGAGTTAATACATGATATACGGTAGTGTGTGGTGACAAGAAATGAACAGGGTCTGTTGCAAATTAAGTAACGGCTCTGCAAAAAACCTAGCATCATTTTGGATGAAGAGAATACTCAGAACTGCCGCTGAAAACAAAACGTCTGCAAGGGGTCTGGGTATTAAATCGAGTGTAGTTTCAACAGACGAAAAAAAAGGGATTTGAGTAGTATAAAAGTGGCTCGGGTTTGGTGCTGTAACGTGTGCATACAGCGAATGATAACAAAACGGTAAGTGGATGTGAAATCATCGGGACTGTGCTTTTCTAGAAGACTCGAAGACTGCAAAATTAAAAATGGATGTGCTAGATACGTGGACACAGAAACGGGGGATTAAATAAGTGGACACGATTAAAAGATATAACAATCTGAAGTGTCTAAAAGGCATCATATAGCAAAAGACGGCAGTGAGCATATCTTCGAAAAGACATTATCAATATACTCACGTCGGGAGACAAAGAAGAATACAAGCAATCATCAATACAAGAATATATACAGTGGTGAAAACGGCTATGTCTGGGCACGCATTCATTAAAAATAAACAGTGTAGCAGTACATACGCAGGGGCTGTGTATTGAAAAAAACGTGTGGCACGTGAAGGATAAAAAACAGGATGACCCCCAGTGCTGCAGTTCCTTTTTAAAAAGAGGCAGTGATGCTTCACGTTAGTGGGATTACTCCTGGGATGTAACAGAAGCAGGCACATAAAATTTATACAGAAAAACAGTGAGTTCAGTCTATATATAGCAGAACAGATTGTAAAAGGAAAGCGTCTTTTTCAAAAAAAACATATACGACTGTAGAGAAGTAAAAAGGACACGGCCGTGAGGCATCAGAGAAATATACGGGAATGAATGCTGTCTTTACCGGTGTGCAAAAATATATACGAAAGTTTTTTTTGAGTCACAGCTGAAGAAAAATTAATGGAAGTCATGTCATAGACAGTGAATGAATAAAAGGAGTGTGGGTTGAGAGTAGTTTTTGAGCAGAGTAGAATGCGATAAGAGATTGAAAGTAGTGTTCGTATTGAAACAAAAAACCAGGCTATGAGTTTGGTCAGGAAGACTCCGAATAGAAGTATGAGAGCAGGTTATTGTTAATTAGTAGATATACGGTGCCAGTGAAAAGGGAGACATTGACTGTGCCGTCTTGGAGTTAACAAATGCGACTGTAGCTGGGAGCTAAAACGACTGTGCGGGTGTCTTTAAAAGAGGGAATACTCAGTATAGAGGTGGAGTTTTTTTTTGCCTGCAGTGAGAAAAGTCTGTGTGCAGGGAGTCAAAATATCTACTGAAAAGGGAGATGGAACAAGTGTGATCAGCTCTTTATAGTGACTGTTTTTGAAGCTTTAGCAGGCACGTGAAGAAAAGGAATGACAGTGGTGTATGCTCAAAGACTGCAGTCTATATACTGAGCATGTTCTGATAATCTGAGAATGGCAGTGGCTGTATGTGTTTGAAACAGTGGGACTTAGGCAAGCATTTACATGAAGTCAAGCGTCTTCATGCTGTTGTGAAGACATTGTAAAAATCTTTGGTACAATTTGTATTTGTTTGAAGTGAAGGTTGTACCCTTCAAGGTCGGGTTGTAGCTTGATTAGCCAAGTGCTAAGGAGAGTTGTAGCTCTCAGTGTAAAAGGGTTGTTGCCCAAGTGATTAGAGGAGCCGTGGTTTTTTAACCCTGTTAGGTTTTCCACGTGATAAAATTCTGTGTCTCTCATCCTCTTTTGCATGTGTCTCTACTTTAATTGTTTTGTTTTAAAGTTTAAAACGCTGATTCACCCCCTCCCCCTCTCAGTATTTTTCCGTTTTTCAGTGGTTGCCTCCCAAAATTTTGATCAAGCAGCAAGTTTAGGAACAAAAATCAAAAGGTAACCTTTAGAATATAGCACAAACATTTCAGATGCAAAGGAACTACTCACTTTTTACTACTGTCAAGAATATAAGGATCATGTTCTCCGCAAGATAAAATGTAACCAAAGCTGTGAAACTTGTATCATCAATCTTCAACCCATTTACAAAACATTTTCCTCATTCCTTAAGAATAATTAGACTTAAAAATTTCTGCAGCGTAGAACAAGACACATAAAAACCAGGACACTTCTCAAGGTCTTAAATCCCTGTTTAGATTTTGTGCCCTTTACTATAGTCTCTATTTCCAGAGAAACCAACATACAGACAATATCGTACACAGATTTCAAGGTAGAACCACTAATGCTGCACACTTAGACTTCTCCAGGAAAATAAGAAACTAAAAGAAATTAAAAAGTAGATTACAACATAAGACAGAGGAACTCAGTTCAAAGCTTGACAAATTTAGGAATCATATAGATACGAGTAAAAAACCAAGTATACCAGTTTTGCAGCATTCTTATACAATGCAATTTAGGTAAGTAAATCCGATTGAAGCTCAAAAGATATCCATCCCATATCAATGATATGATGCAGAATCTAGATCATACAGACAGATGGACACTAGAGTAAACTCACAGATATGCCAGTTGAGAGACTATCCACAATGGCATTGAAAGGTAACACATTTTTGTCTCATGCAAGGACTAAATTGAATGCTGATATAGAGTTGCTACATGTAATGGAAATTAGTAAATTACATTCAAATCTATCCTATATTCTTCACTTTATAGATTTTGGCCTGCTAAGCATTATGTGCATCCTGCTAAAATTTGATAAAAAAAATCAGATCCATATATGTTGAGGATTAACATACAGCATTGACTAGAGATGCAAACTAATTACTGACCAGACTCGACTTGTCACATATGCCTCGTTAAACTATTCCTTAGTTGAACAATGAACTTCGGGGATCACTATCAGTAATCCATAATATGTCTGTAAACCTTTTTTCATAATTCTGATTTCCATATGCTTCAACAAAATAACAGCAGCCTTCCCATCATCACAAACATGTCAACAGAAAGAATTCATAAACAAAAAATATAACTATGTTTTATGATGGACAATGACAATATTTTCAGCACCAAAAAAATGGCCAGTCCTAGCATAATTGCATAGAAAATCCTTGCAACATTACATGTCCCTCATTCCATCCATAAAAATATTTAGCATAGTTACACCGCCCTAGAGGACCGGGGTACGTCAGGACAGGGGGACAGGTTTCTGGGCAGGGGGGACAGAGGGGCCTCAATTTGTGGACGGCGGCAAGGGATGGGAGGGGGGGAGGTGTATATATTATATACTATACATGTGGTACTTAAAATGGTAGTTATGAAAAGATGTATAACAATATAAGACATTAAAATGTAAAACTAAAAATACTAACTTACTAAAATTTAAATACTTGAACATTGAACATGAAAGTGGAACATTGAACATTGAACAATTACTATTAAAATTTTAAATACTCGAATCAGCAAATAATAATAGTCATAGATATCAAAACTATGAGTATCTCATCATAAAGATGATTACATTGAGCAACATGATATGATATGATATAAGCAAGATGATTACAAGCACCCTTTTCTCAGCTCTTCACTCTTCTTGTTGCTGTTGCAAACAATAAGAAACCAAAAATGAATGCAAATGAAACCACATAGTGAATGCAAGCAATATAACACAAGTAATGGGCCCCACATGGCCTAGGGTTAAAACACAACCAATAGAATATAAGAAAAATGTTATATTTTTTTTAAAAACTAACTTTTTTTTTACTGGACGGGAGACGCCTGGCCATCCCCTAGAGGGATTGAGGGACACGTTCCCATCCACTTGTCCCCTCAAGGGACGTCGGGATGTCCCCCCATCTCCGCCAAAACGGCGGTGGACGGGTGGTGCCACTGGAGATGTCGGAATGACATCCCCCTGTCCCCGGTGCGTCCCTATCTCAGAGACGTGGGGGTTTTTTTGGGGGGGGGACACGTCCCCGTGTTACTATGATATATATATATATATATATAAGAATGCATGAAATATAAAAAGTTAAAAACATATAAAAATAAAATAAATAAATATAATATAACTATTAATATTAATCTTAACTTGGAATAATTTTTCTTAGGCACATCATCAACTTAACATATTGAAATTTCCATCAGAGTAAATTAAAATAATCTAACATGCTCCGAACCGGAATTGTTAAATTTTGAGATCAGATTGTATGACTTTTAATTTTCTTTATTTTGTATATCAACTAATATAGATCTTTTCTTCTAATCAGGTATGCAGTAAATAAAAGACTTCACAAATGATATTTCACTTTAACAATGCACAATGAGAATGTGGAAGTATTATAAAACAAATGTTGATAGATGTATTTCCAGATTTACTTGCTAAATGAATATGAGAAGACTTGCATTTAATGTTGTATATGCATGCCTTTGTTCAATCCATGAATAAATATATATATAAGAGAGGGGCATGTCTCCACGAGGAGACATGTTTCTTTATTAACATGCCTCTTCATACCACCGTTTCATAACATAGATCGCAGCTTTTCACATTATATAGTAACTGATACTTGATCGGTATGTTAACAATAACTAACCGATACAAATCGGTGATTGTGTTATCTTACATCAAACGATACTAATCCAAGGTTGTATACTAACTGATATCAATTGGTATTAAAGCCAAGTCAACCGATACTAATCGGTGATTAGAATGTAATGCAAACCGATAACAATGGAATTGATGAAGCATATCGATAATCAGATTTGATGTCATTTGATCTTTAAAAAGTACAAATGAATGATTAGTTAATTTTATTAATAATATGAGAATAAATTATTATTAATTTGTCCCAATTATGAATGTACGAATATATATATTGGTATGTATAATAATATCTATTATTATTATATATATTGGTATGTATATGTATGCGCATAATTTAATCTATTCTCATATTATTAATATAAGTGATAACTATTTTATCTGACCGAAGCTACAAACATCAACACTCCCTCTTAGCTAGGGAAGATAAAAATCAAAATGCCAATCCCAATAAGTCCATTAATTTGGGAATAAAGAAGATATCACCTCATCGTGATATCAAAGATATGGTCTGACAAAGAATATCAAGTCTCATGATATTCACCATAACTCAAAACAAGTATTTTAGATATCACCTCAATATGATATCAAAGATATGGTCTGACCAAGAATATCAAGTCTCATGATACTCACCATAACTCAAAAAGTATTTTAGATATCACCTCAATATGATATGAGAGATATGGTCTGACAAAGAATATCAAGTCTCATGATATTCACCATAACTCCAAAATGTCCTTTAGGTAATGTGCACATGTACCCTCAATAATACTTACCATAGGAACATTTATCATCTATCATGATCTGTTTCAGCCATCACAAGATGTCTATCACAATAGAAGGCCATGGTTTGTTTAAGGAACTCAATCCACCATGCAAGATATCATCTATTATGATCTGTTTCAGCCATCACAGGATGTCTATCACAATAGAAGGCCATGGTTTGTTTAAGGAACTCAATCAACAATGCAAGATATCATCTATTCTTAATCTGTTTCAGCCATCACAGGATGTCTATCACAATAGAAGGCCAGGGTCTGTTTAAGGAACTCAATCCACCATGCAAGATATCATCTATCATGATCTGTTTCAGCCATCATAAGATGTCTATCATGATAGAAGATCAAGTTATTGTAAGATCGTCACCTTCCAATAACTTTAACAAATACAAGTGATAATCATTTGGAAGTCTGTAGTATGAATAAAGTAATGTTGTATTACTTCTAGTTATGATTTGTTGGGAGGGTAGTTAGGAGCGAGGAGGTGCGTCCGTTGGTTTTCCAACCAACCGACTATCTTATAAACACTTTGGTCTTTGATGTAAGGTTGTTGTTTTTTGGTATCAATAAAGAAGATAGCATTTCCTCGCCGTTCTGGTATTTTGGTACTTTAGTATTGGTATGGTGTTCTGGTATTATATTGTTTGAAATTGATGTTTAATATATTGTTCGTACCATTAATACTACGTTCCATTCTGTACCTTATGTTTGTATAACCATTCTACATTTTGGCGCCGCTGCCTAAGTTCGAACTTGGAGGTCTCTGCTTGGGCATGATGGAGTACAGGGAAGACCATTCCTACCACGTGTACTAATAATGAATAGTGACAGAGAAGAGGAGGAAATAACAAGAGAAGATCAAGTGACACGTGACCTGGTGTCGGCCTGGGAAGTTTGTCGACCAGTACGTGCAAAGGGAAGCTCGAGAGAGAGCTGTTCTCGAGAGCGCGATACAGGACGAGCTTTCAGTGCCACCAGTAGTGTACGATCTACTTGGACAAATCCCTCGACTATTGGCCCGGAATCTAGTATGCGTGAAGGAGGAAAGAGAGGAGACTGGAAGGGAGAGGAGACAAGTACTCCACCAATCGGCTGAAAGGACACGGGAAGTGGGGGAGCGTGATATACCAAGAAAGACAAGGAGGGATTAAAATAATTCATGCCCCTGCTTCCAAATAAGTACCCCAAATGACGATCGGAAGAAGAAACTGAAGGAGAAGCTGTGAGGCGGATCCTAGGGTTACACCAAGAAGAAGAAAGGCGTTGCTACTTGAGAGGCTTGGCTGAGCAATCCCGGAGTGCAAGACAGATTGACGAAAAGCTTATTGAACACACAATAGAGGGTCTAGCCAAATTAGCCATTTTAGAAACCTCGGGAAGGAGGGAAGGAGGGAAGCATCCTAAAACTTCGGCACGCCGGGAACAACCATGAAGTGGGCAAGCAGAATTGCAAGGGGAAACAGAGAGTACTAGCATAGGAGGAGGGAACACTCCGCCAGTTCCGACAAGAAACGCCCCGGTAGGAGGAAGTGTCCCGACAAGAAGCGCCCCGGCAGGAGGAAGCATCCCGGTAGGAAGCGTTCCGGCAGGAGGGAGTGTCCTGGCAGGAGGGAGCGGCCCAGCTGGAAGTGCTCCGGCAGGAGGGGGTGGGCAGGAGGGGGTGTCCCAGTAGGAGGGAAGAAAATGACAGGAGTTAAGCAAAAACTTCCCAGATTCATTGGAGATGGGTCGGAAGACCCTGCATGACACTGTAAGACGTGCATCACCATATGGCAGGCCAATGGAGAAAACGATGCAGATCAATGGTTACAAGCCTTTCCGGCCACCCTAAGAGGGATAGCTATTGATTGGTATACAGACTTGGAGGCCGGTCAGAGAAGCACCTGGAAAGACCTCCGTACTGCATTCGAGGAAGAATTTAGACTCTTACGGGATGATGATGAGATAGTTACAGAAATCTATAACACCAGACAAGGCAAAAATGAGTCTGTCAGAAGTTATACTAGGAAACTCAAAGAATTGGTAGGGAAGTTGGATAACAAACCTGCCGATGGGTTGAAAAAAAGATGGTTTATTGAAGGACTAACCCCATCGCTGAAGCGGAAAATGAAGATAGTGCCGCCACCATCTTTTAAAGAAGCATGCACTCGGGCTATGGACATAGAAAGTGAGAATAAAACTTCCAAGGCTAAACAACAAGGAAGCGGAAGTGAAAGTTCAGAAGAAAGTGGGGATGAATCTAAAACCATCCAAGCTCTGAGGAAAGACATGATGCAGCTAATGAAGGAAGTTTCAGGAAGCAAGGAGGAAAAGGAAGAGGGTAGGGACCTCTGGTGCACAGATTGTGAGAAGGAGGGCCATACAAAAGGGACGTGTCCGCGCAAAGCTTTCTGTGACATCTGCCAGGTGTTAGGACACACAATCAAAGAATGCCCTTACAACTTGAAGGCAAGAAGTGCCCAAGTATTTTTCACACAAGGAGAACAATCCACACCACCCGTCACACCCCCACGTAACACTAATATGGAAGCATCACCAGGAGGGTACAGGAACAATAGAAGGGGAAGCAATAACAACAATAATAACAACACACCTCGGAGGGCAATCCAGTACGATTCTAAAGGAAGACCTATGATCCAATGTAGGCGATGTAACCAATGGGGACACTTCGCCCGAGATTGCCAGGACAGGGGAGGCAATGAAGGCATGATGTGTAAATGGTGTGGACCAGGCAACCATGATGATGCGAATTGCCCTAAACAAAAGGAGGTAAACAGGCTGGACATTGCAGACTCTGAGTGGGAAGTATTGGCTCTCACAAGAATGTAGGCAAGGAAACTTGAGTACCCAGACATGGCTACAGAAAAAGAAAGATTTCAAGAAGCCACAAAAGACATTAGACATAGTACAGAGGAAAGGAGGGAAAGTACGGCTAAAACCCCAAACAAGGGGCCAGTACCAAACATCATGAAACAGGTGTTGGAGACTACCATCCCGGTAAAAATCATGGACCTGCTGGAGACTGTACTGCAGCTTCGGGGAGCCATAACACAAGGAATGGGGAATCAAGAGGAAAGTCTCAGGAGGGAAGAGAAAACAGAGAAACAAGAAGAGGAAACAGGGGAGAAAAAGGATAACCTAATCACCATTGGGACAGGAAGGACACCTGCAGTAGTGGAAATGGAGATAATGGGATGTAAACTGTCTAACACTATTGTGGATGGAGGATCTGGTGTGAACGTTTTACCTGAAGAGACTTGGAAGGCACTAGGGAAACCCACACTCTGGCCACCCACATTCCAATTAGTGGGAGCAAACCAACATGGAATCAAGCCGATAGGAACCTTGGTGGGACAAAAGGTAATAATTGGTACACAAGAGTTCTTCCTTGACTTTGTGGTGATTACCTTGGAAAAGAAGGGGTACGACGCCTTGCTCGGGAGGGGTTGGCTGATTGTAGCCAAGGCCACCCACAACTGGAAAAGGAACACCCTGTCTATAGAGGTAGATGGGAGAAAATATGTAATAGATTTGAGAAACCAGTGTGTGAGTCAGGATCTGACATCTGACTCCGAAGAAGAAGACCGGGATGGAGCAGAACCAGATGATGGAGTACTCTGAGTGGGAGCATGCTCTGAAGATGAAACTACCTCCCTCAATGGGCTATTTCATTGGTAGATGGGATATGAGGTCTTCCAACCAAAATGCAATATGCTACAAATTCAAGAGACAGAGGAAAGTTACCCGGAAGGATACAAGGAATATAAGGAGGGTACGACAACCATCAATGAAAAGCCTGCACACATATTTGAAGAAAGGGTGGAATACAAGGAAGCCAAATTACAGACTATTGACCTGGGAGGAAACGATGAACGCAAGGAAATCCTAATAGGAGATGATTGGGATCCCGTACTGAAGACAGCAGCCTTGAAAATTTTCTTGGAGTACAAGGATGTATTTGCATGGACATACAAAGACTTAAAAGGAGTTCCACTTGAATTGTGCGTCCACTGAATACCATTAATACCAGGTGCTCGGCCTGTGCCTAGACGACCATATTGGATGAACAAGAACTATGCTGCAAAGGTGCAGGAGGAAATCACAAAGATGTTGCAGGCGGGGATCATATTCAAGGTACAAACCAGTGAGTGGGTGTCCCCATAGTCATATCTTTGAAGAAGGATGGCGTGGAGATCCGGATATGCGTGGACTTCAGGTGCCTGAATGCAGTAACTATAAATGATCCTTTCCCTATCCCCTTTACAGATTCCTTGAAGAGGTAGCTGGCCATGAAATATACTCCTTTATGGACGGGTTTTCAGGCTATAACCAAATCAGCATTGTTGAGGAGGACAAGCTGAAGACCACTTTTGTGGTGGAAGATGGGGTGTATGCCTATAATAGAATGCCATTTGGGTTATGCAATGCACCAGCCACCTTCCAAAGAATCATATTACATATATTTTAGGGTATGTCGGTGGGCAATTTTAGAGCTTTCCTAGATGACTGGTCGGTTTATAGCGAGAAGGAACACCACCTTAAGATCTTGGGTGAGTGTATGGATAGATGCAGAAGAGCCAGATTAGCCCTGAATCCAAAGAAATGCAGGTTCATGATACCTCAAGGAAGACTCCTCGGCCATATAGTATGCGAGGGCCTAAAAACAGATCCCGACAAGATCAGGGTAATATTAGAATGGAAGCTCCATCAGACGTCACGGGGGTGAAGTCTTTTCTCGGACATGTGGGGTACTATAGAAGGTTCATAAAAGGATTTGCAGGAGTGTCTCTGCCATTAGAAAAGCTCACTAGGAAAGGGGAAAAGTTCTGCTGGGAGAAGGATCAGGAGGAGGCATTCCAGGAACTAAAGAAGAGAGTTGTACAGGCTCCGATACTCATATATCCAGATTGGGACAGAGAATTCCACGTCCATGTGGATGCTTCCAACTACGCTATAGGTGCTACCTTGACTCAAATGGGAAAGGAAGGACTGGACCATCCAGTGTACTTCGCCAGCCGGCTGCTCTCCAAAGCGGAACAAAACTACAGTACACCAAGCGGGAAGCTCTAGGTATGGTATATGCAGTACAAAAATTCAGACATTACTTACTGGCCACTCCCTTCAAATTTTTTGTGGATCATCAAGCACTCATGTATCTTATGAATAAACCTGTAATCCAAGGAAGAGTAAGAAGAGGGCTAATCCTCTTGCAAGAATTTACTTTCAAGATAATCGTCCGACCTGGGAAAAATCACATAATTGCAGATCAATTATCCAGAAACAAGTCCAGAGAAGCCGCAGGAAGCAGAATAAATGAGGATTTTCCTGATGCCCATCTATTTCGAATTGCCATACTACCCAAATGGTACGAGGAGATAGGCCAGTACCTGTCAACGGCTACCTTTCCTGAAGAAATGAGTATACAAGAAAGGAGGAAGATTGCACTCAAGAGCGGGACATTCCAGTTGATTGAGGGATTGCTATACAAAAAGGGACCAGATGGGATCCTAAGGAGATGTGTGATGGAAGAGGAGATCTCAGGAGTCCTGAGGGAATCTCACGAAGGACTAGCAGGGGGCCATATGGGACCTAATGCAACAGCACGAAAGGTATTATTGGCAGGCCTATGGTGGCCTACGCTGTACGCAAACACTAGAATGGGTCCTGAGTTGTGATACATGTCAAAGGGTAGGGAAACCCTTGAAAAGAGATTTCATGCCACTGTTTCCATCACAACCGCAGGAGTTGTTCGAGCAGTGGGGCCTAGATTTTGTGGGACCTCTTCCGGTGAGCAATAACCACAGATGTAGGTACATAGTGGTGGCGACAGAGTACCTCACAAAATGAGCAGAGGCAAGAGCACTTCCAGACAACACAGCTCGGAGTACTGCCAAATTCCTCTATGAACACATAGTGACAAGGTTTGGGATACCATTGCAACTCACAAGCGACAAAGGGGTGCACTTTGTGAACGAGACTATCAGGACAATGACAAGTGAGTATAAAAATTTTCACTCTTTCTCCAGTCCATACTACCCAAGAGCTAATGGTCAAGCCGAGTCAACCAATAAAATACTAGTAACAATCCTATACAAGACTTGTGGAGTGGAAAAGGGAGATTGGGCAGAGCGGTTGCCGACAATACTGTGGGCCTACAGAACAACTTACAAAGCCACCACTGGGCAAACACCATTTCACTTAATGTATGGGCAGGAGGCAGTGATGCCGATGGAATTTGGAGTACCCAGCCTGAGAATAGCAGTGGAACACAGCTTGGGAGAAACGGAAAGCTTAAAGGAAAGGTTGAATGCCCTGATAAAGCTCGATGAAAAAAGAACACTAGCCCAATGGGCCACCCAGGTGGCACAGGAGCGACGAAAATTTTGGCATGATAAGCACCTCAAAAGGATGAATTTTAGGCCTGGCCAGTTAGTACTCATGTATAATGGAAAAATAGCTATCAAACCAGGAAAGTTCAAAATACGTTGGCTGGGACCGTTTAAAGTTATGGAAGTCAAAGATAATGGGGCTATAAAATTATCCACATTGGATAATAATCCTATAAAGGACTTAGTAAATGGATCAAAATTAAGACCCTATACTCAGAAAAAGGAAAGCATCCCGACATATCACTTGGAAATAAGAGAAGGAATAAAAGATGAGGCTAAAAAGGATGTTAAGTGGGAAATAATAGAACCAAACCCTAACAGCCAGGAAAGTTATTAAAGACTCCAACAGGGAAACATAACTCATTCCACGTCGCACGAAGGAGAGAGGAGCATCCAAACACAGCAGAGCACCCACGCCCAGGAAGCCATTTTCCGTACACCGTACGTACAGGAGGAAGGAATATCCTTATGCCGTAGTGCCGTACAAGAGAAGCAAAAGGAGCCGTACGGACTTGAGAACTAGCATTCAGACAAAAGTCCCAAGCCGTACAACACAGCTGAATGTCGTACACTGTACGGGATGGAGTACGACAACCATGAACTAGAAGGCCGTACGGAAGGGTTGACTGTCGTACACAGGGGTGTCGTATAGGAGCAGCCCCGTACAAGGAGTATCATACCTGTTGTACACAACCAAGGCCGTGCGAGGGAGAGGCAGAGCCGTACGGGGAGTGTCGTACATACCACACACGAGCAAGGCCGTACGTCGAGTGCAGTATATGTCGTACACGTGCCTGGCTGTACAGAGAAGCAGAGGTACAGAAGAGAGGAAGGAAGCCGTTAGTAGGGCCGTACAGACGGTAATGAGGATTGTTGTATGATTGGATTAGGCCGTACACATGCAATAAGTCGTACACTGGCATACAGGCCGTACAGAGGAAGGGAATCAAAACAGTACGGCAAGGGACAAAACAACGGGAAAGAAAAGAAAAACGGTTGGTGTAGAAGAAATTTCAAAAACACACAACTGGTGATCAGAAGCTATAAGATGGTGAAAATTAGTGTGGGTAATCCGAGCAAAGGAAAGATCATTGACTACAAACAGAAAAATCAGGTCCTGCAGGTGAAAAAGGGGAAGAAGATGACCACCCAGAAGAGCAAAAAGAATGTCCCTGAGAAAACCACGGCTGCGAATATCAGTTTTGAAAGTGTCATAGGAAGTGAATGCCCTACCTGGTGGGAGAATGCAGAGGAGAAGCACATCCTGAAAGAGGCATTGCGCAAGGCAGAGGTAGAAATTTTTTTTTTTTATGCCCATCTTTGATCTCAAAGAATTTGAATCTATATTGTGGACTATGGTGGAAGGCTATGACAAGCAGGCCCACAAATCCGTTATCAAGTACACTTAGCAAGATGTAACTATTTCCTACTCTGCCAAGGAAATAAGCAAGGTATTTGGAATACCTGATCGAGGGCAGGAAATCATGAAAGCCCTAAAAACACCTATGGCTATGGAGGAGAAGAAGTGGTTGGAGCTAGTCTGTAAGAAGACCCTCACCAAGCAGGTATGGAACGATATGCTAAGCAAAAAGAACAGCAGAGGTCTGAAAAAGATTTTCATAGCTAACGCAGAGTGGAGATGCATTGTAGACCTGGTGAAGAGAACTTATTGCTGGAAGCCGCACATCGGATATTGCCATCTAGATGTTGCCAGTAGTTGATGGGCTAAATAAAGGACAAATATACAATTGGGCACAATTCCTGTCAGACAGGTTACGAGAATTTATGGAATTGAAACATAAAGCATTCTATATGCCTCACCATGCAATAGCCTTGTTTCTAGAAGCAGTTCGCCTGCAAGTAGCGGAAGAGCACAGAGGACCGCTGATTCCAGCGAGTAGGGTGGAACCCTACAAACCAGCCATGTCATACTGGTTCCACTTGGACACCATGGGGATAGGACTAGGTGGGGGAGAACCACGAACAAAGAAACTCAGATAGGAAGTGGCGAAGGATATTTCAACGGAAGAATCCTCCAGCTAGGAGGAAGTAGGAGAGGACAGTGGGGAAGATGACACGTCTTCCGACTCCCAGGAGGAGGAAATCCGCCTTGGCCATCTGAAGGGCACACACCAAGAGGTTACTTTTTTGCCACCAGGGGAAGGGCCGTTGCTAGGAGGGGTACTCGAGTATACAGAGATTCACCAAACCACTAGCACCATCGCAGAAAGAGGAAGTACCATGATGAGTACGGAGGAAGAAGGGAAAAGACAAGAGAAGGTTCTCAAATGGGGAGCCACAAGACTTTCCTTGCTTGGCATGGCTAATTTGATTCCGACAAAACAACAGGTGCAGACCAAGATCATAGACCTCCGAGGAGGGCAAGTAGGCAGACACAAGATAAGACTCCATACCACACAAGGTATTGAAGTAACCCAACTAGTCGCCTTGGTGGTGCAGGCTGATGGGAAAAGGGACGCAGAGAGTAGGGAGGGACAAACAAATACACAAGGGAAGGATGAAGAAGAGGATAAAATTTTGGAAGAGGCAGATAGAATGTTGGAGGAAGTGGGAATGGTACTTCCACCTTCACCACCACCTAGTGAGGCTAGAGAGGACACAGCCGGAACCCAAAATCAACCTCTGGGCGAGGCTACCACCACACTAGAAGATAGGGCAGCAAGGTTCCTTAAGGAGTTGGTAGCTATGGAGCAGGCTACGAGGGAAATCATGGAGCACGCCAAGAGCTAGGATGGGGAAGCCATAGTTAAAGCAGCAGAGTCCTTGGAATCTTTCGTGAAAGGAGCTTGTGAAACAGATTGGAGGTTACTTCAGGAGGGAGGATACACAAGAAGAGAAATTGCAGAAATATGGACAGGCATCACACCACACGAACAGGGGCAGGCACCACTCATACACACTCTGGCAGAGATAGAGGGGGCCTTTAGGAAGACCTATTTGGAGCTCCAACAGGAAAGGGAGCTGACTAGCGGTATGAAGGAGTGGGAAGAAGAAAAGGCTGCATGGCAGAAGGAACGAGTGGACTTGGAAGAGAAAGCGGCACAAGCGGAAGCAAAGAAGATGGATGCCTTGCGGGTTCTCTAGGGAGTTCAGGCCAAGCAGAAGCTGGCAGAACGAGATCTGTCACGCATCCGGGAACAAGCTGCGAATCCAGGGACGTCTTCACAACCCAATTCCGAAGCTTAATTTTGTTGTTAGCAATGTTGTCGTCTGGAAGACGACTGTTTTTTTTGGGGAGGATAAATGTAGTATGAATAAAGTAATGTTGTATTACTTCTAGTTATGACTTGTCGGGAGGGTAGTTAGGAGCGAGGAGGTGCGTCCATTGGTTTTCCCAACCAACCGACTATCTTATAAACACTTTGGTCTTTGATGTAAGGTTGTTTTTTGGTATCAATAAAAAAGATAGCATTTCCTTGCCATTCTGGTATTTTGGTACTTTAGTATTGGTATGATGTTCTGGTATTATATTGTTTGACATTGATGTTTAATATATTGTTCGTACCATTAATACTACGTTCCATTTTGTACCTTATGTTTGTATAACCATTCTACATTTTGGCGCCGCTGCCTAAGTTCGAACCTGGAGGTCTCCGCTTGGGCAGGATGGAGTAATGGGAAGACCATTCCTACCATGTGTACTAATAACGAATAGTGACGGAGAAGAAGAGGAAATAACAAGAGAAGATCAAGTGACACGTGACCTGGTGTCGGCCTAGGAAGTTTCTGTCAACCAGTACGTGCAAAGGGAAGCCTGAGAGAGAGGCATGTTAATAGAGAGACATGTCTCCACGAGGAGACATGTTTCTTTATTAACATGCCTCTTCATACCACCAATTCATAACATAGATCGCAGCTTTTCACATTATATAGTAACTAATACTTGATCGGTATGTTAAACAATAACTAACCAATACGAATCGGTGATTGTGTTATCTTACATCAAACGATACTAATCCAAGGTTGTATACTAACCGATAACAATCAGTATTGAAGCCAAGTCAACAGATACTAATCGGTGATTAGAATGTAATGCAAAATGATAACAATGGAATCGATGAAGCATATCAATAAACAGATTTGATGTCATTTGATCTTTAAAAAATACAAATGAATGATTAGTTAATTATATTAATAATATGAGAATATATTAATATTAATTTTTCCCAATTATGAATGTATGAATATATATATCAATATGTATAATAAACGCCGATCTGAGCCAGATCGCCGAGCTGAGCCAGCTCGCAGATCTGAGTATTTTGATAGATTTTAATATTTTGTGAGCTATCTACGTCGGCGAACATTTCTACGGAAGAGCAAGACTCGGACTAATAACGTATATAGGGTAGGTGTTGTTCATGGATGTAACGAATTTTGAGATGAGCCTAGCTTGCCAATCTGATCCAGCTCACCGATCTGATCCAGCTCGCCGATCTGAGCCAGAATAATTTAATCTATTCTCATAGTATTAATAGAAGTGATAACTATTTTATCTGATTGAAGCTACAAACATCAACAAGAATGACCAAACATGTTACTTAAGAAAAACTATTCCAAATTGATGAAACAACCAAACAAACCCACAGCGTACTGGCCCTAAACCCAGACCCAGTTAGAACCAGACCGGGATCTGAGGGGTCAGGGAGAAGGTGAAACACATATTTAGCTAGAAAAATGTAAAGATATACTTAAGTTCAAACCAAGATGCCCTTGAATGTTCAATCAAAGCATTAAATTTTTAAATATATTTAAATCAGGATTTATCTTCCGATAAATAAGCATATAGTCAAACCAGTTAATATTTTTTGTTAATATCCCAAAGTTCCTGATATATCTTCAATTAAGCAGATGGAGGACATAAGGGAATGGAAACAAAGGCATAAAGAAAGTTGTTTAACTTGATGCAGTTATCAGGGATCATGCCTACACTGCAGAATGGAACAAAAGAATTGAAACAAAAAAATGCCAGTTGTACAAAATAATATTTAACATTCATAGCTCTAACATATACAAAATTGAATATCAAAACTATCCTGATCACCTTTTTTTTCAATTTTAAGAATTTCCGAGTTAAATTACATACTGTAAATTGTTTCAAATAACAATATATATTATTATTATCATATGAATTCTATATGGCAATCATATGATACATCAAAAAGGCCAAAGAGCAATGCAGTCACAAGACTTGGACTCTGCTTGGACTCACCAAGCTGATTTTTGACCAACTTGGACTCAAATTCAGTACTCAGATTCAGCAAATTGAATAATAACATGAAATATCAAGATTTTTAAAGATTTAAGCTTTCATTATGCACCCTCCAATAATGAACTATAAAGACATAACAAACTAACCAAGATGAAGCTTCTTTGATCACATGAGTACAAAAGCAAATTTTAGCTTAAGGAAACAATTTTTTTAATAAAATATATTAAGTGTTTAGGTGTACAAAACTCATGGATTATGATATCCATGGCATCAAAAACAAAACGCACAACATGGAGTTGTGAACTAAGTAAGAGAGGAGCTAGTATTGCTGAGCCCAGCATCACTAACTCTATGTAAGGTTGTTCACTCATATCTTCAACAAGTCTATGATGCTGATACAGACATAGGAGCATTACTCAAGATTAGGATTCACTAGGCAAACCAAAAGTGTAAGTCTAATTCAATTAGTTGGCATTTAATTGGGGAGAAAGTCAACAATATTAATATAAATGTTTTCCATTCGGCTTATGCAATGTCCAGAACTGAATTTTTTGTTCACTTAACAAGTTCTCAAAGTTAATGCATGAACTTCACAATGTTTTATCACCAAGATCCGTAAATGGATAGGGTGAGAGCATATAGTGATTAGGTTTTGAACAATATTAAATCACTATGCTTATTGGCTGTAGACTGCACAACATATAATATCTGCAATTACAAAACTTGAAACGAATGATATCCCAGTTCTGGAAATTTTTGGTTTATGACATTTAAGTCACATTTCCTTCGTTATTCTCGTAAGTTATATTTCATGTATATATTGGCAAGATGTTTGAGAGTTGTTTTAATCTTTTAGATATCTAGGAGTTATTATGCAAATTTGAGGTTTTCAAAGATCTTATAAATATAAGTGTATATATATGAAATATAACATTTAAGTCACATTTCCTTTCTTATACCCTAAGTTACATTTCATGTATATATTGACAAGATATTTGAGAGTGGTTTTAGATCTCTAGGAGGTATAATGCAATTTTGAGGTTTTAGAAGATCTTATAAATTTTCACTTTGTCAAATTTCAGTAATCAGTAGGCTCCTATTAGTGTTTCTCACTCTTTATAACTCACTCTCTTTATTTGTCTTGAACTCTAGACCTATCTCTCTCCCTATCATTCTTCCTCTATCCCCTCTCTCTACCTCTTTCTACCTCACTCTCTCCTCTCTCCCCCAAGATTTAGACCTATCTCTCTACCTCTCACTCTCTCGCACTCAGAACCCCGCGAGGGGTGCTACCCTCAACCTCATTTTGGTGTTGCTCCCAAACCACCATCAAACTATAAGTCTAAGCAAGTAATAGGCCAATGATGAATTGTGATCATAAAAATCTACATAATACATATCCCTTGTATGCATATTCATAGTTAATTGAATATTATGTCTGCTACAACATCCAAGACCTACCTTAGACGCCTTCGTAGGAAGGATGCAAGCTCCTCTAAGCAATAGACTTCTAGTTATTGTTTTGATATTTGTTTGGAACTTTTGATTTCATGGATTTCATATTCCATGAATTTTGTATACATTTGACAATATTTATATATCTAACTCTACTATTTCCTTCAGCTACAATTTGCGTTTATACTTACGTGATCAATGTATACTTGTGTATGTGATCAAATTAGTTCCTATTTGATGATGTTTTTGTATCTTTAATGTTTCTTTAATAAAGGGTGAATGAAACAAGTTTTAAATCCTTAAAAATCTTTGAATTTCTTGGGTTTTTCACTTTGCCAAGTTTTTGCCGACTTTTTTCACCGAGTCCAAGCCCAAATCATGCTTGCCAAGTCCAAGGTGAGTTTGAGTCTCATACCTATGGTTCTAAGAGCATATTCTAGAAATACACATGGAGCTTTTAGCCCCTTTGTTATATTAAAAGATGTTCAATGAGAAATGTATTATCAATTCAAATTTGCTTTCAAATTTGCTCTCCACCCCTAGTGTTAGAGCAACATTGGCGATAAAAAGTAGAAGGTTTATTGCATTCCACAAGTAAGAAGCTACACGATGCTCTCACTCAACCATTGAACATCTTGCTTGTAGAGGAAATCACAACCCATCTTAAGCACAAGAATAATTGAGATCCCTAGGCATATTCTGCCCTTTGACTTTGGACATATCATTATCATTTCTATAATTTAACACTAAGAGACCATTATCAAAATGTAAAGTTTGGATCATTTCTATTTAGAAGGTTGCATTTTTCCTAAAATACCAATTCTTCATGACCAAACTTGCTATATAATCAGGCCCCAAGTCTTCTATAGCCTTGGTTAGAAATATTCACCTCCACCTTAAGACTTGCTGAGACTTCGCAACTTCAAGGGAATCTTGTGCCTGTGGCTCAGGCATATAAACTGTTTTCTTTGTCACATTTGCAATGAATACCTCACAAATCTAGAGGATCATTGATGACTCAAGCAGCCTACTAAACTAGAGCTACATACTATCAACTAGCTATATTCAATATAGTGAGAAGGCTTGAACTCCACTCGGGCATGATTCAAGCCTTTCATTCAAGAACTTGAAATTGAAAGAACAAAAGAAAATGAGATGCAAACAGAAACAAATAAAACTGCAGAAAGTTAGAAACCAAAAGAAACACAGCATAATATAATGGACGAAAGATCCCAAATACATTTATGGATCTTATGTTTGTAAGAAATATGGGATCTCCACTTTTCTTTAGTTTCTTTCTTTCTCGATAAAAAACAGCCAGCTGAGATACAGGTTTTTTCAGATTGATCTCTAACTTTAGCAGTTTCATACTCTAATGGCTGGGTGGAAATAACGAACTCTCAAAAACAATTCCAAAGGAAACTGATAAGTAAATGTGTTAATAGACAGAAGAAACAAATTGATCTTGGACAACTATTATTATCGAAAACTAATGAGATATAAAGAGGAAACCCTCTGCCAAATACGGGCAAATCTCTAACCTGGTTCTGCAACATCTAAATATCGGAATATATAAATATAGAAAATTAGCATGAGGATACTTTGAGAGAAAGGAGCTGGGCAGTAATTTCAACTTAGACAATGCACCAAAGGAGCTATACATTTATGACAGATAATATGTTTAAGCATGATAACCTAAATCCTCCTAATATGCACCTAATCAACAAATCCTAAAGCAAGGCCTCAAACCTCAAAGCCCATAAAAAAGTGGAATTAGAAATTGCATTGATAAGCTGGCATTTTTTAAGAGATCCGACAAATGTTACTGAAAGGAATGACCCCACAAGACAGAAAGTACAGCAATATCTCATGCAAAGATGTGATTGAAAGAAAACTTAAGATTGAAAGATGAACTAGTAAGCTAAACCCTTAATTAATCATCTGTTGTCATCATTTATAATCAACAAATTCTAGGACCATCAGTATCAATATCCAATGACATACAAAGGTATCCCTCTAGGAAAAACAAAGTGCCAAAAGTCATTTATCAGGACCAAATACTAGATCACCCAAAGATACAAGTATGCTAAAATAGAAAATAAGTTTAAAGATACTCTTAAGACGAAGGAGTAGGACAACAAACTCAACTTGGATACCGAACCAAGGAACTGTCCATTTATGATGGATCATACATCAGTGCATCATGTACTATCCCTCTCAACAAACACTCAATCAACAGATACAAAGAGGGGTCTCAGACCCCTAAAGAATTGTGAATTCATTGATGAATTGCATATTCAAAGAGATATCCTAGAAATGAAATAGAAAGTTGTAATCCTCCAAGACGAGGAATATTCCTTGCAGAGAGATGACTAAGGGGAAATCTTCAGATTTAAATACTAGTTAGTAAACTAAAATTAAATATCAAATAATTATACGCTGTCATGATCTCTACAAGCTTTCCTTTCTAAGAGATTTTGACACTGACAAAGAGAATCCCAAGCTATTATAGATCATGATTTAGTTTTACTAAGGCAAACCAATACAATGTCCATACTAGAAGAGAACAGCATGGTAAGAAAAATATTATAAATTATTTCAAGTAGAGAAGTTTGTTTCTAAGTCCATTATTAAAGTTCCATGTAAGTATGCTGATGAGGAAGTAGCCACTTTTTATCTAGATTAAGTGGAAAGACAATCTCAACGGTTAATCAGATAAAGATTTAGGAATGATTAACATGTATTATTTGGCAAATATCACAATTCATCTTCGGAATGGAAAAAAGAACAAGAAAATTTTGGGACATTGATTTCAAAGGTTGAGTTTATTCTTCAAACTCAAATTGTTCAATTGGATTCAATATCAGTGCCAAGAGAAACCCAATCGATTTTTTCAAAGTTTTCAGAGAATTGTTTCACTACCAGGGATTTCCAGTGATGTTGCTAAGTTTTGTACAAAGGTTTGACAAACCAGATGTAAGATTTAACCAATTGTTATAAAATAAAGTTATATTCTCTTGTGGGTGCAGCACATGAAGATGTTGCAATTAGTTTGTTTGTTTGTACAGACTTTGGTAGAAAACATAGCTAATACGTTTCATCATACTGAATGAACCTTGTTGTAACACCAGTCAGGAAACTATGACCAAGAAATTTCTTGATCACTGCATGCCAATTGAGAGTAGTAACATCCTATTCACTTAACTTTCAAATTCAAGAAAGGATGACAATGAGCCTATGTAAGAATTCATTACAAATTCAATTGTCTTATAACGAGGATAGTGTCACTTTTAAGTTTTTACTCCTCAAAAATTCTTTTGAATAGTTTTCTAAATGATTTACCATCAAAGATTTCTTCTTAAGATGATTCATGAGATGAAACGAGAAGACGCTCAACAACATGCCAAAGAGTTGGAAGATTATATAGTTGTTACTGGAAAGATTCAAACAGATTCACACCTTTTGTGAAAAGTTCAACTGATACATTATTGCAAAAGTCGGTCAATGATATTACAGTTATAAAGAGACAAGTGCCACAGCAAATTCAACCCCATACAAGAGTTCATCAGCCTTCTAAAAGTTGGAATAATTTTTACCCGCTCAACAACAATAATAGGCCGCAATTGATAGCTCCTCTTAATAGGTCAACAATTGAAGAACCTCAAGTAACCAATAGTTATTGTACTTTTAAGTTTTCATGATACAGATGCCCATAGCAGTACTGTGTGTCCAAAGATGCAAAGACTTAATCAACTTATCGGATTGTAGACTCTAAGTCAAATAGACAAACCTTATGGAAACTCTACAACAAGATTTATAGAATTTCAACCCATATATGAAGAATTAGTGAAAGACATCAGTAGTCAATATCTTCTGAGGAAGAAAGGTAAAGAGAAAGTTGCTCAAAAAACAAGTGAGTTCTACTTCTACTTTCAAAGCAATTCATTGAGAGGTTATTAGGTCAGTGCAAACTACCCAAAATCAGTCTTTGACCAATATTGACATCATAGATTAAATGATGAAAACAACTGTGCAAATCCTTCAACTTAAATACTTTCAAGATCATCCTGTTCAACTTGATAGAATTATTAAATATGTTTGGAAAGAGTCTGCTCCCAGACAACCAAATTTAGTTGATTCTTTGGCGCCAACAAGAGACAAACCTAAGCCTTTTTACATATTTTTAAATATAGGTGGCTACAAATTGCATTATTGTATCATTGATTCCAGAGTTCCAAATAATGTTATGCCACTTCCAAGTGATGAATGCTTTAGGTTTCCCCTATACCAAAAACTTTCAGGAAGTTCTATTCTCCAGAATCAAAATCAGTACCAATGGTCGAACAATTGAAAAATACCCAAGTTGTTCTCATTCCCATCCAAATATTCACATCAATATCAGGTTGTAAGTGGTTGGGTATCTATTGTGATTTGTGCTTGGAAGCCTGTTGTGGCATTTTTATGCTGGTCTATAACCACTTCGGTTCCTCATGTTGCATGGATAAGTGTATAAAGTTGCTTAGATGTTTTTATAATTTTCTGGGTTTTTTTTTGTTGCATCATGAACTCAACTAGTTGGCACTGCACACTGCCATTTAAATGTGGCATTGCGTTTCTCTCTTTTACCTACCCAAAAAGAAAAATACTAATGACTAATTGTTCAAAATCAAATGGTACTATATTTCTGATACGCATCCCACTATCTAGGCAACTATAACAGCATTTTATCAGAAAACACAACAAACCAATTGCAAAAAAAAAGATACTAATATTCTATAAACACTATGAGTTAATACTAGTAAAGATATGTATATATATATTTAGTATATATGAGATGTATATATACTAATACATATATATATATACAAATATTATTATTATGTGAGTATTAGAGAAATTAATATAATACTCGAGATATTTTATATATATTTATATATATATAAGAAGCCGGATTCATGCCCAGCAGTCCTGAACCGGGTCCGGGTCCGGATTCACGGACCGGTCCACCCCAGATCCGGGCAGGGCACGGACCCTGCCCAAATCCGGCGCGGACCCGGGGGGATCCATGTGAGTCCATGAGGACCCCACGTGAATCCCCAAGGACCCGCGGGTCTAAGTGACCATAAAGTGAAAAATACACTTTAAAAAAATATTTTTATATTTTTTTTTGCATATAACCCTAAAACGACCCTTATTATGGGTCTCCAAACATATTTCATTTCTCATTTTGCTCTCTCATTCTTGCAAGCTTGAAGTGAGGTGATTGTATTCGAAGGAGATCGATTGTGGAGTGGCAAATACCTTCCAAGAAGCAGATTTGAGTGATTAAGGTATGCATTTGAACCATATTCTCTAGTTTTTTGATAGATTATTTCAAGTTTTGAAAAGTTTTAAATTTTTTTCAAGTTTTTGTATCAGTTTTGAAGTATTTTTTTTCATTTTTGTTATAGATTGCAACAATCATACAATGAGTAGTCAAGGCTCATTGGGTGGGGAGGGATCTCAAAAATATAAAATTGATAAAGGGTCTCCTTTATGGAGACACCACAAGAATTTCTCAATGTTCTGGAGGTGGGGGGTATATATGGAAATGTAATTTTTGCAACACACAATATAGAAGCTCCTACTCCCGAGTAAAATTTCATCTTTTAGGCCCTAGGGGTCAAGGGATTAACATGTGTGAGGGCCCAGGGGGAGATAAGAAGGGATTGTCAGTTGCACAAATAGCAGCTTTGGTAAAAGAACAAGAAGCTGACAAAATAGTTACAAAAGGGAAACAAGGTGCTTATACCGGGAAACATAAAACAATACTGCCACCCACTCAACTAACCTCTAGATCACATCCATTTTTGCCTATGCCTTCTAGGGATGAAGATGTAGAACAACCACAAAACACCCCCCGCAAGAGAGGCCCATTAGATAGGGCATTTCAAAATGAGTTAAGAGATATTGCTGATCTCAAAGTTGGATGTTGCCTCTTTGCGAATGGTGTTCCATTCAACTTAGTGAGATCACCTTATTGAAGGGACATGTGTGAAGCAATAAATGAAGCACCTTCTGGTTACCATGGCCCTGGATATGAAAAGTTGTGCACCACCGTATTACATAGTGAGAGCAAAAATGTAGACCCAACTAAAACCAATCAGAGATTCTTGGGTTCAAACGGGAGTGTCTATTGTTTCAGATGGATGGAAAGATTGCAAAAATTGTCCATTAATTAATGTAATTGTTGTATCCCCCAAGGGGTCAATGTTTTTGAAGGCAGTTGACTGTGAAGGTGAAGTAAAAAATGCAGAGTTCATTGCCCAGATTCTCATTGATTCCATAGAGTCCGTGGGTCATGACAATGTTGTCCAAGTAATTACGGACAATGCAAAAGTTTGCAAGGCTGCAGGTGCTTTGGTAGAGGCTAGATATGATCACATCTTTTGGACACCGTGCACTGTCCATTCTCTCAATCTAGTGATAAAAGCAATTGGCACCGAAATAGAATGGGTGAAACAGGTGTATGAGGAGGGTGAGGAGATTCAAATGTTTGTGACAAATAACCATATGTCACAAGCAATTTTCAGAACTTTCTCAAGATTGGAATTATTGAAGGTAAATTTTAAAATTTAATTTATAATTTATTTAGTTTCATTTATCATTTTATAATTTTTATGTCATGTTTTACATAATTGAATAAAATATTGTATGTGTTAATTACATATTTTAAATGTGTTATTAACTCACTATTAACATGTTCTTAGGTGGCTGAAACCCGGTTTGCCTCTCACACAATTGTGTTGAGATGTCTTGTCAAGGGGAAGGAGGCATTATCACAAATGATTATTAGTAACCAATGGAGCATCTAGGAGTAGTCCAATACAGTGAGGGCCCAAAAGGTGAAGGCATTGTTATTAGATGATGATTGGTGGACTCGTGTGGAGTATGTGTTGGAATTCACTGAGCCTATCATGTCTATGCTTCGATTTGCCGACACTGATGAACCATGCTTGGGGGATATCTATGATAGCATGGACACAATGTTGGAGAAGATAAAGTTGGTAAGTTATAAATTTAATACATTCCTCTATCTTTGTTTATTGAGAGTTATTTAAATTCGAAATTGACATAATGATAACTTACATCAAGATAACTTATATGAACATCATTTGATATCCCAGATCATACATAGGAGAGAGACTGATCCTGAGGACACCTTATACAAAAAGGTGGAAGCAATTGTTCTTCATCATTGGAACAAGATGACCACACCTTTGCAACTTCTAGCATATGCTCTTTCTCCCAGGTACTATAGCGCAGAAGTACTTGCTATTCCAAGTAGAGTGGCACCATATAGAGATGCTAAGGTTGCTAATGGGTATAAGAGGGCATTTGATAAAATCTTCTGCGATCCAGATGTTGGGGTTAAGTGTTAGGAGAGAATTTGGATCATTTATCTCAGGAAGAAATCTCCACCCTACTGCTATCAATGACCAAAGTAGAATGGATGCTATTAGATGGTGGTACCTTCATGGGCAAGATTATGTATACCTCCAACCTCTTGCAATTAAGATTTTATCACAAATAAGTTTTTAAGTTTTAACTTTTTTTTTCTTTTTTTTTGTCACTTGCATTGTAGAATTTAACACAACACTCTTGAATTTATCTTGTATTTTTTTAATTTTGTTGGTTTTCTCTCTAGGTTGTGAGCTCTTCTGCCGCTGAGCGGAATTGGAGTACTTACTCCTTTATCCACTCAGTCAAGCGTAACCAGTTGGCTGCAAAAAACGCAAAAGACTTGGTGTATATTCACAACAACTTGCGTCTCCTGTCATGGAAGAATCCAAAGTACAAGAAGGGGTCAGAGAAGCTTTGGGATGTAGCACCCGAGTCTGCTGACTTAGATATGACCATTCAAGATCTTGCTAGAGCCACTTTGGCTGATGTGGATGATGATGAGACAATACCCTTTAGTTCTAGTGGAACCGGTTTGGGTTCCAATGATGATTTTGATCAACCACTTGCAGCTATTGGAGACCCCATTGATCCGAATTTTTTTGATAATCCATTTGATGTTTGATGAAATGAAAACTTTAGTCTTTCTTGATTGATGAACCATTGAACATTGAATCATGTTTCAAACTTTAATGTACTATATTTTGATTCTTGAATTGTCATTTTGTAATTCAGTAATTCAATGTGCTGATTTTCTTTAGAATCGTCAACATAGATCAATGATCAAGTATGCTATTTGAATTTTTAATGTTTATCTTTGACATTTGGCATTGATCAATGATCAAGCATCATAGATTCATAGTATGAAATGATTTAGTTTTAGAATTATGTATATTTCTCTTATATTTTTGGATATATAATGCATATATATATATATATATATATATACACACACACACACGAATCCATACGAATCATAATAAGGAAAAAAAAAATCACGAATCCACAAACCGGATTCTAGAACCCGAATCCGTCCCCGAATCCGAGCTGGCAACTTAGATATAATCATAATTGTCATTATATTAATTAAATAATAATGAATAGACATGTCCCATGAAGGGACATGTCTCTTCTTCGCTCATTCTCAATATAAATGCAAGAGATTGTTGCATTTGGAAAACACATACAATCAGAAGTGCTATTACATTTGCAATGATCCTAAAAAACCTTAACATGGTATCAAAGCCAAGTTGCAAATGTAAGAGAGTAGTTTGTTGATGGTGAATGTGTGACTATCTCAGAAAATACAGTCTCAGTACATGGACCATATCTCACAAATACACCATTGGATTTTGCTGAATTTTGTATATGTTGGTGATAAACAAATTTATAAGACTTTCACCAAAGCGATTGGAAAGAAAGTGTTGGGGTTCAAAAGTTATGATCGATTGTGTACGCGTCTAAGTGAAATATGATTTGTTAAGAAGGGTGTCTCTTTCTAGAAAGCAAACATTAATTATAGAGTGTCACCTCTCTTGGAACAATCAAGTCATTTCACAATAAGACATAAGTATTTTTCAATGATATAAAAGTAGGAATTTTATATTGTGGGGAAAATAATAACCAATGTTACATTCCCATTTGATCCATCCTTAGTAGGGAGATGATTCAAAGGGAAGATGTCTTTCAAATAATTTGAGGTGTTTTGTAATTTGATGTATATGGACAGTAAAAGAGCAAGGTTCCTTCTTTAAAAGCCTAATCGCTTGAAGGGAGATCCTATCAAATTGAAGGATGTCATAGTGTATAGAACCTTTGGATATTCAAGACAAGTCATGTCAAGAATTTTGGTAATGTTCGAGAACAGCGACATCATTATATGAATTTGCATGATATTTTCTATATGGGCTCAACTTATAGAATGAAATATTTGAAATTTATAAAAGATAAGTATTCCATGTTTTATTAATGTGTAAAGAACCCTGGCTGGCTCTTCTGAATCCACTTAATTTGAATTTAAAATATTTGAAAACACTTGTTCAAACTTACTTTAATTTGCAATTTTTAAATAACTTCCTCCAATTCATATATTAAACTAGAACAATACGGAACTCTGCATAAACTCTTTTACACATCCAGTTTACACATTTATTACACTGGCTGCAAATTGTATAATTTCAAAATTAATTAACATGGAATTTAAAGCACCTGGTATTTATGTTTCACTACAATCTGCAATTAACTCCAAGCAAATTTAACGCAGCACCTCAAAAATTAAGTTAGCAACCATTATGATGGGCCAAAACTGCTATGCTTGGCACGTGCTCTACTGAATATCAACCGCAGGCCCTTGAAACATGTGAAACGGCTCCAGAAATCAGTCACATGCCTGATTTTACAAATAATTCAGTCACCAATATTCTCAATCGGAACAGCAGCAAATTAAACACAACAGACTTCCCAATCACAGATCAAACCCCAGCAATGAGACAATTTCAAAATCCTTGAAAGCAAATCGATTTGCCTGTAGATGAAAAACTCCACACAAATCCAGTATACATCAGCACTGGATTAAAATTCAAAATCAAAACTACAGCTGCAAAATTCACCATCAACCTGTAATGGCTCAAATTGCCACAAGAGGAATCAGTCCTCAAAACCCTAGCCAGGTAGTCTCTCTCACAACTTCAATAAAATCATAATTCAACAATGGATGATTTGCCTTTCACAAAGCATTGCTTTTATAATTAAAAAGTGTCTTCTCTCACACACTTTTCACTTAAAACACTTTTTATACTTAGGCACATATTAAATAATATAATTTATTAATTCATTTGGCTCCAAAAAAAGACCTTTTCACCAATATCATGAAATTATGACACGCAAGGTCCCTGTTTATTGTGCCCAAGATTTAAAACTTTTCATCCCGGTTCCAACGAGCTATCACACTAAGGTATCCAGCATATAATACCAACAAAAATGGCAACCTTAGCAAATTTAATTAAAAAATAATAATAAACCACCCATCTTGCGAAAACAACTGAAGAAGCGTCCGAATCGAAATCTGTCTGCACAGGATTGATCCTGACGATGAAAGATGATGAATGAACCTGACAGGGTGACTTACTAAAAATAGACGCTCTCTCCAAGATTCTTGGAGCCCAAACTGGAAGCCAGAAATGAAAACCGAGAGCATCATTCAACTCTTCTAACTCATCTGAGCTCATCGGAACTATCCATTGACTTACTATAAATAGTAAGTTCACACTAATGACCCTCTAAACACCTCGCCAGACCACGAAGATCGCAATAATGACCTGGCACCATCAGATCAATGACCTGCAAAAAATGGGGACATTACATAATGCGCCTAATTTTTAAGTTTGTAATTCATGCTATACTATTGGTTAGCAAAATCTTGTATGCTTCTATCATTGGTATTTTTGGTCGACATAGTTTAGTGAGCTATTTGTAATTTCTTTCTGACATACCTTCAGGATGAAAGCACAAGAAGATTGCATTCAAGGGAGAAAGAACTTAATGCTTACAAACAAATTGATGATTGAGACCAGATGCAGAGGGAGTCTGACATTTCAAAAGAGGACAAGAGGTTGATACAAGAACTTGAGCTTCAGAGGGAGCAAATAGAGGATATGATTAAATCAACTTTTGATAATCTCAGTCGTATTGATTTAGAGAGAGCAGACCATATCGAGATGGACTCTCTAGTGTTCAAACAGTCAGATGACTATGAATTATGAATGCCTATATGGGCCTTGTGTAAATCATGAGGAAGTGACGACTTCCAAATAATTATCACTTGTATTTTTAAGAGTTATTGAAAGGTGACGATCTTACAATAACTTGACCTTCTATTGTGATAGCCATCGTGTGATGGATGAAACAGATCACAATAGATGATTTCTTGCATGGTGGATTCAATTCCTTAAATAGACCATTGACCTTCTATTGTGATAGACATCGTGTGATGGCTAAAACAGATCACAATAGATGATTTCTTGCATGGTGGATTCAGTTCCTTAAATAGACCATTGACATTTTATTGTGATAGACATCGTGTGATGGCTGAAACAGATCACAATAGATGATTTCTTGCATGGTGGATTCAGTTCCTTACACAGACCATTGACCTTCTAGTGTGATATACATCGTGTGATGGCTGAAACAGATCACGATAGATGATACCTTGCATTAAGGATACATTACCTATGAAAATTTTTGAGTTATGGTGAATATCATGAGACTTGATATTCTTGGTCAGACCATATCTCTGATATCATATTGAGGTGATATCTAAAATATTTGTTGAGTACCTAGTGGACATCATGAGACTTGATGTTTGTCATGTCCCTTGTTAACCCCCTAATCATGGTAATAAAGATAAATTGATAAATGAAATAAATAGTCATAGCAATATTTTAACGAGTATATAAATAGATTCAATATGTATTATTATTGAATTTATAATAAAATATATAATAATGATCATAATATAAATAATTAATAATAATTGAATATTATTAATATATACTATTCATATGATATATTGTATAATAAATAAATAATATAATTAACAATATATAATGTGATATCTCACATTTCTGATATAATTTGTCTTAAGCAATATTTTAATAATTATAATTATAATTAATAATCAACTATTAATATAAAATCAAATGATATTATATAGAAAAAAAATAAAAATAAATATAATAATCAATAATTAAATATCATTCTTTAATATCAATAATATAATATTATATGAATGAAGATATAATAATTAATAATTAATATAATTAATATTATACCATTTCTTAATATTAATAAGGAATGTTATATGAGTAAAGATTTAATATTATTTCTCTAGACATCCTATACTACTCACTATACTCTAATCGGTGAGTATAAAACTATTAGAAACTACAGGAGGGATATGGAAAAGCCCAACCGTAGGAGGCAGGAGAAGAGACACGTCTCTTCAATTAGAGAAAGTCATGTCTCCTCACAGATCTATATATGGGCAGTCCATTATTTGTGAAAAGATATCAATCCCGGTTTATTTCATTAGAAATAATATTAATTATTAATAGGGCCTTCCTTATGCCAGTAAACAGTCCCGTGACAATGCAATCTACAGATGCCTTGTTCAACTTTAGACTCATGGAATAAACGATCAATTTTGTATGATTGGTTGACTTCATATATGCGATGTCAAGCATAAACAGTGATGGAACAAATATATATGCATTATCAATAAATACATCTATAAACAGTGATCAATCCCAAGAACATTCAACAGCAAATGAAAAAGAACTCAAACAGCAAGGAAATATATTTGATACTGATCATATTGGTCAGTAAGACAACGAACAAGAGAAACTATAATATAAATTATATTTGTACCTTCTGAGCATACATGGCAGGAGATAATATTGAGATTATCATTATCGGAGAATATAATCTATTCCAGTCAGCATAAAAAGACGACTCTAATTAGGGGAGACATCAAATATTAAAAGAACAAAACAGTCAAAGCAGTATTTAAAAGAGCAAAACAGGGAAGGATAAAGAGAATTCCCACAGCACGATAATCACTTGGTAAGTATTATATATATATATATATATATATATAGTATTTATTTATTTATGTTATTTCAAATTCTTATTTGATTCAGATCTAATACATAATTAATATATATCAGATTCTCTTAAAATTGATTCAGGTTTAATATATATGAGTAATATAATTTGGATATTAATATAATATATGTATATATATATATATATATATGATCCAAGTTAATAATGTTCAATAGAGGATGATTTCATAAATAATGTTATTTCAAGTTTGTAAATGATAATTCATTAATGATAGTATTGACAATATAACTTTCTTATCAAAAGTAATAATAAAAGAGAGCTCTCGAGGGAGATTAAAACCTCCACTAAGCCAATGTACACTGATGACCCACATATGCATATGTACTAAGCCTTGGATAGAGGAAAGCTCTTCCAAGAAGAGGAATGGACCTATGGTCAGCCTATAAGCCCAGAGTAATGCGCTCTAGAGGATGACGGCAAGATTTAATCAAGGACAAAAGGGTCCTTATAAAGGTTAATGCGTCCGACCTGGTAGACTTTGCTCGGGAAGTCCCTAAGGATGCGCTCCAGAGGATGACGGCAAGATTTAATCAAGGACACAAGGGTCCTTATAAAGGTTAATGCGCCCAACCTGGTAGACTTAAAGGTTAATGCGCCCAACCTGGTAGACTTAAAGGTTAATGCGCCCAACCTGGTAGACTTTCTTTTGGAGGGGTTAATTAGTTGGGGTAGATAATTAATTATTTAGCTTTCTATTCATTCATGTTTCCATATTACTGTTACTAACGTCTTTCTTGCAGGTTCATTCTTAAGGAAGCAAATTCTGAAATACTAAGGAATATTAAAGATAAGTGATAATCAAAATATACATATGATATTTTAAGATATAAATTAACAAGAAAATTAATCATAAATAAACAAATCAATTATTGATGAAATATAAGTATTTCATCTATGACTAAGAAAAGAGATACAAAAAATTAGTGCGCAGAAAAACTTAAATGAGAAATTTACATACGGTCCCGACAGGGGATATTACAATGTTGGTGTTTACCTGCTGGGGTAAACTTAGTATTGCACAGACATAGTACAGGAAATATAATAAACACAGAATGTATCATAGAATAATAAATACTTTCATTAATCATTCCATACTGGCAAGTACATTTACATCGTAATGATCATACAATCATATCCCATGTCCAACCTCCGAGAGATTATATAAAGTACCCGAAGGGCCACGACCGAAACATCGTGACGTAACTGTCTAACCTCTCGGTCGCTAACGACCGAGAGTAACATAATACTTTACTAATATAATAACCCGTACATACAATTATCCCGATATTTTAAGATATAAATTAACAAGAAAATTAATCATAAATAAACAAATCAATTATTGATGAAATATAAGTATTTCATCTATGACTAAGAAAAGAGATACAGAAAATTAGTGCGCAGAAAAACTTAAATGAGAAATTTACATACGGTCCCGACAGGGGATATTACAATGTTGGTAGGCCAGTACTCTGAGTACATGGTGAATATCATGTAACTTGATATTCTGTGGCCATTACTCCTAATATCATGAGATGATATCTCTATAAACTCTGATATTACATTAAGGTAATATATATTTTCACATTATTTTTGAGTACTTGGTGAATATCATGCAACTTGATATTCTGTGGCCAATACTCTCAATATTATGAGATGATATTCTTATGAATCTATGAGTTATGGTGAATATCATTTGACTTAATATTCCTAGTCAGACCATATCTTTGATATCACGGTAAATGATATCTTCTTATCCTAATCATGTGTTTAATCTTCCCTGGCTAAGAGGGAGTGTTGATGTTTTGTAGCTTCAGCCGGATAAACATTATGAGTCAATACTCGTAAAGATAGATATATATATATATAGTATATATGAGATGTATATATACTAATATATAACGGGGACGCCGGTACTATTTTTGGCCATCCCCAAAGATGTTCCAAAATCAATAAAAAAAGGGTACCGTCCCCGAAACGCCCAAGCAAAAGAAACGGTACGGCAGTATGGATTTTCGTACCAGGGACGGCAAAGCCGTACCTCGACCGTACCCAGTACAGAAATCCGTCCCCTTTTTCTCAGAACTTCCGCCCAGTCAAAAACGGCAAAAAAAAATGGTTTTTTTAATTGTTTCAATTCCCCGCGGGCCCCACACGCGATTTTAGGTTCCAATAAAATATGGAAACCCTAGTTTGTAATAGATATAAGTCTATTATAAGACTAAAGCTTCTTATTTTGCTCATTTCATTTGGACTTGAGTATTTTCATTTTGCAAGAGGAAAGACACAGCAGCATTTTGGAGGTTCAAGAGAAGGGTTTTGGCATCATTTCTTCTTCATTCTAGGTATGTATTTTATCTTCCTATTGTTTGATTCAAACTTTATTGTTATTTGTTGCCATTTTTCAAATTTTTTCATCACATAGAGAGGGCATGTTGAATGAAACTTTGAAATATTTTTTTTTTCAATAATTTGCAGCAGCATAATACTTTACAAAATCAAAAAACATGAGCAGCAATGAGGGTGAGGGAAGTAGTGATAGCATGGAAGTTGCCATGCAACCAACTCATATGTCACAAAGACAAAGAAAAAGACATAGGGCTGAGCCTGATAGTGATTCTTCAAATGATGATATAGATGTTCGACATGTTGGTATGGAAGATGCAACAATGTCACAATCTAATCCTTTTCAATGCCCTTCCAAAATCCTCAAAAAGTATGCCAAAGGCCCATTCAATGCAAAGAAACCTCTCCTACAATTTGCCACCAAAGTAGAAAACAATAAGAAAAAAAATTCAGGGGGTAGTAGGGAATGGGAGTGCCATATATGTAAGAAACACTATTTTGGGAGTTACACAAGAGTGTATTGTCATCTTTTATGGATAGGTGGGCAAGGGGTGAAAGGCTGCAAAGAAATTACAGATAAAGAAAAAGAAGAGGCCAATAGGTTGTATGTGGAGGGGGAGATGTTGAAAGCAGGGGGTCCAATAGGTAGCACATCCACACCCACACCCACCACCACCACCACTAGTAGTAAAGGGAAGGGAAAGGCCAAGAAAAATAGCAATGTGGTTGATTTGTTTAACATACAAGCAAAGGAGAGAGCTGAAGAGTCAATTGACAGATTTCTTTATGCTCATGGTATACCATTCCATGTTTGTCATTCCTCATATTATAAACAAATGTGCAAAAATATATATGCTGCTGGTCCCTCATTTATACCACCAGGAGAGACTAAATTACACACCACTATCCTTGATAAAGAGTACTCAAAAGTGAGCATTTTGATGGAGGACATGAGACAAACATGGATGAGTGATGGATGCTCTATCATCATGGATGGGTGGACCGATATCAAACATCGGCCACTCATCAATCTTATTGTCACTAGTACAGCAAGGGCCTATTTTCTTAGAGTTGTTGATTGTTCAAGAAAAAGGAAGGATGCATCCTTCCAATTTGAGATTTTGAAGGATGCTATAGAAGAGGTAGGGGCTTCAAATGTTGTGCAAGTAGTCACTGATTCAGCCCGGGTGTGTAAATCAGTTGGATTGATAGTAGAGAGCGCCTATAAACACATTTTTTGGACCCCGTGTTGTGTACATGCATTGAATAACACCTTGAAGGACATAGGCAAAATTGATTGGATAAAGGCTATGATGTCTGAGGCTAGAGATGTACAAATGTTTATTTGCAATCATCACACATCTCTTGCATTATTTAGGACATTTTCCAAGAAAGAATTCCTCAAGCCCGTGGAGACTAGATATGCTAGCTATTTCATTTTGATGGAGAGGATGCTTGAGGTCCAAGAGGCCTTACAATCCATGGTGGTCAATGTAGAGTGGAATAGATGGCATGAATCAAGTACCACGGATGGTAAAAGTGTGAGACAAAGAATCCTGGATGATAACTGGTGGACCACAATGAGGTAAGAAACTTAAATAATATAATATTATAATTGTTATACTTATAGTTATTGCTGATTTTAGCATTTGCCATTTGCTGATTTTTAAGTTTTTAAATGATTATGATGTTTCTCACTTGTAATTTGCTTTCATTTGCAGATACATTTGCTCCTTCATTGGCCCTATTGTGCAGGTCATTAGATATGCTGATACTAACTCTCCTAGCCTTGGAGAGATTTATGAGACTTTTGATAGCATGCTTGGGCAAGTCAAGCAAGCTATTAAAAACAAGGAACCTACTTTGGAGTTCTATGACGAGCATATTAAGCCCATTGTGATGAAAAGATGGAACACTATGAACACCCCACTTCATATGGCAGCCTATGCAGTCAATCCTAAATGGTATGCACCAAGGCTTGGGAGAGTGCCTCCATCTGCTGATGAGGAGGTGAGTGTAATTTATGTTTGTTCGTAAATTATGTTTGTAATATGAATTTCTGATTTCTAAATTCTAACTTCTAAATTTTAAATTTTAAATTTTTGGCTTGTTCAATATAGGTGAAGGAGGGCTTCTTCAATGCCCTTTCAAAAATGTATAATGCAGAGGATGGTGCAAAAATTCGGGGGCAATGGCTTGACTTTGCCAATCTTCATGGTCCAACTTTTGGTAGACCAGAGGCGAGGACTGATAGAGCTACATTAGCTCAAAAGGACCCGATTGGATGGTGGACATGGCATGGTAGAGATGCACCTGAGCTGAAAGCTCTTGCCATTCGTCTTCTTTCACAGGTTGCGAGTTCCTCTTTTGCAGAGAAGAATTGGTCTACCTATAGCTTTATCCAATCAGTTAAGAGGAATAGGCTTACCTCTAGACGATCGGAGAAGCTTGTGGCTGTTCACAGTGTATTGCGACTACAGTAGCGGCAGAGTCTTGAGTATCGACAGACTCCAGCATTACGTTGGGATGTTAATCCCGAGGATGCATTGCAAATTGATGAGGATGACACACCTCCAGGGCTGCTTGGTGTTCCATTGGATGATGACCCTCTGCCTACCCCTACCAGTGATTCAGACTCTGATTTTGATTTAGATATAGATTTAGATTCCTAGAGGACAGCCATATATTTGGCTTTGCAGATACTCAGATACATTATTGCTTTTGAATCAGTTTGATTATTATGGAGTTGGATACTTTATGTCATTTTGATAATTTGATTTCATGCATGATACATTGATACTTGGAGCCTTTGGGCATTTTTTATTTTTGCTATATGTATGTGATATTTGGATATACTATTATGAATCATGATCATATTGTCATTTCAATCTTGAATCCTTGATAGCTAAGTTTTTAATTTCCATGTATATCTCATTGTCTATGATATTCATATATGAATTTTGTCTCTGTATATATAAAAATCCCCTATGTTTTTAGTCGCCGTCCCCTAAGGTCCCGTCCCTTAAATTTTGACTTCGACCCGTACCCGTACCAGAAACACGTCCCCGTCCCCTAAAACATCCCCGTACTGGAAACTCCGTGGAACATAGATATATATATATATATATATATATATATATATATATATATATGAGATGTATATATACTAATATATATATATACAAATATTATTATTATGTGAATATTAGAGAAATTCATATAATACTCAAGAGATATTTAATATATATTTATATATGTGTATATATATAATCATAATTGTCATTACATTAATTACATAATAATGAATAGCCATGTCCCATGAAGGGACATGTCTCTTCTTGGCTCATTCTTAATATAAATGCAAGAGATTGTTGCATTTGGAAAACACATACAATCAGGAGTGCTATTACATTTGCAGTGATCCTAAAAACCTTAACATGCTCCATGAAAAGTTCTATTTAGAAAGTGAGAAAGGGTCCTATAATTTTCTTTTTCACCTGAATATGTATGCACTGTCTATGTAAAATGCTGCCTATAACCTCAAACTAAGCAATAATGCAGAAGCAATGTCCAAAGCTTATAAATATATGCTATAGACTGGTGGAATAAAAAGATGACCTATGCAAAGACAACAATCACACAAGTAAAGTGCCAAAGGAAGGACCAACCAGTACAATGATGAACTAAAAGGTTGATGAGAGTATATAAATTAAGTAATAGCTTGTTTGGAAAAATAATGTCGTAAGGATGCCACTTTGTAAACTAGAATGGATAAGGAATGGTATTTATTTCAGCTGATGGAAGATTTATATCTCTTCTCTATTTTCAATGAGGAAATTGGTTGTCTTTTTTGCAACTCCAACCCCAATATGAGGCAATAGTGCTCCAGTGAATAAAAACGTGAATCCTCTTAATTTAATCTTCTTACTTTTCAAACCCAACCCTCCCAAGAACTCTAATTCAATGTGCTTACCCTTCGCTGACCAAGTTCCATGCCACATGTACCAAAACAGTTTGGGACAGTCCAATCTTATTCAAGACTGACATGAGAGGGTTATAAGGATGCTCAATTGTAAGCTCAAAATCCAAGGTAGTCAGTACCATTTGTTCAGCTTCCAGAACATGTTGTTTATACTGCTCAAACCAATCCTGCAGGAGAAGGCAAAATCTCAGCTAAATTCATAAAATGCTTCTAAGTTCCACTATAATGCATAAAGAAGAAATGTATATTACACACAAGAAAGAATAGGAACTTTGGCACCATTATAAAAAATATATGTCAACAAAATAAAAAAAATTAGATACTATTTTTCCATGGTCCATAATATTGAAACTTCTCTTGACACATTTTTTACCCTGAAGTTTTTTCCATCAAAATAGAAATAACTCCATTATGGGGGCACAAGATGTTTCATACTGTGAAGAACATCTTTAATGTTTCAGCTAAATTTATACCTCAAGAAACCACTCCACAACTTGTGATTAGCAGCACCTAATTAAAAATTGTTGAGAATGAAAATAATTGAACTGCATAGGCAAAGACAATAAAACAAAAATAATTGAACTAATGAGTTCAAAAGAATCAGAAGCTTACAATTGGAAGTAAATAGTGGAAATTTTCCAATTCATGCTTGTGACAAATTTCATATGACATGAAAAGTAGGCTATTCAGGGGACGAGGAGTTTCCTCTGATTTTGCTGCCAAGAACAAGGCAGCTGTTGCAATTAACTGCCAACACAAAAGGATATTTACAAGTTAGTGCCCTTAATAACATTTAAAAAGAGAACATTGAGAGAGAAAACAATCTTACAGATAGATCAGGTCTGTGATCAAACCTTAATAATGTTTATCAAGATAACAGTATGAGAAAAGAAAACGATCTCACAGATATATCAGGAATGTAATTTGGCACTCAAAATTTGTCGAGTTGAATAAGATTTATCACAAATCCATATATACCTTTACAATTGTTTTTTGTTACTATAATCCTTAAACCATTGATCTCAGAGTAAATGTCAATGTAATTCATTCTTAGATTGAATGGAATACTGTAATACTTGTTGTATTTGGTGGTGTCATTATTTAACTTCTCTTTAGTTAAATTTATTTTTTCAAATGAATTTGGAACATCCAATCAAGACAACTGTTGACAAAATGAACACTTGAAACCTATGCATGTGAATATAGATGAACGTGATGTATGGTAATAAGTTCATAACCACAAGGATTAAGGAAATTCAGATCTAGATTGAGACTAAACTTAAGCAACACTCAGTAAATTACTTGCAGTCTCGTAGAAAAGGAGAGGTGACACAAATCTTAAATGGTGAAATTTGAAGTTAGTTGTGGAAATCAAATTCTGTTAAAATATTTTTATAGGAAGTTAGTACTATAAAACTGATAACGAACAAAATTCAAAGAAACGGAAAAATTAAAAAAGAGGACCATCACAGTGCAAATAGACGAATTAGATTGGAAAAGAAAACATGGTGTGTCACCAAAAGAACTTAAGATAAACTTTCACGAAGGAAATTCAAGAAATCAGTGCTTGCCATACATAGATTTAATAAATTCAATCAAAGTAAATTAAGAAATCTAAATCAAGAGGGTTCACTCAATGGAGATTTTCATCACCTTCGAGTATCAAAAACTTATGTCATCCATGTTGTTATTAGGTTAAGGTCCCAACAAAAGGATTTTTGTCTGTAAAGAGTCACACAGCTACTAGCAGTTTCAAATGTAGAACAAAGGATTCTGGGTTACCCTCAACATGAAGAAAGCATCTCTTTCCCTGCATTCTTAGGTTTCAGAATTGAGTTGAATGTTTTGACTACTCTGCAAGCTTCGCTCATATTCTTCAAAGACAATGAAGGACTGTTGACTGAAAAAGCGAATATTATCATTTAAGTAAGTCATCTGTTCTCAAAGAAAAATGAAGCCTCACAAGCATCTAAAGATCAAATTTATTATAGTTCCTACTATTGTGTGACAAGGTCTTAAATTCATAGAAGGGAAGAAGGTGTTTCAAGCAGAATTCTCTCTTCATTTCAAGAATTGTCTGAGGAACCTTCTCATGACAAGTCTGAAAAATTTCGGTCAATCCAAGCTGCTTTCTAAATCTCTCCAAGAGATGGAATGTCTACAAGATTCCACCAAGATGTCAGATTGCACAAGGTTGACTCTGCATTCAATTTGACTGTAAGAACCCCTTGTCAATCTGCCCTTATTTTTTTTGTTTTGATGGTTTGACATGTCGTCGAACCCTTTGCATGCAAGTGACTGAGTTTGCTTTCTGAGTTTTATGGTTTTGTTTTGTTTGATTTTTGATTGATTTCCATGACTTACATTAACAAACATTAAACATTCAGCCTCAAATCTGATTTTATTTGTACTATATCAGATCTGAATACAACTCAGATCAGGTCTGATAAAATTTATCAGACTACAGCAATTCATAAAATGAACATTCCCGTAGTTAAGTGTTGTAGGAGACTTCAAATATGCAGTGATATAGTTGTCCTATGGCCCTCAAGGGCTGAAAATGATTGGTGAAGAGGTGCAGGTCTGAAACATTCTGAAAATTCAGAATATTTCCATGGCTGACTTTCAAGGATTTTATGAGAATAAACCCAGCACTTAGACCAACAATCTTCACCAAAAATCTTTACCAAAATCACACAAGATGCCAAGAAACCATTTGCCCGAGAGAAGAAAATACATATAAATTTCTGAATGGCATCAAATGGCAGTATTTACTAATATCTTCAAATATAATTTTCCAGCCTTGGCACAATCTCAGAAAATTCAGATCTGCAATTAATTCCTTCAAACCCTATTGAACATAGTGGCCAACTTGATGCCATAAAATATAGGTGCTTATTTCTTCAATATCTCCTGAAAATATGAAAACCCATTTGAGATTTTACACTTCCAACAAGTCTTCAAACCCTAGCTGCCAAGTGTGTATAAGAAACCTGCAATTAAACTCCACCATGTAGCTCCAAAATCATCATGAACCTGCAAAATATCCTCAATAGTGAACCCTGGGTGGACCCAACTCACAATGTGGAGTTGCGTTTTCGTCCACTCCACTAATTTTCAAGGGTTTTCATACTCAGAAATGGCTGCACCTGTTGTGAACAGCTGAAAATGGAGAAATATCAAATTTGTCAAATCAACATAATGAATCTTGGAAGGGATAGAGAAACTTTTATAATGCTCCTTTACACAACTTTTGGACCACAAATCACGCTATGTGATTTTTAATTCTCTCCCAAAGTGGGCGTCCCCCTCATGGGAATAAATATTTTATTCTATTTTTTCTTTTTTTTTACTTTTAGCCCATACATTCACTCTATTTTTTTTCATTTATTTTAAAATGAATTTTCATAATATTATTTTATAAAGGCTCATTAAAGTAATATTTCCAATTTTAATTTCTTCTTGGCCAATAATATCATCAAGTCTAGCAACTCATTCCCTTTCCAACAAAATTAGCCTACAAGAATGATGGAATAGGCTAATAAATTATCCATGTGTGTAAATGAAAAAGGAATGTTTGCAGATTCCAGCAATTGACTATGTGAGAATGACCCTATGTCAGAGGGTGACACTACAAAAAATGAAATACAAAGCATGAGCTTGTCAACATCCATGAAGATGCACAATAGCAGCAGGATAACACAGAATATATTCGGCAGGTTTGTATGGAATTGAGTGATGTCAAAGACTTTCCATTTTATCTTAAGTAACAAATCAGTCATCAGTTCTCATCTATAATTACTCTCTATGAGCTTCAACATCATTCTAAACCTTGGTTCAGAACAGATATTTTCCACAGTTATCAAGGCTACATGCCACTCTCAACTTGCAAGTGGGATTGCTATGTTTCTCACCTATAAATGGTTGTGTTCCCGCCACCCACACTTATACATGAATGCTTTTGTTTTTGTCTGGTTTTGTAATACTTCCCTGCCACTTGTTGATGATTGTAGCTCAGACAGAGAAGGTTCGTAAAGTGGAAGTGTCTCAACCTAGAGGAGTTAAGAGTCCAAATGGGACTCAACAATATCCTCTTGAAAGAGGTAGAGTTCAAGTATGACTCTACATTATCCACCTAGCTAAATAAATTAGTCACCTAAGAAGAGTCCAAATGGGACTCAACAATACATGAATGTTTTTGTTTTTGTCTGCTTTTGTAATACTTCCCTGCCACTTGTTGATGATTGTAGCTCAGACAGAGAAGGTTGGTAAAGTGGAAGTGTCTCAACCTAGAGGAGTTAAGAGTCCAAATGGGACTCAACAATATCCTCTTGAAAGAGGTAGAGTTCAAGTATGACTCTACATTATCCACCTAGCTAAATAAATTAGTCACCTAAGAAGAGTCCAAATGGGACTCAACAATACCCTCTTGGAGGAAGTAGAGTTCAAGTATGACTCTACTTTATTCAGAAGTAGAGTTCATACTCTATCCAGAAGTAGAGTTCAAATATGACTCTACTTTATCCATCTAACTTTATAAAAGGAGGCTAATGGTTAGAGAGAAGAGATCGATTAACTTTCTCAAGAACATTGAGAGAGAGAGAAAAGCAGAAAAGAAAAAGATTAAAGCAGTTAACAGTGAAGGAGAAGAGCTAGTAGCAAGTATTTTCTAGGTCTGTTGTTTTGTTTGTAACTCGTCTCAAAGCCATTTTCCCCAAATACTGGGAGCTCTTGTAAGTTTTGAAGTAATTTTAAATAATGAACTGATTGAAGAGCATATGAACTGTGCATGCATGTGTTTTACTTTTCTAGTTTTCCACTGCTTTATTTTGTTAAATAAATCTAGTAGTGTAAATCTAGATCTGATCTATTTACCTAGATACTGGATTTAAGAAATTAACATGGTATCAGAGCTTTAAACTCTAAGGGAAAAGCACAAGGCAGATATGGCAGCCAGCAGTCTCAAATTTGAGGACAGGCTAGATGGGGTTTCAAATTTCTTGCCATGGAAAGCAAGCGTCACACTACTTCTGAAAGAGCAAGACTTGTGGGAGAATGTGGAAAAAGTTCTTCCAGTACAAAAATATCCTGCACTTCAGGCAGCACAGGATAAGAACATAAAAGGACAGAATGTGATTCTAGTTGTTGTAAAGGATCACCTAATTCCGCATGTAGTACAAAAGACGAAAGCCAAGGACATGTTTGATGCCTTAGTTGGTCTCTTTCAAAGTGACAATATGAACCGGAAGATGGTTTTGAAGAACAAGCTCCAAGAGTGCCGGATAACCAAATCAGATAATGTTATTAGTTAGCTTATGAGGATCACACAGATCTGTGATCAGCTTGCAGCAGTTGGAGAAAAGATCTTGGATGTAGAGCTAGTGAATGTAGCTCTAAATGGTTTCACCAAGCCATGGGAACCATTTGTGAAAGGAATCTGTGCCCGACAGAACATTCCAGATTGGCAGAGACTATGGGATAATTATATTCAGGAGGCTCAAGAGGAGTTCAGATGCAACAAGCAAGGAGGTGGTGATGAAAAATTGGCCCTCATCACCAAGACTAAGAAAAGTAAAGGGAAAGCTTTCATGATGTGATTGTTCCAAGGCTTGCTAGCAGTTCATCCAAGACACCTAGCTTGTCTCTTCTAGGAACCTAATCTCCTCTAGGTCTTGATTGGCTTAGATGATTAACTAAGACCAATTCCAACTCTTCTCTAAGAGTTCTTAACCCTTGTGCTTCACCTTGAAAGACTAACACCTTTTAGTTAGTACAATCCTTCACCTTCACTTAGAAAGCTCTAAGTGCTATCTTCTCACAAACTTCAATCTTCATTGTAGGGGTGTCCATCCTCATGAAAACATTTATTACTTTGCCAATTTGATCCATTTTAGAAGGATCTTCAAACTTATCCTTACCAAGTTCAAGGATTCACCATTAAGAGACCTAATTAGGCCTATTTCTTGTAGCCTTTACCAGTGACTTTTTGCCAATTCTAGCAAAACTTTTCCAAACACCCTTAAAATCTAAAACCATATTTGGATACCCATTTGAAAGTTTTAAAAGATTCAGTGGGTTTTAGGGTCTGACAACCTCCGTACACTGGCTTCCTACAAACTAGGACAAATAGGGCTATTAGGCCTAATTTCTAGGACTGACTGTAACCTTGCTTGTATCTTGTTCAAACCTTGATCTAAGTGATTGGTATGAACCCAATCCTCATAGCATGTTGGGATATAACTATACCCTACCTGAAACTGTACTTGTGTCGTGCAGTACCCCTCTACCCTGCAAAAAATCTTCAATCTTTCATTCCTAAACCTCTAACCGGGCTCTGTCTGCTCGCCTACAACTTAGTGGTAAAAATAGCTCTCCATACTTTCAAGACTCCTAATCCTAAACATATATACACTAATGACTCCCCTAACATATCCATCTATCCTTAGGTGTTTCCCATGGCTAGATTTCATGGGGAAGCCATGAATGCACCGACTGGTCAGAACAGGACCAGTGTAAGCTCTAAACCAAAAACAATTTATTCAACACACTAAAACTACTCTAATCAACTTAATTCCTAAATGAAAAAGTCTTAGAACAATCTAAAGAACACTAAACAACCACCAAATCGAGACTTTCAATCCATTTCAAAGCACTGTCACAACAAAAGCTCGGGTTCTTCCTTGAAACAGTGTTGCAAAGTTGTATTCAATATTCACAAACTATTACAATGATTGTCTAACCTTGAGATTCGAGCCTTCCTTAACATAAGATGTCATTTCCATCATTCTAGGGCATGTTGGCCGATCTCCCACTTCCTATTCTTAAGGGGATCCAAAGATAACCGAGTTGCATGCAACATTTGCAATAATTGCAAATGTTGTCATGACAACTTCTTAACAACATTTGGCATCTTTCTCTATGCCTTCATCCTATTTCCTAGGACCTCTATCCTCTCTAGATTCCGAGGAACCAACTAATTTAATGACGTTATGGCATCTTTACAACATCACTATGTGCTTAGAACACATTTAAGACTCTATTCTCACCTTAGACTTCTAACACTAAGAAAAATTAATAACTACTAACAATGGCTATTTGGGTGACCTTACTCCTAATGACTAACTCATCTAGCCCACATTGCAATGACCTTCTAAGGTCTTAAAACAAATCAACATCCCTGACTTGGCTAAAGTCATGTACAAGCCAAAACAACTAGCATCATGGAGGTTAGCCTAGGTGTGCTCCTGCACCATCCTCCCCAAAACAAAAAGTTCAATCCACCCTTGGATTGATGATGCTTGGATCAATTCCCATCTTCTTGAACTCGGATTCCTTTATCCATACTGCATCAACATCAGTTTGCCCATGCTTCTTTATGAGATGTTCTTTATACTCCTTGGTCCTAGTCTTTTTATAGACCCTTGTGTCCAATACATTGTCAGCTCCTGTGACTGTAGCAAGGGGTAATTGGAGATCTTCCACATCTCTGATCACTTCATGAAGACTTTGATCCATATCTTGTTGTGGTCCTTTGTAATGGACTAAGTCTGCGATGTTGAAGACAAGGGACAATCCACTGTCTTCCGGTAGCTCAACTCTGAATGCATTATCACCATACTTAGGCAAGATAGGACAGGGACCTATCCTTCTCATCTGCAACGTGTGAGGGACTCCCTTTTGAAGTCTTGATTTGTTAAGATGCACCATAACCAAGTCACCCACATTAAACTGAACTGTTCTTCTATGCTCATCCACCTTGGTTTTATGTTTCATGGTGTTCTCTGTCAAGGTCTTCCTCACTGTATTATGTACCTCCTGCATAGCATATGCAAAGTCATCAGCATATCCACTTCCCTTCACTCCATCCTTCAAATCTCTTAGTTCATATACTCCTCTAGGATGTAGTCCATAGACTATTTCAAAGGGACTCTTCCCTGTGGATTTGTTTATAATGTCATTGTAGGCATATTCATCTTGCCCAATCAACTGATCCCATTGTTGACCATACTCCTTGGTCAAGCACCTTAGTAGATTTCCAAGGCTTCTATTGACAACCTCGGTCTGACCATCAATTTGGGGATGGTAAGCCGATCCAAAGGACAAGTTAGTGCCTAACCTTTGGCAAAGAGTCTTCAAAAAATGACTCATGAATTTAGTGTCTCTATCTGACACAATGCTGATAGGTAACCCATGAATTCTTATAATCTCTTTGAAAAAGAGAGAAGCTATTTGACTAGCATCATTAGTGGTCTTACATGGCACAAAGTGAGCCATTTTGCTAAATCTATCCACAACTACATAAACACTATCCATGCCTTGTCTTGTCTTGGGTAACCCTACTACAAAATCCATACTCAAGCATTCCCATGGCCTAGTAGGAATAGGTAGTGGTTGATAAAGGCCTACATTTGAAGAAGTGCCCTTGGTCTTTTGACATACTACACAACTTTCCACATACCTCCTAACATCAAAATTCATCCTTGGCCAATAATAGAACCTTTGAACAAGTTCTTGGGTCTTAGTGATCCCAAAGTGACCACTCAAAGCACCATTATGCTTTTCTTGAATCAAATTCTCTCTAATAGAGCCTCTAGGAACACATAATTGATTCCCTTTAAACAAAAGATCACTTTGCAAAGTATATTCAGCATACCTACTATGAAAATGATTCTTGTATTCAGCACATACCTTATAAATGTCTGCAAAATCTTCATCATCTGCATATAGATCCTTGAAGTGATCTATCCCCATGCTCTTCAACTGAATTTCTTGAATTGTGAGAGCTCTTCTAGACAATGCATCTGCCACTATATTGAAAACACCTTTCTTGTGCTTGATATTAAAAGTATAAGCTTGTAGGTATTCAACCCACTTCATGTGCTTGTGACTCAACTTCTCTTGTGAATACACTATGAATTCCTTGGGAAGCAAGTAGTTCCTCCATTTCCTTAGAGCTTGGACCAATGCATACATTTCAAGGTCATAAGAAGAGTACTTCTTCTTGGCTTCACTTAACTTCTCTGAATGAAAAGCCACTGGTCTACCCTCTTGACTTAGAACAGCCCCAATAGCCACATTGCTAGCATCACACTCAATGGTTAAAAGCTTCTCAAAGCTTGGCAACACTAAAACAGGTTGGGTAGCTATCTTTTCCTTCAACAACTCAAAGCTTTTGTTAGCATGCTCATTCCATACAAATTTGGTCTTCATTCCTCCCTTAATAGTATCCAACATAGGAGCACAAATTGCACTAAATTGCCTTCTGAATTTCCTATAATATTGTGCAAGGCCATGAAAACTCCTTACCTCTGTTGTTGTCCTTGGAGTAGGCCAATTCATGATAGCCTCCACTTTGCTCTTGTCCATTTTCAAATTGCCATGTGATAGGACAAATCCAAGGTACACTAGCTCTGTTTTGATGAACTCACACTTCTCCAAGTTGATCATCAACCTCTCATCATGTAGCTTCTTGAAAACAACCTCAAGGTGTTCTAGGTGCTCACTCTTTGTCTTGCTATAAATCAGTATATCATCTAGATATACTACTACAAACTTGCCTATGTAGTCTTTGAGGACTTCATTCATGAGCCTCATGAATGTGGAGGGGGCATTGGATAATCCAAATGGCATGACAAGCCATTCATACAAACCTTCATTGGTCTTGAAAGCTGTTTTCCACTCATCTCCTTCATGTATTTTATTTGGTGATAGCCACTCTTCAAGTCTATCTTGCTATAGTACTTAGCTTCACCTAGACAATCCATTAGGTCTTCAATCCTAGGGATAGGGAACCTATACCTTATGGTTATCCTATTGATAGCCCTTGAATCAGTACAAAGCCTCCAAGTTCCTCCTTTCTTCGGTGCAAGTACAGTGGGAACAACACATGGACTAATGCTCTTTCTAATTAGGCCTAGGTTTAGGAGTTCTTGTATTTGTCTTGCAATTTCCTCATTTTGTTGAGGGGTCATCTTGTAGGCTGCTTTATTGGGAAGGGTAGCTCCTGGGATAAGGTCTATCCTATGACTTATGGCTCTTTTAGGGGGTAAGGCTGATGGTTGTCCATCACTCACTATACCTTGGTAAGTCTGCAGCATGCTTTGAATCTCTTGTGGTAACTCTGTCTTCTTAGTCACCTTGCCTTCATCTAACTCCTTTGGTCTCAACACCAATGCAAAGCCTACACCTTCACTCTCTTCCATGGTTTGTAAGAACTCTTTTTCACCCACCATAAGTACATTTGGACCTGCTGTCTTCACCTCAGCATCCTATTTTGAAGGTCACATTGTCCTTCTTGAAAGAATAAGAATTCTTTCCTCCATCATGTATGGCTTGGTGATCAATTTGCCATGGTCTACCTAGGAGCAAATGGCATGCATCCATAGGTAGCACATCACACAAAACTTTGTCTTTGTACCTTCCAATTGAGAACTCCACCCATGCTTGTTCATTCACCAACACATCTTGGCCTTTATTGAGCCAAGTGACCTTGTAAGGATTGGTGTGGGGTATCCTTGTCAACTTTAGCTTGCTGACTGCTTCCTCTAACACAATATTGTCAGTAGAGCTTGAGTCAATGATGACCCTACATACTTTCCCCATCATCTTGCACTTTATCCTAAACAAAGACCTTCTTTGGCTTGGCTCTTCCTTCACTGGCTCCTTGATCAAAGTTCTCCTCATCATGAGGTTCTCTCCTTCCTCTGAATTCAATGGTACTTTAGCATGCTTCTCTACTACATTAGACTCATCTTGAACTAGGTTAGTTCTCTTGTCACCTCCTTGTGAAGAACTACCTTTCTCTGGACATCTATCGGCAGGGTGCCCCATTTGATTGCAATGGTAGCATTTCATATTGGCAAAGTAGCTGCCTCTTCCTCCTTGTCCACCATTTCTTCCTCTAGAGTTAGAGTTAGAACTTCTTCCTCTACCACCTCTACTTGAGCTTCCTTCTTGCTGCTCACTGAATTTTACGTCTCCTTGAGTTCTTGCTTTAGAACTTCTCCCACCATAGCCACCTCTTTGTCCTCTACTATCCTTGCCTTTACCTCTACCTTTGGAGGTTTGGTCTTGCTTTCTCTTGTTTTTCTCTTCTATCTTCAAGGCCATTTGATAACATTGGCGGATGGTTTTGAAGTTCACTACACTCATTTCTTCTTGAATAGACCATTTGAGGCCATTCAAGTACCTTGCAAGCTTAATGCTTTCATCTTCAACTACCTTTGATCTCAGACATAGCTTTTGAAACTCCTCGGTGTATGCTTGGACATCTAGATCTTTTTGTCTAAGATTGTGTCTCCTCCTACAAAGTTGAACTTCATAATCATCAGGAAGGTATGTCTGCTTCACTTTGGTTACCATGCCCTTCCATGTAACTATAGGACCTTTTCCATCCTTTTCTCTCTCGGTTTGCACAAACTTCCACCAAGTAAGAGCTGAACCTCTTAGTCTAGACTTGGCCACCACAACTTTTGTGCCTTAGAGATACCATCACATTCAAAATGGTTCTCAATGTTAAAGTATTGTTCGTTCGTGTTTAATAAACGACAAGACAATCATGATATGCATATAAATATAGATATATTTATATATATATATACTATATAATATAATTGAAAAGTAAGTATATATTAATATGCATGTGTGTACTTATATATATATATATTATACAAAGTATGAATAAACTATTGGTTAAGATATGTTAACTAATAGTTATGTAATGAAGTGACATGACCATAAGTATATATGGTCATGTCTATTCATTACATGACTATTCAATATATACATATACCCTATTGTTATTGTAGAATCAATCAATAACGAAGGCAATTGTATTCTACAATCACAATGGTAATCTATTTCACTACAGCAATTACATATATTCTCTATAGGACGATCCAGATTTCACAACATGGTATCAGAGCCTACCCTATAAGAGAATAAAATATATCGGTAATAAATTGGCAACCATATCGTTGATATTTATGCACCCTTCTGCACAACATCTATTGATTGCGAGAGAATAAGTATTCATGAATCCGCAAGTTTGTTTTAATAAAATATATCGAGATATCCCAGAGAAAAAAAGAAAAAAGAAAAAAAGAGGAATGGAGTCAACGTATGAAGGATACATTCAACACTAACAATATAGAAGAAACACAGGGGATGAAGATCTTAATCACTGAATAGAGGGAACATAAATACGCATCGGAATCTCCATGAGCTTGCAGGGAATAGATATTATCATATCACCCACCTGTCACGACTCTTCTCTTCTTCCGTATTTGACATCGCTATTGAGTAAGGAGAGACCGTTATGGTCAGTCAAGAAAAAGACCATGAATTCGTTCTCAGTCATAACTTAGAGATCGATATAAACTATTGGGAAGTAGGATTAAGACATTTTGGGATCACAGTCTAAAGACACGAGATTATATAAACATTGAAACCGCAGGTCTACATGCTGTCGCAGATTCTAAAGTATTGCGACGACAATCTGGAAACATTGAAATCGATTCATTGCTTAGCATAATCAGTGTTAGAAGTGTCTTATAAAAGAAATAAAGCATTCCGTAAAACATCGATAATATAATAATCAGTATTGAACATTTACAGAACTTTATCGATCTTTTAACATGGTATCATAGAAAAGCCTGAGAGGAAGTCATTTTCAGTGGAGACTGAAGTCAGAGGAAAGATTGAGAGAATTTAATCTGTCAAAATGTGAAATTAGTTTTGAAGATACAAAATATCGATGAGCTTTCCAACAATAGTGTATTTGCGTTGGTAACCGCTGATACAAATAATGTTATTTTCCTTCATGACATGTATTCACAATTATGCCCGATGACTGTTGATATTTGGAAATGATTGTCGATGTATATGAGCACTTGTCTTATAAGATTTAATTTATTTCTGCTTACTGGATCAGTGGATTATATGATGAAAAACTTTGGCTTCCAATAATAGGAAGAAAATTTCTCTGAACACAAGAAAAAGGATTTTGAGAAATGATTAAAAGAGATCAATTGCAAATGAATTATGTTGAATAGTCAGTTTGATTTAAATCACCATATTAAGTGACTAATCTATTAAAGACAAGAGTGTGTACTATCAACTAAAGAGTCTCAATTTGTGGAGGATGCAATGTTTATTCCATTAGAGTATGGGTGATAAACTATTATGAGAATAATCAGTATTATGGAACAATACTATCCATACGACCCATGGAGAATAATAACCGTCAGTTAATTTATTCATTAAGAATAAGAGAAGGTGTAATAAGAATTATCAGTATTTAAGAATAGTAATTATCACATGTTTTAATCTCCAAGGGTATAAAAGAAGAGTGTTAAAGTCATCTTCAACAAAGACTTAAAAATACTGGGGTTGCCACCTTAAAGATAAGTATTCCATGCTTTATTAAATATGATTTTTTTAATTCATTAAATAATAAATCTTGTATGCTTCTATCATTTGTACTCTTGTACGAGATAGTTTAGCTTTATAAACTATTTGTAATCTATCTCTATTTTCAAGATAAAAGCATATGAAATTCAGATTCAGAGAAAGTCTGACATTTTCAAGAGGTCAAGAAGTTGATGAGCTTGAGCTTCAGAGGGAGCATGTACAATTCAGTTAACTTGTGACAATCTCAATCGTATTGATTGAGAGGGAGTTCACAATTGAAGGTAAAACAAATTTGAGATTATAGTAGTGGGAACTTGTGGATAGAATCACCGATGAGATGTACGTGGATAGAATATTAGAGGTCTTCATTATCTTCCTTCAAGTCCAAGAGGGAGTGTTAATGTTGTGGCCTTGAAAAAGATCAAAATGCATCCTATGCTAGTCAATGTGTGTCGGCAACCTTATGTCTATTCAGATTATTCATGTATGAGACATCGATTCTCTTAGGAAGAAAGGTATGGAGTCACATCCTGCAGTAACATTGAGATGAGCATATAAACAGGGTATGCCTCCATGACATAAGAGGAAGTGAAAGGATCTGTATCAATGGACATTCAAAGATCTTGATTCAGAGGGAGTAGACCATGTTTTGTTGGTTACCTAGTGATCAAGAAACTGTAGCAGAGAATTATGATGAATTACCATGTGAGAAGGCTATGCTTTCATGTCAGTGGGAGAAGCTAGAAGATCAAATTAAGATGGCAACCCAGGATCGTGGTCATATTAATTCAGAGGAAGTATTCCTGATGTTGAGGAATAAAGTCTTAGCTGAAAAGAGATTTTCAGCCTTAGTGCTCTATCATTTTGTATCTTAAATGATTCTTGTCTTTGATAGACAAGTTTAAGGTGGAAGCCTTCCTCACTTGATAATAGTGAACCAAAGTGTCAAGATTGACTACTTAAGTGTGTGTCCCGACTGTGCGGATATCTTGACTCTTGTTATTACTTGTTGTGTAATGATGAAACCATATCATGACTGACTACTTAAGTGTGTCCCGACTGTGTAGATATCATGATATTCAAGTCTATTTTCATGACGAGACTACATTAAATTATGTGTCCCGAAGTGTCGGAAGTCATGGTAGACTTTATGGGCCCATTCATTTTGTGTTATATTATGAAAGGTGACGATCTTTCATGTGTGTTGGGTTACTATTTCAAGGTGACGATCTTGAAAATAGTTAACCAGGCTTCAAGATTGACTCTCGAAAGGGACTATCCCGGATGTGCCAGATATCTTGTTGCTTATGTTATTACTGGATGTGTAATAACTTGTCAAGATCGACTCCCGAAAGGGTCTGTCCCGGATGTGCCGGATATCTTGACGCCTATCATGATTGACTCCCGAAAGGGTCTGTCCCGGATGTGCTGGATATCATGATATGAAAAGATTCTACAAATTCTATTAAACTCTCTCTCAAGAGGGAGTGTTAAAGTATTGTTCGTTCGTGTTTAATAAACAACAAGACAATCATGATATGCATATAAATATAGATATATTTATATATATATATACTATATAATATAATTGAAAAGTAAGTATATATTAATATGCATGTGTGTACTTATATATATATATATATTATACAAAGTATGAATAAACTATTGGTTAAGATATGTTAACTAATAGTTATGTAATGAAGTGACATGACCATAAGTATATATGGTCATGTCTATTCATTACATGACTATTCAATATATACATATACCCTATTGTTATTGTAGAATCAATCAATAACGAAGGCAATTGTATTCTACAATCACAATGGTAATCTATTTCACTACAGCAATTACATATATTCTCTATAGGACGATCCAGATTTCACAACACTCAATGCTATCTATCCAATCCACAACTGAATCTGGATCCATTTGTCCACTAAATAGTGGCACACCTTCCAAAGCTTTGCCACTCAATGCCTTTAGTGCCTTTAAAAATGGCTCTTCAAGAAGAACAAGGTCAGGTGTTGGTGCTTCCTCCTCCAACTCTAATTCCTTTTCCCTTGCTTCAGCTTCTTCCTTTTGGTCAATTTTGTCTTTGACCTTATCAGCTTTGTCTTGGACTTCACCCAAGAGCTGCTCCATTTGAGCTAGTCTTTCCCTTAGCAACTTGTGATCTTCTTCTTGTTCCTCAACCTTCTTGGCTAACTCAGTGTTAGTCACCATGGCTTTGTCTTCTACTGATCCAATTGGTGTATTTTCTCCCACTGATTCAGTAGGCTGCAACATCCACCACAAGCCTGATCAATTCAAGCTCTGATACCAATATGATGTGAGTGTTCCAAGGCTTGCTAGCACTTCCTCCAAGAGATCTAGCTTGTCTCTTCTAGGAACCTAATCTCCTCTAGGTCCTGATTGGCTTAGATGATTAACTAAGACCAATTCCAACTCTTCTCTAAGAGTTCTTAACCCTTGTGCTTCACCTTGAAAGACTAACACCTTTTAGTTAGTACAATCCTTCACCTTCACTTAGAAAGCTTTAAGTGCTATCTTCTCACAAACTTCAATCTTCATTGCAGGGGTGTCCATCCTCATGAAAACATTCATAACTTTGCCAATTTGATCCATTTTAGAAGGATCTTCAAACTTATCCTTACCGGGTTCAAGGATTCACCATCAAGAGACCTAATTAGGCCTATTTTTTGTAGCCCTTACCAGTGACTTTTTGCCAGTTCTAGCAAAACTTTTCCATAAACACCCTAAAAATCTAAAACCATATTTGGATACCCATTTGGAAGTTTTAAAAGATTCAGTGGGTTTTAGGGTCTGACAACCTCCGTACACTGGCTTCCTACAAACTAGGACAAATAGGGCTATTAGGCCTAATTTCTAGGACTGACTGTAACCTTGCTTGTATCTTGTTCAAACCTTGATCTAAGTGATTGGTATGAACCCAATCCTCATAGCATGTTGGGATATAACTATACCCTACCTGAAACTGTACTTGTGTCGTGCAGTACCTCTCTACCCTGCAAGAAATCTTCAATCTTTCATTCCTAAACCTCTAACCGGGCTCTGTCTGCTCACCTACAGCTTAGTGGTAAAAATAGCTCTCCATACTTTCAAGACTCCTAATCCTAAACATATATACACTAATGACTCCCCTAACATATCCATCTATCCTTAGGTGTTTCCCATGGCTAGATTTCATGGGGGAGCCATGAATGCACCGACTAGTCAGAACAGGACCAGTGTAAGCTCTAAACCAAAAACAATTTATTCAACACACTAAAACTACTCTAATCAACTTAATTCCTAAATGAAAAAGTCTTAGAACAATCTAAAGAACACTAAACAACCACCAAATCGAGACTTTCAATCCATTTCAAGGCACTGTCACAACAAAAGCTCGGGTTCTTCCTTGAAACAGTGTTGCAGAGCTGTATTCAATATTCACAAACTATTACAATGATTGTCTAACCTCGAGATTCGAGCCTTCCTTAACATAAGATGCCATTTCCATCATTCTAGGGCCTGTTGGCCGATCTTCCACTTCCTATTCTTAAGGGGATCCAAAGATAACCGAGTTGCATGCAACATTTGCAATAATTGCAAATGTTGTCATGACAACTTCTTAACAACATTTGGCATCTTTCTCTATGCCTTCATACTATTTCCGAGGACCTCTATCCTCTCTAGATTCTGAGGAACCAACTCATTTGATGACCTTCTAGCATCTTTACAACATCACTATGTGCTTAGAACACATTTAAGACTCTATTCTCACCTTAGACTTCTAACACTAAGAAAAATTAATAACTACTAACAATGGCTATTTGGGTGACCTTAGTCCTAATGACTAACTCACCTAGCCCACATTGCAATGACCTTCTAAGGTCTTAAAACAAATCAACATCCCTGACTTGGCTAGAGTCAAGTACAAGCCAAAACAACTAGCATCATGGAGGTTAGCCTAGGTGTGTTCCTGCACCATTTCACCAAGAAAGGTAACAACGATGGAGAAGGACATCAGCCTACAAAGAAGAAAGACTTGAGCAAGATCAAGTGCTTTGTTTTCCATAAGCAAGGTCAATATGCTTCTAAGTGTCCATAGAAGAAGAAAGGCACAAGGAAGACAAAGCAGGTAGTAGCAGCAGAGACCCAGTTGAGTGAATTGACAACAAACTTTGAGAATGATTTTTCCCTTGTTTCCTGCCTTTCTACCAGCACTATAGTCATAAGCATTTGGTACCTAGCCAGTGGTGCCTCTCGTCAGATGATTGAAGCACGAGTTGTTAAGTCAACTTTCTAAGTGTGACTCAAGGATCAATGTGGAGCTTGGCAATGAAGCCCTGTATGTCATGAAGGGAGAGGGAATCATGCAATTCCAGCTTGAGTCAAGCGGATCAATTGATGCTCAGGAAGTGTTGTATGTGCCTGGTCTAAAGAAGAACATGTTGGCAATCTCAGTCGTGGAGGACAAAGGTTACACAATTACCTTCCAAAAAGGGCAAGTGTTTATATGCCCAGAGGCAGCCAGTCCCAACACAGCTATGAGGATTGGAGTTAGGGAAGGCAACTTATATAGGTTTTAGGGTACACCCATTCAAGCACTGGTGCATAATAGTGAGAGTTTGTGTGAGTTGTGGCAAAAGAGGATGGGGCACTTACATCACAAAGCACTACCTATATTGAGAGAGATGGTCACCGAACTTCCAAAGTTTAGTCTAGAGTAGTTGGGCGTATGTAGAGGTTATGCTCTTGGCAAAAATGTCAAAGCTTTATTTCCTAGCAGTGAGACTCAATCCAAAGAGCTTTTGGATCTGATACATTCCAATGTTTGTGGGCCTAATGTCAATAACATCAATGAATGGTGCATCCTATTATGTCACCTTCATTGATGATTTCTCCAGGAAGACCTGGATCTACTTCATGAAGACCAAAGATGAGGCCTTCAGTAGATTCGAGGAGTTCAAAGCTCAAGTGGAGAATCGGGCAAGGAAGAAGATCAAGGTGCTAAGATTAGACAACGGAGGTGAGTATACCTCAAATGTGTTCAAAGATTTCTGCAAGGATGCAGGAATCGAGAGGGAGAAGACAATTGCCTACAACCTGCAACAAAATGGGGTTGCAAAGATGAAGAACAAATCTATCATCAGTTTTGTGAAGGCCATGATCCATGAACAAAGTTTGTCGATGTTTCTATGGGCAGAAGCATGCAACACAGTTGTATATTTATAGAACAAAAGTCCTCACAAGGTTCTAGACGACAAGACCCCAAAGGCAACATTCACAAGGATTAGACCTGAGATAGGATATCTTACGATTTTTGGTTGTCTAGTATATATTCATTTGGCTATGGAGAAGATGACAAAGTTGGGGCCCTCAGGTGAGAAGGGCATTCTGGTGGAATACAGTGAAGAGTCAAAAGCCTACAAGGTCTTTATACCAGCGCAATAAAAGACGATTGTGAGCAGGGATGTCAAGTTTGAAGAAAACTTGGCCTCTAAGAAATCTCATGATCCACCTACAGTTGCAGAGGTTGTAGGAGAACTCAAAGGGTGAGAAGAGTTCACAAACTTCTAGTGCAGTGAGCCAAACTTCAAGAGAGGAGGGACAGTTAGCCCCCTTTCAAATCAGTTAGGAGGCCCAGATGGTTTGAGAAGGCCTTGAGAGATGTCCGGGAACATGTTGAGGCTCTCAAAACCACATTCATGGAGAGCAGGCCTCCACAAAATTTTTTGACATATATGGCCTTGATGACCAGCATCATAGACTCAGAGCCTTCTGGCTTAGAGGAAGCAGCCAGCCAATAGGTGTGGAGAGATGCCATGGTGGAGGAGCATAAATCCATCACAAAGAATGATACTTAAATGGATGACCATGGGGGTAAAACCATGTGACAGCTTCCATGTCGTTTTGGTCATTAATAGTTGTTGGACTATGATTTCTTCCTGAGGCAAACAAGCCAAATTATGTCCTAACTTTTTTCTGCACTTCATCTGTTAAGAGTTTTTCAAAAGCTTACTTGTACCCATAAGAAACTTCTTCATCTGTATACGGTGCTAATCTCCCTGGCATAGAAAGTACCTCCTTGCTATAGTACCTCGGAGATAGAGCATATGCAAGGAGGTGAAATGGGGTGGTCACCTTTTCCCAATGATGATGAATGATTGTTTCCACCTTATTGCATAAGGTTTCACATTCTATGGGGTCACTCTCATGTTTTTGTATTGCAATTTTTACCTTCTCTACCATTGTGTCCATGCCATCATAGACATCCCCCAAACAAGGTGCATCTGTATCAGCAAATCAGAGCATAGTCATGATAGGCCCAGTGAATTCAATACATATTGCACACAAGCCCACCAACTATCATCCAAGACCAATGTCTTGACCTTTTTGGCCCTCTCTGAATGTGAAGCCTTCCATACACACCATTGGTTGGAAAGAACCATTTGGCTAAATGCCTCTTGCACCTTGAGAAGTCATCTCATAACAATAGTATGAGATGCAAATCGGATCTCAACAACCTAAGTTGACAACAATATGTCAATAAATATTAAGCAAATTTTTATTCAAATTGATAATTGAACATGACATAAAATTTATTAAAATTAAATTTAGTAATTACAATTTACCCTCAACAACTCCAATTTCGAGAAAGTTCTGAATATTGATTGTGACATTTGGTGGTTCGTCACAAACATTTGGATCTCCTCCCCCTCTTGGTATATTTGTTTCACCCACTCTATTTGAGTGCCAATTTGTTGCAACACCAAGTTGAGGGAGTGTACGATGCATGATGTCCAAAAAATGTGGTCATATTGGCCCTCAACCAAAGCACCTGCACCCCTAAATTTTTTTGCATTGTCTGTGATTACCTGGACCACACTCACTACCCACTATCTCTATGGACTCAATGAGAATTCTTGAAATGAACTGTGCATCTTTCACTTCCCCTTCACAATCAACTGCCCTAAAAAACACTACTCCTTTGGGGAACATTGTAATAACATTAATCAATGGACAATTTCTGGAATCCTTCCATCCATCAGACACAATAGAAACACCAGAATTAATCCAAGAATCTCTAATTGGTTGAAGAGATTTCTCTACAACAGTCCTCCCCTTTTGCAATATGGTGGTACACACCTTTTCATACCCAGGACCTGTGTAACCAGCCAGTGCACTATTGATGGCCAACACGATTTCCTTCCAATATGGTGATCTCGCCAATTTGAAAGGAAGACCATTGGCATAGAGGAAACATCCAATGGCTTGATCAACAATGTCGCTTGCCTCCATTTTAAATGTCGTGTCCAATGGACCTCTTTTGCAAGTGGTAATTTCTACTTCTTCATCTTCCGCTTCCGGTATAGGCAAGAATGGATGTTTGGAGGCTACAACCGATTCACTGGGTAACTGCATTTTTTTCTTTCTAGATGGACCAACATAAGAAGTTTTTTTAGATCCTTTAACCAATCCATCAGCTTGTAATGTTCCCTGCTAATTTAACAATAACATTCGTAATAAAAATAAGGAATAAGTAATGAACTAAGAAATTGGCTGTTTCCAATCCATATTATAGAACAGATCTTATTATTGCTTCAATTATAAAGATGGGAGAAGACATTGTAAGCAATCACCAAAGCACTTAGAGACCATTGATAGGCTCCCTCAAAGTTTACAGATCCAGCCTTTAACCTGTCTCGGGCTCAAGCCCTCAAGGCTAAAGAAAATGCTGGTCCCCACCCTATCTTGGGAGCTATCCTATTGGATTTTGTAATGACCCTTACTATAAAGGCCACTAAAACCCTCAACTGTACTTAGGAATTTTGTCAAACACTTGGCATGTAACTGAAAAGAGCTGCGAATGAACTAATTGTTGTGCAACAAATCCACAAGGAACAATGCCAATATCGAAATGTAATGTAATGAACAACAACAGTACCAATAACAATATGCAATTTATGGCAACTTTCAGCTTGCTATTTCCAACATTTATGGACTGGGTGTCTAATACATATGCATATGAATGCTGACATAGATTGTATAAACCCTCTTACTCAAATCTATTCAATGCATACAATCTGGTCTACAAACTGATTGACTGGACTGAACACATCAATTACAATATCAGATCTAAATAGACTGTCATAACCCAGTAATTCAGTTTACATCATGATCAAACCCTTGTGCAATACAAATGTGGCTAGATTTTAATGACTGTTATACGCTATATATATATAGGACTGGATGTAGTCACAATCTTTGCTTATTCTGAACTGAATTCTAATGACATTACATCAAACCCTTGTCTAGACAATGCAAAGCTATGCTGATTACATTAACCGATAGTAATGGACTGGTCTATGCATAAACATATAACTGTTTTCTCTGATTATATATGAACTGTTACATGAACATAATCCTAGGGCAGTGACAAGACCTTTCCATGCATCAATTCCAATTACAATGATGGGTACCAATGACCGATTATAACAAAATTCTGGTAATAAAACATCAACACCAAATGTTGTATAAAAACCTGATTATCGCTCCTTATAATCTGCTATGAAATGGTGATGAAGACTGATGCAATGAAGATACCAAACTGTCAACTGAACTTGCAAACTGTCCTTGCTTTTTCGGACTGCTTTTTCGGGCCTGCTTTTTCGAGTCTGCTTTTTCAGATCCACTTTTTCGGACCTGCTTTTTCAGACTGCTTTTTCGAACTGCTTTTTCGGATCCGCTTTTTCGTTTTGCTTTTTCGGATTTGCTTTTTCGAACTGCTTTTTCGGATTTGCTTTTTCAATCACAAACAAACCCTTGCAACAATTTCTCAATGAAGCACAAGTGAGATGGCTGAATACCAACTCCTCAATTGCAACAATTCAAGTGATATTTCACACCCTCAAAGTTGCCAATCCAAGGGAGTGACTCGTTCCCAAAGACTGAATAATGATTTGCAGATCCAAAGACCACAAATGTCTTCACAATGAAGAAGTAGAAGAGATATCCAAAAACAAGCATGTCCAAATGAGAGGCCTAGCCCTCTATTTATTCACTTTTCCCGGAACTTCTAGAACTCTCCTTTATAAAATCTCATTAAAAAGCACTTTTTATAATAAAATAATATTATAAATCAAAAAGTGCAACTCAACTTAAAATTAGAACATGTAGGCCCCGATAACTTATAATAATAAAATATAACCTCTTAAACTTCTCCAAAAGCCAATATAACCATCTGATCTGCAAAAATGACTCTCTCTCCACCATTTGCCTACGAGAGTCGGGGATAGGCAAATTCGGCACGCTAAACGAGGTCAGCCAAAATGGGGACATGACAGTCCGCCCCTCCTGAAATTGCTTGTCCCCAAGCAATGGCTAAACAATGAACCCAACAATCCTCCTGGATCCCAGATGAAGTCATGAACTGTACTACAGTCAACCAACGCAAGCTCCTGCAATATCCTCTGCGATATAACCAAGAGGAATCCATGAATGTATCGTGAACCACTGCTCAACTGAACTCTAACCCCATAACTGCCATAGTCAGGAACCCACGAGACACCAACTCCGAAAATATCAGAACTCAAGTGGAGAGGACAACTGAAACTCCCAACATAGCAAATATCCTCAACACATCCCACTGACAATCCAGCTCTATAATGATGAATACTCCGAAAGGGAACTGCACCGAGTGCGGAGAATCCACACACTATACACCAACTGTAGTCAACATATCTCTGCAGATTACCAACCATGCTGGTATCACCATAACTCCCATGCTCTGCTGGCGGCTGATGGGCATCATACAATAGATAGCAGTCACTCAAAACAAATCTGTCTGTCATCTCCTCCATACATGACTCATAAGCAAGCTGATAAACATACCCTGAGATATAATACCAATAAAAAGAACCAACCAGCTCATCCTGCAAACGTGATACAATCGACTGTGACTGATCATTAGCTAAGTCAGAAGATGACATAGCCAAGGGAGGGAAATCAAGAACAACAGCTGAACCATCAACAACATCAATATCATGAACCATCCAGCTGTCGCTCACAAAACCCAACATCACGTCATATGCCTCACAGCTCTCTACCCGTGGAGTCAAACCATACCATAACTGATGACAAACACTAGAGCCCAAAGTACATCTCCATATCATCATCTCATCGACATATGGATCAAAAATAAACTGATGAGCATACCTCTCAGTGTAATGTCGATAAAATGCGCCAACATCAGTCAGTGGCTCAAACTGCAATCCCGATGAAACTAACTGCAACTGCTCACTAACCAGGCCCGAACTCGCCACTACCTCTGAAGACACCTCCAAAGGAGTAGTACCACTGATAGGAACCATGCCAACTGCCGGCTCATCAACATCAAACATGATCTCTGGTACCACATCACAAGTCTCCACGTCATCAGTAGTAGAGATCACCACCATGTCGAGCGGACTACAACGCTCAACAGCAACACCCAACTCAACCGAGCCTAACTCAAGTGGAAGGGAACAAGATATACCACTACTAGTATCTAGGATGGATGCATCCCCATCTCCACTGTCTCTGGCAATCTCAACCGTGGACATCCTCGAATCACCAGACACCATAGTCTGTGACTGTACAAAATCTGGTAAAGTCTGTAGTCGCTCCAACTCCATGGTTACCTCAGCCAACTGAAACTGTGACTCCTCAAAAGCCAACTGTGTACTCTCAAGAGTCTCCGAAGTCACCTCGAGCTGCTGAGTAAGCTCGCTCACCTCCTCTTCCTTGACTACTAATGCCTCGTATGCTGTACTGCCCCACTCTATAAGATGATCTCTGTCGGCTACCAACTGCATATAGTCCTGTCTCAGAACCCGGATAGCCTCCCATAAAGAGTGGATCTCTGTCAAGGAAAGATAACTGCCTCCCTGCTCATCACTAGTAGGAGAACCCCATCCATAAACTGCTAACAACTGACGAGCAGCATCGAAATGCTCGCAAGCGATAGCAATGTCTCACTCACTAACTCTCAGCTGACTAGACACATGATGGCACTGGCTAGACTGTCTCCTACAATCCTCTTCCCCTGGTACACTGTCCAAAGGAGTAACCTCAGAATAGCTATCACCTGTAGTACTGCCATCCAAACTCAGCAGACCAGCTGCTGAACTCGTATCATCAAACGGAGTGACTGAAGCATCAACATAAACCTCCGTATCAAGGGAATCCACTAAGTCCTCAACACTATCAATAACATCCTCCTCTAACACACTATCAAAAGGAGTATCCTCAAAGTCGCTAATCTCTGGAGTACTACCATCCCTACTCTGCAAGTCGACTCCAGAACTCACATCACCATACGAAGTGTCAAAAACTGTAACATCACTGTCCAACTCCGCTATAACAAAAGAATCTGCTGAGGAAGCTAAGTCCTCACAACTATCCACAGCATACTCCTGGATGTCATCAATACCAAAACGATCCTGGGACTCATTTGTAAACTCCATCATATCTGTGATATCATCAACCCATTCCAACAAGAATGGTCGACTGGACACATGAACAATGCCCCACATGGGTGTATAAAAACTAATTCTAGCATCAGACAAGCTGCTGGCATGGACGAGAACTACACCGTGTAATCTACTAATCAAATCCATGATAGCACTCAAACAATCACTGCTACCAATAGATGATAAAGATCTCCAGTCAACGGAATCCCAAACGCCAATGTAACAATCCTGAGTCCTCATCCATAAACTGGAACCGACTGACACCTCAAGCAAAATCCGTACCTGAGTAGCCTGCTCAATCCCAATATCAGCTGATCCCACATCCATGTCTGCCATAATTGACAATATCCCTGAATCCTGGATGCAAGGTGAACTCTCACAACTATCGACAACCACATGTGATCCACCTGTCGTAGAAAGTTGAGTATCAGGTGTGTAAGATGAAGCTGAACTCAACTCCACGCCATACCCATCCACATGTCTCTCTGAGTCCTGTAATGCCAATGGAGTACTCAACAAAGAGGCTTGAGTGTCCTCGAACTCTCGAGAAAGCCTGCCAACTTCCTCCTCCTTCCTTCTCAAGGCATCTAAATGATCTCTGGCAAGGCTAAGAAGATGGTCACGATCTGAAAGAAGATGTAAATAACTCATCTTCATCGCTCCCATTCCTTCCCTGATCGCCTGTAAGTCAACACAAGAAGACTCTGCCTGAACTCCCTTATGTCTGTCCTGTAACTGAATCATCCGGATGTGATCCTCTATCATCTCCCGCATCCTGTCATGATGAGATAATGAAGTCACAATCCCATCCTCGCTTACCCTAAGCTGACCGGACAAAACATGTGAAGTACTATGTGCCTCAACCTCATGTGATGTAGCATCTAACTGTGCCTGATACTCTCTATCAGCAAAGTCCTGAATACTCAATGTCTGCTCATCGCTGATAGGTATCTCATCATCATGCACAACAACCTCCTCACAATCATCATCTGAATCCACTGTGCTGTAGTTACTATTTTGAGCACTTGTGACATCATCAAGACCAACTGTACCACAATCACTGTCAGTGTCACTCATGCCATCCGGTGTGCCTGTGATATCACCTTCTGATGCAACTGGCTCAACCTGTACAACATCTGTAACCACTTCTGCCTGTGAAGATGATGCAAATAAATCATTACGTGAAGATGTGCTAACATCTCCCAATACCGGATCAGCATGTCTGTCAAACTCATCATACAAGTTTCTGCCTGTCATAGGGAAGGTACTTCGATCCTTAGGCCTATTAATCAGGCTCTTTAACCACGTACATGCCATAGGTGACACATTCCTCTCTTTTGTCCAAACATGCCATAAATCTTCTGCCAAAAGTTTAGAAATTTCATCCTTCTCCTCAAACAAGATTGTGAACATGATAGAGTGCATTGATGCTAATACCTCGCTGGAATGAAACTCATCCAAAATATTCCAAAATGTGTTAAACATTCTGCGAATGTCATCAATACAACCTATTGACAACATAATGTTTTCAAACCTACACCATGCAAATACTTCAAGTAATCTTGCCCTCTTTGTGAAATGAGGGTCCCTGATGTCGTCCAACCTTTCGAAGCTTTTCACCATGGCATGAAGTACCTCTCTCATAATCTGATCATCATAAGAATTAAAGCCAGCTATTATCCTCATGATTTCACTAATGCAAGAGAGAGCTGCAAGTCTTACCACCTCATCATGATGTCTCAATAATCGGGGCTTCACCAAAGAACCAAATACTGGAGATAAAGCTGTTTGCATAGCATAGGAATCTGACTGATCAACCTTGCCTAAATAAGTTTCCAACTCCTCCAAAATTCTTAGGAGGTCCTTTGTTCGCTGAAATGGATGATCTAGTTTCTTCAATGCAGTGTGCATTCTCTCTTTCAATTCCTTGTCTCCTGTTAAAGCCATGCTGATAGTTGAATTCAATCTGAAAAAACCCAATCAGGTTGGCAGGAAACCGCTCTGATACCACTGTAATGACCCTTACTATAAAGGCCACTAAAACCCTCAACTGTACTTAGGAATTTTGTCAAACACTTGGCATGTAACTGAAAAGAGCTGCGAATGAACTAATTGTTGTGCAACAAATCCACAAGGAACAATGCCAATATCGAAATGTAATGTAATGAACAACAACAGTACCAATAACAATATGCAATTTATGGCAACTTTCAGCTTGCTATTTCCAACATTTATGGACTGGGTGTCTAATACATATGCATATGAATGCTGACATAGATTGTATAAACCCTCTTACTCAAATCTATTCAATGCATACAATCTGGTCTACAAACTGATTGACTGGACTGAACACATCAATTACAATATCAGATCTAAATAGACTGTCATAACCCAGTAATTCAGTTTACATCATGATCAAACCCTTGTGCAATACAAATGTGGCTAGATTTTAATGACTGTTATACGCTATATATATATAGGACTGGATGTAGTCACAATCTTTGCTTATTCTGAACTGAATTCTAATGACATTACATCAAACCCTTGTCTAGACAATGCAAAGCTATGCTGATTACATTAACCGATAGTAATGGACTGGTCTATGCATAAACATATAACTGTTTTCTCTGATTATATATGAACTGTTACATGAACATAATCCTAGGGCAGTGACAAGACCTTTCCATGCATCAATTCCAATTACAATGATGGGTACCAATGACCGATTATAACAAAATTCTGGTAATAAAACATCAACACCAAATGTTGTATAAAAACCTGATTATCGCTCCTTATAATCTGCTATGAAATGGTGATGAAGACTGATGCAATGAAGATACCAAACTGTCAACTGAACTTGCAAACTGTCCTTGCTTTTTCGGACTGCTTTTTCGGGCCTGCTTTTTCGAGTCTGCTTTTTCGGATCCGCTTTTTCGGACCTGCTTTTTCAGACTGCTTTTTCGAACTGCTTTTTCGGATCCGCTTTTTCGTTTTGCTTTTTCGGATTTGCTTTTTCGAACTGCTTTTTCGGATTTGCTTTTTCAATCACAAACAAACCCTTGCAACAATTTCTCAATGAAGCACAAGTGAGATGGCTGAATACCAACTCCTCAATTGCAACAATTCAAGTGATATTTCACACCCTCAAAGTTGCCAATCCAAGGGAGTGACTCGTTCCCAAAGACTGAATAATGATTTGCAGATCCAAAGACCACAAATGTCTTCACAATGAAGAAGTAGAAGAGATATCCAAAAACAAGCATGTCCAAATGAGAGGCCTAGCCCTCTATTTATTCACTTTTCCCGGAACTTCTAGAACTCTCCTTTATAAAATCTCATTAAAAAGCACTTTTTATAATAAAATAATATTATAAATCAAAAAGTGCAACTCAACTTAAAATTAGAACATGTAGGCCCCGATAACTTATAATAATAAAATATAACCTCTTAAACTTCTCCAAAAGCCAATATAACCATCTGATCTGCAAAAATGACTCTCTCTCTCCACCATTTGCCTACGAGAGTCGGGGATAGGCAAATTCGGCACGCTAAACGAGGTCAGCCAAAATGGGGACATGACAGATTTAAACTGCCCCTCTTTGGCAGCCTCAGCCCTTCCCCTCTCATATACCAAAGTAGCAATAAGATTTGAGTCTAAAATATGCTAAAATCTAATTAATATAATTCAGATTTTATTCTTCTTAATATATGCTCACATGTATCTATATATATCTATATATATAATTCTGATTTTATTATTATTATTAACATATATATATAATCACAATCTCTTATATATACTTTATATATAACATAACTTTATCTGATCTCACTGTTATATATATATATATATATATATATATATATATATCTCTCTGATTATACTGTTATTAATATATATTTTTACATATATAAATATCTGATAATACTGTTATTGATATATATATTTTTACACATATATATCTCTGATTTTACTGTTATATATATATGATTATACTGTTATCTATATATACAATTATGCACCAGTCATCATTTCCTTTTTATAATACCACTTGTAAATATATTACTGACATTGTCTTTAAATACCATAAGTCCTATTTGGACCAATCTGCTGATTCTGTCACAGTCAGCACTGATTGTAATATTTTTTAATATCTTCCTTTCTTCCCCTTTATTTTCAACAGACATATATTATTATATTAGTTTATCCTTCTGTCTTTACCCGATAATGATCTCAGGCCTTTACTGGACAGCTGCTTCAGTAATTCATAAGTGTATAATGATTTCAGATTTTATATTGTATATCTGTATAAATCCTTTGTGTAGGATATTAAATATATTTATACTTCATTGTTCTTCCCTGTTACTGTGTTCATGTAGGTTCCGGCTTCCCGTTCGATTCATATTCCTATACCATCCCCCTCAATTTGGTCTGAGTGTTACTTTGATATCATTCAATATTGAGCCCTCGCTAAGAGACACGTCCCTTACGACTTAGCTTTCTTAATTATTGCACGCATGACTTAATGTTTAATTATATATGTCTCCAACCCTTGTCTAATTGAGTCATCAACCCTTGCATAAATCAATTGATATTCTTAATATAATTAATGGTATGTATTCATATTTTATGGAAGCTAGTCTAGTTATGGTCGGTGATATAATTATAGATTGTAATGGTTATAATTATTTGATATGTGATTAATTATATTTTGAGACTTGTAATTCTGTTATATAATATATAAATAAAATAATATAAAATTATTCTTTTGTGATTATTAGAGTTATTTTAAAAGTATTTATTATTAAAAAATTTATAGGGGAATGGGGACATGACAGTCCTACCCTCCCAAGTTTGCTTGTCCTCAAGCAATTACATGTTTCATCATTGTTTAATAATAACTGTTGATAACTTAAGGTTTCTCTCATTTTCTAGGCAGACAATCTTTCGTTGTGAGTAGTTGTGTAACTTTTGATATTAATCGGTAAGTTCATATTTTGAGTTCACTCTAGAGACTCTTCCTATTCCCAAAATATATGCAGACACGAAGTATACACAAGGCATACACACTGAAGCAGGAAGACACGAAGCATACACATAATAAACACATCCCCTTTAGGGTCAATTCTTCAATCCAGTATTTCATATTAAGTAATTTAATTTCATATGCTATCCATATTTCTTGTCACTAAATCTTGATCCGATATTACTTTGTTCTAAGGAGAGAGGAGGTTTGAATACAATCCAAGGCGCTTAGAGACCACCTGATAGATTCCCTCAAAGTTTACAAATCTAGGCCCTCCCTTGGGACTTTTGCCCTCAAGGATTAGAGAGTCGCTGATCCCTACCCTATCTTGGGAACTATCCTTTTGGGATTTAGACCGCCATTCCTCGAATTGCTTCAGCCTTCCTTCTTAATTACTAAGGAAATATGACGATCTTAGCCATACTTCTAGTATATTTACTTATATATTTGAATATCTATTCATCACTTATTTAATTATGTTTTTCAAGGTTCAGCATTACCTAATATGGTAAGATATGTATATCACAATCTCATCCCTTTTATTGACAAAAATGATTCATTAATTTGTATTTACCCTGCAGGATGGCGGGATCATAGCTCTGATACCAATTGTAATGTTCCCTGCTAATTTAACAATAACATTCGTAATAAAAATATGGAATAAGTAATGAACTAAGAAATTGGCTGTTTCCAATCCATATTATAGAACAGATCTTATTATTGCTTCAGTTATAAAGATGGGAGAAGACATTGGAGGCAATCACCAAAGCACTTAGAGACCATTGATAGGCTCCCTCAAAGTTCACAGATCCAGCCTTTAACCTATCTCGGGCTCAAGCCCTCAAGGCTAAAGAGAATGTTGGTCTCCACCCTATCTTGGCAGCTATCCTATTGGATTTAAACTGCCCCTCTTTGGCAGCCTCAGCTCTTCCCCTCTCATAATATACCAAAGTAGCAATAAGATTTGAGTCTAAAATATGTTAGAATCTCATTAATATAATTCAGATTTTATTCTTCTTAATATATGCTCACATGGATCTATATATATCTATATATTATATATAATTCTGATTTTATTATTATTATTAATATATATATATATATAATCACAATCTGTTATATATACTTTATATATAACATAACTTTATCTGATCTCACTGTTATATATATATATATATATATATATATCTGATTATACTGTTATTAATATATATTTTTACATATATAAATATCTGATAATACTGTTATTGATATATATATTTTTACACACACATATATATATATCTGATTTCACTGTTATATATATATAATTATACTGTTATCTATATATAAAATTATTCACCAGTCATCATTTCCTTTTACTGGACAGCTGCTTCAGTAATTCATAAGTGTATAATGATTTCAGATTTTATATTGTATATCTGTATAAATCCTTTGTGTAGGATATTAAATATATTTATACTTCATTGTTCTTCCCTGTTACTGTGTTCATGTAGGTCATATTCCTATACCATCCCCCTCAATTTGGTCTAAGTGTTACTTTGATATCATTCAATATTGAGCCCTCGATAAGAGACACGTCACTTATGACTTAGCTTTCTTAATTATTGAACGCATGACTTAATGTTTATATGTCTCCAGCCCTTGTCTAATTGAGTCATTGACCCTTGCATAAATCAATTGATATTCTTAATATAATCAATGGTATGTATTCATATTTTATGGAAGCTAGTCTAGTTATGGTCAGTGATATAATTATAGATTGTAATGGTTATAATTATTTGATATATGATTAATTATATTTTGAGACTTGTAATTCTGTTATATAATATATAAATAAAATAATATAAAATTATTCTTTTGTGATTATTAGTGTTATTTTAAAAGTATTTATTATTAAAAAATTTATAGGGGAATGGGGACATGACACAGCCTCTTCTTGTTCTTTTACAAATCCTGCTATTTGTGCAGGAGACAACCCCTTCTTATTTTTATCTTTGCATTTTCACATTCTCATCCCTTTACCAGTAGGGCCCATAAAGTGAAGTTTAACTCGAGAATATGAGTTATTAAATGGTTTACTATCACATATATTACACTTCCAAATATATGACCCACCTCCTGCAACCTGTAAAATTCTTGTGATATGTCACCATAAAGGAGATCCTACATCAATTCCGAATTTATCGACTCCTTGCCCTCCCACTGAACTTTCACTACCCACTATTCTTGCAATCTGATTTCTTGCTATTATAAGAAATTAAATAAAATTTAAATTAGAAAAAAAATTAAGAAATTCAAGCATACAAGTGCAAAAAAAGATTCAAAAATATTTAACAGAGAGCTAAACTTGTTTCTTCATTTCTTTTTTTTTAAATGGACAAAAAATTGAAAAATTTCATCCCAAACTTGAAAAAAATATCAAAATCTACAAAAAAATCATTAAAAGACTCAAGAATAGGGTCAAATGCTTACGTAAGACGCTTAGATCTCCTTTGTGGAAGCTATATGGCACCCCACAAACGATCCTCTTCGAAAATAATCACCTGCCCTTCGAGATGCCAAAATGGAGACCAAATGAGAAGAGAATAAAATAGCAAACAAAATGATATGCTAAAACAATGAATGGCCTCTTTTAGGTTCATTTTAGGGTTAAGTGGGAAAAGAAATAATAAAAAAGTCAAAATAACATGTTTTAAGTGAAATGTTTTAATTTTTTAATGGTTTTTGGTGTTTTTTGGGTCTGGGCGACCAAATGCACCCAAATGTGCCTCGATACTCCAGCAAGCCCACAAGAAGCATTACAACTCCCTGTGGATGTCCTTGGATGCACATCCCTACGCATCCATGTGCATCAATAGGGAGTTGTAACGCTCCTTGTCACTGCGCATCCACAAGCATCAACAAGGAGTTGTAACACTTCTTGTGGGCTTCCAGGAGCATCAGCTTCTGCCTCCACCTCTGAAAGCATCTACTTCCGCCTCTAGCTAGTCAATGAGAGAATCCGATAACTTAGATTTAAATCAATCAAATATATTTAGACTCGACTTGTTTCTTTTATGTATTCATTTATTGACTCATCGAATGCATCTTATCATTGAATTTTGGAAAAAAAACAATGCATTTCTAATGAAACTTATGCAAATTTTTAAGTTGTCAAGCTTTTGCCGAGTCACATTTTTGGGCCTTGCAGAGTTTTTTCTATAATGATAAATCAATGCTGTATTAAACAAAGGAGATGAAAGCTCCTTAAAAAGATTTACAAAGACGATGTTTGTAATGTCCCCTTTCGTTAATAGAATTTAATAATAAATAATAATAAAAAGTTAATAAATGAATAAATAATAATAATATAATTTATTATAAAAATTAATTATATCATTAATATCATATATTAATTGATATAATACTATGTATTGCTATAAATGAATATAATAATATTATAATTATAATAATAATTACTTGAATAAAATAATAGAAATTAATATACTTTGATACATATAGTTTAATTATCAATCTCAAAGATTGATAATGTTATTAAAATATAAAACTAATTACATAAATAATGATAAATTATAATATAATATAATTCATAATCTATATAATCTATTCAAAATATATATTTCTTTGAAGATATATACATAATTCCTTATTTATATTTAATTGATATCAATCAATAATATTAATCAATATTATAAGTCAATATTAACAATATTGATCAATAATATAAATCAGAACTTTTACCGATTATTAATAAAATAAATATTAATCAATCATTATTCTATCAAAATAAATATAATATAAATAATTAATAATATTAAACAATGATCAATTATATATATTAACTTATTAAGAAAGAATCAACCTGGCTGCATAAAAACTGATTACTAACTATTGCTTATATATTACTAAACGAGGTAATGTCTAATACTGCTACCGTTAATGATATGTGCGATATCGAACAAACTCAATCAACATTAAATAAACTATGGTTATCATAAACGGAAGGGTTGGAGTCAATAGACGCGATGAATGGATGCGATCCATTCCATCGCACAAGTATAAAACTATATTCATATCATCTTCATGGGGTATCGAAGACATTTTTTATCTTATAGCATATCTGCCTCTTAATGTGTAAGGGTCCGAGCTTTGGCGAACATCAACAGAGAAAAGAATGAGAAACGCTGTCAGCAGTCAATCATTATGTTCCAAAACCATTGTCCATTGAGCTCAGCGCAAGTGAACAGGGCACAAGAATTTATAGCAATACCTTCTCAACGGGAAGTGATAGCTCTCCTTTCCATTGGATATATACAAACATCCATGGTCTATACCCACGATACCAAATAAGAAGTCTGGAACGAGATCGAATACAGCTTATCTTTTCCTTTTATCCTCTTTGATATGCTTTATTTAGAGCCAGCAGCCTAAACGTCTTTTCTAGTTGCAAGAGCATCAAGTTTTGATAAGAGACAGCACCATTGTTAGCACGGAAGAACTGTATATATCGAACACGGCTTTGAGAATCATTGCACATCTATAAGAAATTACATTAGATCATCTTGCATATAAAGATTGTCATGTTAGATACAACAGGGATCATATTGTAAATATCACCATCATATTGCATATTCAAACTGCAATACCAGATACAGCAGAGACCATATCGTAAATATATTCATAAAATCAATTCACTTCAGCGGACATATAATTGTATAAATCAGAAATAGAAGTGATTGATAATGGTTATTACTCTTGAAATAAGTTATTATAATCATTAAATCATCTATTGCATAAGTTAACTGTGAGACCCAAACAGTGATTTGTAAAGTCTAGTTAATTGTCCCATAGTTTCAAGGAAGTCTAGCAGGGGACACTACAATGTTTCTAAATGAAACAATCACAAACTGAAGACGAAAATAGAAACTACCTAAACTAACTAGGACAACTAAGATGACCATTAAAGAAACATTACATTATTCTAATACCCTCCCTTAATGGTCATCATTCTAACAACCCTACAGAAGACATAATTTGTACGTCTTTTGGTCACAAATGCATAGAAGGCTGCTCATTCTCTTCAGGACACTCTGTTGTTGAGACCCTCCCTGGATCTGTAGAATGTTAATGACCAAGATAACCACAAACCATCCACCTTGATATTCAGAAACAAATGTATTACTCCCTATAGCCAAAGACACCAAGATGAAACTAAAACAACGATTTTGAAGAAAAATGGCCAAACCCTTTTGCAGATGAGCACTACGCCCCAAAATGGATTGTAAGATATCATGATTCATAAAGAACTTTTGCAGATGAGCATTACGACTCAAAACAGACTACAAGAACCCACAATTTTTGCAAAAAAATCGACAAAACCTTCCAATGATTTTTTTCGAAAAAAATCGAAAAACCCTAAGACCAACAACACCAGTCATGATTTCTAGAAACGATTTTTGACGATAAAATCAAAAACACCAAACACAATTTTTAAGGAGAAATCAACCAAACCCCAACAAAAAATTCAAGACATGGATCAAAATACAAAATGTCATTTTTGAGGAAAACTAATAAAACCCTATTACAAAACAATTTTTAAGGCAAAAAGAATGCATAAAACCCACAATGATTTTTGAAGGACAAAAATCATTAAACCCTCCCATAATTTTTCAAGGAAAAAAATAATTAAAACCCCCACAAAAAATTTAAGGGAAAAAATTATTAAAACCCCTCCCATAGTTTTTAAGGAGAAAATTATAAACACATGCAAATATTTTAAGGAAAAATGATGAAAACCCAAACCGAAACATCTCCAAGCGGCCAAACAAAAGGGCAAATCACGTGCCCTAGCCATGTTGATGTAGGGAGATGAAGACATCGCACAGAACAGAAGGCAAATCGCAGGCACAACACAAGCTTGAAGAACAAAGAATTGTTGAGCCTCAAAGCCAAACAAAATGGCACAAGCCATCACGGGCCAAGACAATCGATGCCCAAAGCAAATATGAAAAATTGCAATCTTCATCGTGCGAGTTGAACAAAAAATGGGCTGCAAAAAACAAAGGCATACAACCTCTATTGAAAACGCGTGAAAACCCTAGGAGCATGAAGTCCAGATCGCGTGGAGGTGCATGCAGAAGAACAAACATAGCTTGAGCACAAACAGTGAGGTGTTGTAGGAGAAAACACAACCAAAATGCAGTCTAAATGATGAGCAAACACAACATTGGGTTGAAGAAAGGACGTCGCATGGTCATATAGAAGTTGCACTCGAGTTGCAAAGGAAGCCCAAAAAATACAACCTCAATCTGAGTACTCACACGAGTCCAAATGCACAAGCAAAAAGCTGCAACAGCAACCCCTGACCAGAAAACGTAGCCCAGAAAATGATGTGAGGGTTTGGAGAACAAACGTAAGGGCTGTAAAAAACATGATGCAGACAACCCTCCTTCATGAAAATCCTCCTTCACAAAAACCCTTGAGAACAAACCACAAAATTTTCATAAAATGCCTCCAAGAATTTTTATTTTCATAAAAAATCAACAAACAATTTTCTGGAAAAAAATTCCAGATCAAAAGAGGCTCAAAATTTTCTTAACAAATTTGCTAGATTTTATGAAATTCCATCAACCCACTCTAATACCATGTTATGGTAAAATAATGTTGTATTAAACAGAGGAGATGAAAGCTCCTTAAAAAGATTTACAAAGACGATGTTTCTAAATGAAACAATCGTGAACTTAAGATGAAAATAGAAACTACCTAAACTAACTAGGACAACTAAGATGACCATTAAAGAAACATTACATTATACTAATATTTGCAGAGTCTGAGTTTTTCAACTTAAGATGAAACAATTGAGGAATCTACGATCATTCAAAAGATGCTAAGAACTTTACCCTACAGATTTGATTCCAAAGTGTCGACAATTGAAGAGATGATAGATTTAGACAAACTGACAAAGGACAAGTTGCCTAGGCTCCTCACCACACTTGAAATGAGGATTGAAGAAAGACCATCAAAATAGGAAGCATCCTTCAAAGTATCTAGAAGAACAAAGAACAAAGGTTCAAGTGAAGAAGAGGAAGCATATCTTCCTAGAAGATTTAAGAAAGGATCCACCAAACGCAAAGGTGAGTATACTCTCAAATGCTTTGATTGTGGTAACATAGGTCATTTTGCTGCCAAATGTCCACAGGTTGGAAGTGAAAGCAATGAAGAAGTATATTAGGACAAGGGAAAAGACAAGAAAAATCATTATATAAAGAAGTGCACTCATGGAAAATCGAGAAGAAGAATTTTCAAAGACACGAGAAGAGTCTATATGCTCAAGGGAGTAACAGAGCATCTGAAGAGAGTGATGAAAGCTTTTCAGAAAGAGATAGAGAAGAAATTATCCTCATGGACATAGAAACGAAAGAAAAAGTTCCAAGGTGCGAAGATGGATACGAAAAGATCGAAACCGGGGAAGATAATATAGTGGATATAGAGGAAGAACTTAATATCACCATAGATGAAATCAAAAGACTCAAGAAGTGGAATTCAAGTTGAAAGACCAAATTCAAGAAGATGGTGAAAAGTATGAAAAATAATTATGGATTTGAAAACTCAAACTGGCAATGCCAAACACATTGAAGATGTTTTAAAAGACCAACTGAAAGCAAAAGAATTGAAGTGTGAGAAGCATGAAGCTGAAACCATTTCATTGAGGAAGGAACTAGAAAAGACTAAAGATCAGCTGAGAAAAAACATAAAGTTTAACAAAAGTTCTGAGATGTTTGAAGACCTTATCAACTTGGATCACCATTCATCAAAGTGGTCTTGGTTTTGATGGAGAAAGTTCACAAGCTACAAAGAAGTTGGAAAATAAGAATTATGTTGTGGCCCTCAAAAGTTCCAACAAAGGTAAACGAAAAGGTGAAGAAAGAGGAGAGAAGAAAAGGGAAGCAAGCAAAAGGGAGGCGAATAAAGAGGAAAACAAGGAGGATAAAGCCTCAAACTTCAAATAAATAACAATGACAACCTCAAATGGTCCTTCCCTCAAAGGAAGCCACGCACAACCAAGTTCAACTCTTCCTTTCATGGCTATTGTTTTTCATGCAATCAGACCAGAAATGATTTTGAATTTTCCAAAAGGAACTTAAATTCATTCACTACTCTAATAGATTATAACATCATAATATATTATAACATCATATGCTACAAGTGTCGCAATTTTGGGCATATAGCAAAGTCTTGCAGAAGTACTTTTGTTGAGCCTCCGGGACAAAAAAAGGATGCTAAAAACAAGAAAAAGGATCAAAGTTTGGAAAAAGGAGCAAGAAATGAAGGAATGATCCATGCTTGTACAAATTGCACTACATGCTCAAGAAGAGAAAGACCAATTGTATGTTAATAGTGGTTGCTCAACCCACATGATTGGTGATAAAAGAAAATTCCTCTCTCTAAATAAAGTGAATGAACACTAAAATTTAGGAACAATGCTACGACAAACATAAAACTAAAGATGTCTTATATGTTGAAAGATTAAAGCATAATCTCCTAAGTATGAGTCAAATATTTGACCAAAGGCACACTTTCGTGTTTCATTCTAGAGGATGTAAAATCATGAAAAATGGAAAATTGATAGCCGATGCTTATAGAACTGATAGTAATATGTACATTCTCAATGAAGCCAAAAGTGAGAAATGTTATATGGGGCAAAAAGATGTGAGTTGGTTGTGGAATAGAAGGATGGGACACCTGAACTTTTACTTCAAGCAAAGCCTTACTAAGAAGATAAGAGGTTAGACAAGTATCTTCAAGATCAAGGCCTCAAAAGACGAGTTGTGGATAGCAATTTGTATGTCAAGAATTAAGGGGATAATTTGTCAATTGGTGTCGTCTATGTGGATGACATTATTTTTGAAGGAGACCGTGAGGGAATTTGCAAAGACTTTGCTTCTAACATGCAGAAGGAATTTAAGATGTCAATGCTCAGTGAGTTGGCTTTCTTTCTTGGTTTGCAAATCTCCTAGTTAGAAAAAGGAATCTTTATTTCTCAAACAAAGTATGTTAAATAAGTTTAGTATGGAAGATTGTAATCTAGTAAGTACTCCTATGATTAACGGTTGTAAATTGAGCAAAGATGATAAATCTCTTGTAGCAAATTAGACTATGTATAGATCCATGATTGGAAGTTTTCTATATCTAACAACTACAAGACCTGATATTTTGCAAGCAGTTTGCTTGGTGGCACTATTTCACGTAAATCTGAATGAAACTCATGTCAATGTAGTTAGAAGAATTAAAATATTTGAAGGTGACTATGCATTATGGATTGTGGCATCCAAGAGGTGACGATTTCACCCTTACAACATATATGAATGCAGATTGGGCTGGCAATGTTGATGATAGGAATGTTGGAGGATGATTATCACTAAGAGGGGGGGTGAATCAGTGATATTCAAAAACAATGTATCAATTTTAAAGCCAAATAAACAATATAATTCAATTATGACAATTGAAGCAAAGAGATAGAGACAAGATCAACATATAAAGTATAAAACAAGATATGTCCGGAGTGGAAAAACCTTCGAGTAAAAAACCACTCGAATTGCCTCACTGGCTTTAACTGAAATCACTTTTACACTGCCTCATTGGCTATAGAAATGTCTCACTAACAACTGCTATCTCATTGATAGTCTTATATGACTCACTGGCCTTTCTACACTTTTCAACTTTCTTACATACAGAGATCAAAAAATCTGATTGTCATGTAGGTCCTATAATTCTACCCTATGCATTATTAATTACAATACATAATTTTGCATCTAATAATGCATATTATACAATTATGGACCCCTGTATCAATCAGGGATTTCTGACAAACTAATTGTGCACAAATACTGCAAATATGATCAATCAAAACCAATACCTCTTCTCTGTCTGTATATCAAAATATTCTGCCTCTATTCCATATATAGACATCACTGAAAAACTGATTTCTGACAATCCCAACCGGTGCTAAGAGGGGAGGGGTGAATCAGCACCTATAAAACTTCTTTGAATAAATCTGATGAAGTATACTTAACTATAAGCTAAACAGATTCAAGCATAAAATAATATCAAGCAATCAATCACACAGTGACACCAGATTTATCACGTGGAAACCCAATTTGGGTGAAAACCACAGTGTGAGGAGACCTCACAAATTCTGCCCTCTTCTGAATTGCGCCCTGCTAGGAGCCTTCCTTGTTAGAGGATTACAACGCACTATTAGATGCGACCCGATTAAGAGATTTGTTACAATAAGGCCAATTAGTGCCTGCTTGGTTAGAGGACTTAGAACACCTTTCAAGATGTCACCCGGTTAAGGGATTTGATACAAGGGACCTGTTAGAGTCCACCCAAAATACTGGGATTTAGCTATTGTAATTGTTAGAAAACAATAGAAGGATTTGACCTTTTACAAATTGCTTTGCATAGCCTAATAAGATCTCTCTTATGCTTGACTGAGAAGCATCACCGGTAGCCGCAGGTGTGTTCTCCTTTGTTGTGCTTCTTTGCACTCTCTTCTCTCTCTTCCTTTCTTTTCTATTCACCCTAGCTTCTCAAGCGTATAGGTTCACTCTTTTCTTCGACAGAATGAAGGCAACCTATATTCTCAGCAGGCGGAAGAATATATAGAGTTCTTGCCCTAATTGCGCCTCTCATGCATGACCTAATTACAGATCTCTTTTGGATACATCACTCGGTGGAGTATTAGTTCACTGAGGAAACATCTGATGCATGCTCTTGCTTTATCTGCTTTAAAGGAAAAACAATAGATGTGTGTCAAGCACCTTGTTGTCGGGATAATTGTATGTACGGGTTATTATGTTAGTAAAGTATTATGTTACTCTCGGTCGTTAGTGACCGAGAGGTTAGACAGTTACGTCACGACACTTCGGTCGTGACCCTTCGGGTACTTTATATACTCTCTCGGAGGTTGGACATGGGAGATATTATTGTATAATCATTATGATATAAATGTACTTGCCAGTCTGGAATGATTAATGAAAGTATTTATTATTCTCTGATATATTCTGTGTTTATTATATTTCCCGTACGATGTCTGTGCAATACTAAGTTTACCCCAGCGGGTAAACATCTGGCGCCGTTGCCTAGACGTACTCGGGGAGAGAAGTGAGGAAAGGATTTATGCCCAATGTTTTAAATAAAGATAGAAATAAAAAGGCACAAGATGACGAAGGCGAAGCCGCACAGAAGGCTTTGATCTCTGCGCAACAACGTGAACGTCGGTATAGGCTGAGGCAACTTGCCAAGGACCAGTTTGCCGGAGGGTTGCCCGAAGGGAACCTCGGAAGTGGTACGGAAGGTGCAGAGGCCGAAGGAGAACAGTTCACTTCGCCGGAGCATCGGAGAGTGCGGAGTAGGGAAGAACTACTCGAGGAAACACAATTGAGACAGGTCTTACTTCAAGAAGAGCGAGACCGGTTTGAAGATTTGACCCGTACACCACGTGCGGAGGACAGAGATCACGAAGGGAATCGTACGGTCGAAGGTGACGGTACTGCCGGAGGTGCCAGTGACAGTACGGCCGAAGGCACTGCGAATGCACAGGCGAACCCTCCGTTGGAACCAAGGACTCCACACAGTACCGTCCCACCAGTCACACAACTACCGCACGAGCAAGTGCCACCAGTGAACACTACACACAATACTCAAGGAGGAGGTGGTGTCGGAGTACCGAATCCCTCGCGGAGGCAACAACCTACCATGGCTGCGAGTAAGCAAAAACTGCCCAAGTTCACAGGCCAAGCGAAGGAGGATCCTGTTCGGCATTGCCGGACCTGTGAGACTATATGGGCTGCCAATGGAGTTACCGACCAGGACGAATGGATCCGCCAATTCCCTGCAACATTGAGGGAGGGAGCCATTGACTGGTACTCGGATGTTGACAAGACGAGCCTGACGACATGGGACCAGGTCAAAAAGGCCTTCCAGACAGAGTTTCAATTGTTACGAGATGATAATGAGATATTAGCGGAAATCTACAACACTAAGCAAGCGAAGAATGAGTCCGTCCGTGCGTACGGACGGCGACTCAAAGAACTCATCGGGAAGATGGAGTCAGCCCCAGCGGACGAACTGAAGAAGAGGTGGTTCATAGAGGGACTCAAAACCTCCCTACGAAAGAAAATGAAGATAGTTCCACCTACTTCGTACAGTAATGCATACAACCGAGCAATGGATTTAGAGAGTGAGTGTAAGACCTCCAAGAAGATGAGGTCTTCTTCTGACGATGACTCGGAGACTGAAAGCAATGAGGATGGGTCGAGCAAGAAAGTGCTCGCGTTGCAAAAAGACCTTGAAAGAATGATGAAAGAACTCAAGGCCGCCAAGGGAAGTACCAGTAAGACAGGAGAAGATACGGTGTGGTGCACGGATTGCAAGGAAGCAGGCCACACAAAAGGTTCTTGTCCGAAGAAGGCTTTTTGCGATATCTGCCAAATTGCAGGACATTCGACTAAAGAATGTCCCTACAACCTGAGGGCGAGAAATCAACAAGTGCTCTATGCATAGGAGCAACCTTCCACGTCTGGTACTGGCGGACAAAAAAATGCTCCATCATCCGGCGGGTATGGAAACAACCGACGGGGAGGCCAAGGCAATGATGAGAACAAGCCGCGGGTCCAGTATGACGCGAAGGGGAGGCCCATGATACAGTGCAGGAGTTGTAACCAATGGGGACATTATGCCCGTGACTGTCAGAATGAGGCTACTGCTCCACTAAAACTGTGTCGATGGTGCGGACCGGGGAACCATGAGGATGCTAATTGTCCGAAGCCCGGCTGCAACATCCTAGACATGGAACGAGGGGGCACGGAGAAGGTCCTCGCAATCACACGCGGGCAAATGAAGAAGGCCACATATCCTCACCCCCCGACAGAGAAACAAAAGATGCTCGAGGCGAAGGCTGAGATCGCGAAGGGTATGGAGGACCGAAGGGACTCCACAAATGTCGACATTTCTACTCGAGCAATGGCCGAACAAAATATTTTAAGGCAGATAATGCAATTGGAGGTACCAATAAAGGTCAAGGACCTATTGGAAACGATGCCGCATCTCAAAACGGCTCTATTCCTTGGGCAAAACATTCCAGCAAGCACGGTTGAACGAACGGAGATCACGAGTGGCTCTGCAGCTGACCCCATGACGCTATCGATAAATAATGGGCGGAATCCCGCAATGGTGGAGATGGGTATTTTGGGTACCATCCTCACGAACACAATTGTCGACGGTGGGTCGGGCGTCAATGTCCTCCCGGAAGAAACTTGGAAAAGCTTGGGGAAACCGACACTATGGCCACCAACTTTCAATTTATTGGGGGCCGACCAGCACGGTATTAAGCCTCTCGGTACACTGATGGCGCAGCAGGTGACTATTGGAACCCAGCCTTTCACCTTAGATTTTGTTGTAATCCCTCTTAAGCAGAAGGGGTATGATGCCATCCTGGGTAGAGGGTGGTTGGTGACGGCCCGAGCCGATCATAATTGGAAGAAAAACACCCTCGCATTTGAAAAGAGGGGAAGGAAGTTTGTAGTGGACCTCAACACGCAGATGGTTGGGGAGGAAATGGCATCCGATTCAGAGTCAGACGACGGGATGGGCGGAGAGGAAGGAAACATGGAACCTAATGTCGAAGGGATACTGAAAGTGGAGGATGATACAAATTCGATGGACGGTCTATTCCTCTGGCAAATGGGTGATTATGAATTATTTCCGCCGTCCTGCAACATATTGAAGATTGAGGAAGCCGAGAGTGAGTTCCCTCCGGAATATACAGCATACCGAGAAGGGGAAGTCGAAAGGAAAGAAAGCCCTGCCCAGGAGTTTTGGAAGGAGGAACCCATCTGGCACAAAGAAGCAAAGTTGGAAAAAATAAATCTTGGGGATGAGAGAAATCTGAAACCCATCGTTATGGGAGACAACTGGAATCCTGTGTGGAGGACCGCAGTCTTCAAAATCTTGATTCTCCTTTTTCTTCTTATGTACGGGCAAGAGGCTGTGGTCCTTGTAGCATTTATGGTCCCAAGCTTTTGGATCGCCATTGAAAACGGACTCGGCGACAAGGAGAGGGAACCATTGCACACTCGGTGGACTCTCGATGAACGGATACATGACGGTAGCAATGGGATGAAATTGAAACTTTACTCGGAGAAGATGGACCCGAGAGGAGGGACAGAGCAACCGAGAGGATGGAAAATGACTCGAGTGGTTAGGGATGTGACTCGAGAGCCGTCCGTACGAGCGACCAAAGAAGCCTCCGGACAGGAAATTGAAAAATACTCGTACGGCTATGCATGACCGTACGGTGGAAAAAAAAATTTGAAAAAAAAATCGAAAAAGTGAAAAAATTGAAAAAAATTTGGAAAAGTTAAAAAAAAAAATATTTTTTAAAAAAAAAAAATGAGAAAGCATCATACGGATGCACGGCCATATGGCAAAGTGAACTATTTGGAAAAAAGCATGCCGTACGATAGAAAGTGAAAAGGCCAATGTACGGTATAGATCTGTACGGCTATGGCACCGTACGGCTAAGTAGAAAAAGAAAAGAAAGCATTATTACTAAACGTCAGGACCGTACGGTTAAGTAGAGGGAAAATGGCACCGTACGATCGTATAGCAAAAGTGCGCAACACATAACCGTACGGACGAAATGTTTAAAGAGGAGCACCATACAACAAAAGACAGCGAAGGGATAAGAGCAGACCGTACGGCACTTTCAAAACGCACGTGCAAAGCATGGTACGGTGTTCAAGCCGTACACCTTGTCCGCCGTACGAACAGCTTTCAAAGCGCGCAAGGAGAGGACCGAACGGCAGTGTGGTAACCACGGGGGAAGTGTCGTACGGCAATGTGATAGCCACGGTGTAGGGGAAAAGCACCGTACGGTAATTAAAGACGTGCACATCCAAACACCGTACGGCAAAGGTGGCTAAGTGTTGAAATTCCGTACGGCACCAAGAGGAGATAACAGAGACTTCCGTATGGCATGATAGAAAATGCAGGCCGTATGGGTAGAAGGAGATCAATAAACAGCATTAGAGTTTTTGCATTCTGTATGGTTACAGTTTGTTTGTTTTTTTTTCATGAGGAATATTTTTCGAGTCCGTATGGCAAGGAATAAAAATGCAAAAAAAAAAAAAAAACGACGACAAATCAAAACAGTTCAAAATGAGTAACTTATGGTACCAAAGGGAAGGGCATGAGCAGGAAGTAATGGAAACATAAGCGGTTTGCAGAAAAGAGCATGAGAGCAGACGAAAATCACAAAAATAGTGCGTTTCATTGACTTTGAAGGTGCTAAATTGGTCTTGGCGGCGGGGGCGCTGCCCCTCGACCCCGCCCTGTACCGCGACAGGGAGCGCGCCTGGGGCTCTGCCCCAGGACCCCGCGGGGGCGCTGCCCCTCGACCCCGCTGGGGGCGTTGCCCCCTAGACCCCCAGTCGGTTCAGTTATCAGCCCTTGGAGAGTGTGACCTATTGATGAGATTAGAGTTGCTACAGGCATAGAGTGTTTGCATGCCGGAGGTGAAGAGAGCACTGGAGCAAGTCTTTCAAGAGGGGTACTACGCTTTGAGGCACTTGGAGTAGGTGTTGGCTGGACGTGAGACTGTCTTGGTGGATGCATCGAGAGCTCGGGAGGAGCTGACCACCCAGTTGGAGGCAGTAGAGCAACACTTGGCTCAGCGTACCCAGGAGTTGGAAGTAGAGAAGTTGGCACGGGTGGCTATCAAGGTCAGATTGGCTAGGGAGACAGTATGGTGTTAGCGGAGGCTATAGCTGAACAGTATGTTTTGGAGACAAGTTTGGTGCAGGCACGAGAGGAATGGGATGTGACGGAAAAGACCTACTGGACGCAGCATTGCTGGGGAGGGCGGCACTTCAGCTTTTTCAGGGATGCCCCTCTGCCCCTTCTCAATGATTTTCTTCTTCTATGTGGTGTATTTCATCTCCCTGTTGTTGTAAGTCGTCGGAGACGACTTGTTTTTTGGGGGGGATGATGTTGTCGGGATAATTGTATGTACGGGTTATTATGTTAGTAAAGTATTATGTTACTCTCGGTCGTTAGTGACCGAGAGGTTAGACAGTTACGTCACGACACTTCGGTCGTGACCCTTCGGGTACTTTATATACTCTCTCGGAGGTTGGACATGGGAGATATTATTGTATAATCATTATGATATAAATGTACTTGCCAGTCTGGAATGATTAATGAAAGTATTTATTATTCTCTGATATATTCTGTGTTTATTATATTTCCCGTACGATGTCTGTGCAATACTAAGTTTACCCCAGCGGGTAAACACACCTTTCCTTCACAAAGGATAACTCCTTGTTTCAAAGCCACAGACTTCGGCTTTAAAACCTTTAAGCGCACCTTGAACTGATCACCACGATAACTCAAAGTCATCCGGATTTAGTGCAATAAATCTCCTTCAAAGAGTTGGTTCAAACAAATAGTTGACTCTGACTTCCCCGGTTCATCGAATCATACCGAAGTCTTCACTTGATTGGTTGAGATCCTCATGTAGTGAACAGGTAAGAACTTTGACCTGTCACTTTTCCTTCCTTTACTTACCAGTTGCACCTTTTCCTCTGTTGCATTGTTGACACCGGTTATATCCCAATCCTCGGTTGAATTCTTCTCTTGGTTGTATCATTTACTCGGTTACAGATGCACTTTGCTTAGTGACCGGTTGCTCTTGATGAGCAAATGTAGTGTTTTCTTCCTTGCATAGTGTCACCAGTTGCCAAACCAGCCTCTTTACATACAGATCTCCTTAGATCTTTGGACCTTAGATTGAGATGACAAAACATCTCCTTTCTCTTTTCTCTTTTGTCAATCAATGACAATACTTAATTGCCATGTACCCGTAGCAGGCTTACCGATTACCATCTCTTGATGCCAACAATCTCCCCCTTTGGCATTGATGGAAAAACCTCAATGGGCAATCATGTCACCTGTCCTATGTGCTTGTACCTCTGTATCACTGCTACTGCCACTGCCGGTCATACCAGTTCATTGCTATTGCCAAACTATAGACATCACTGAAAAACTGATTCATAAAACTGATATCAAACCAATTGAAAACTGATTCCAAACTGATTAACATCATTAATCATAATATGCCTTGATGTTGCCATGATAAACCAAATAGAATAAGATATATGAATTCTGATTAAATAAAACAATATCAATAACTTCCTTTAATCAAACTGTACATCAATAATCGAATGCATCAATGATAAACTGAAATAATGAATGTGCCTTTAGAACAATGCCATATTACCAAAAACTGATCAATATATCTTCATCATGTTCCTTGTTAACGAATGTAACCATGCTCAAAAACTGTATCACATATAATGCAACTAACATGATGTACCTTTGTCATCTTCAAGAAACCAGATGAATGAAAGGAGAACCAAATGCCATAATATCATGTGTATGCAGTAACAAAACTAAAAGCAGAGTATGAATGCATGATAGTAATGCTTCAGGATTCATGAACGACAGTATTCCTTCAAGGGCACTAGAGCAAGAACACAACATGTATGTAATGATGCCTAAGTAGAGTCCATTTAAATGCAACAGTACCACAACTAAACCCTTGACAACACAATGCATATAGTATGAAAGAATGTATACATAACTGAAAACCCTTGACTCAAGTAAACTTTATATAATACATTTAATGTCCCCTTAAAAAGAATGCACATTATGTAAAATACAGAAACCCATGAGCATATGAATGGATGGATGAGAGTATGCATCATTGAGTGCTTTAATATCAAACCCTTCGAAATGAATATGAAGACTTTATGCAGTACAAATTTCAAATGAATGCCCTCAACCACAGAAGAAAGAAAGGACAGAAACTTACAAGTATATGCATGTATAAACAATGGAGAAGATAATGTATGCACATATTAAACTTTTCAAATGAAAATCGTATGTGAATGCAAGCATTTCTTAAACCCATAAACAAACTAAACAAAGAACAAATGCACCTGTTAGCATCTCAGATTCAACTGCTCAAACTTCCTGTCACAATGACTTTGTGTCATGAGCCCTAATTGACAATGCAAATAAATAAACTCGATTTTTGTAATAAATATATGAGTTCTTATGGAATCAATTCATACTAATAATTGTTATATATAATATTAATAATTATTAATTATTAATATTAATATTAATAATAACATTAATATAATATTAATCTTAAATAATATTACTTAATAATAGTAATCAGTATCATTAATATCAATCTATATAATAATATATTATTAAAATATTAATAATAATATATTATTGAAATAATTGTGAATATTAATAATAAACAATATAGATCATAATTATATATAATGAACAATATAAATGATAATAATTTAAATGCTAATATATAAAATAATATCATGAGGATTATATAATATATATTATTTATTTATTAATATAATGATAATTAATAATATATGATAATTATAATCTATTATTAATAGATAGTTATAATATAATATAAATACCAAATATAATTATAAATTACAAAGGTCTACAGCAAGGGATACTTATCGGCATTTGATCATTCTATCATTCCATACGATTAACCTTAATCGTATTGTATTATCAATTCACAATAACCGATCCACTTATTGATGTTAATTAATTAAGGCAGCAAACATAACAAATGAATGCAACAGTTCACCATGCCCATTCTAATATTATATATATTCAATGCCAATCGGCTATAAAGGGGGTAGCAATGAACAGAATAAGAAACGAAAACCATAACGGTATAAGGCTTCGTATATGGCAGAAGATAGAACATACAAACACAGTAGCGGAACAGATCCATTCACAACCAGCAATCTACATACAGAGCAAGAGTAAGGGAATAATCGAAAAGGAACAGGAAGTACAGCAGTCTTCATCGGTACCACGGACTGCATAAAGTGGTATGCACGGTCATCGGATAGTGTGGCGGGCTGCATAAGGTATGCACAGTCATACGAACCTGTATAAACGGCTTTATTATATTCATTGGCAATGATATAAATACCGTTTAATACATAACAGTGAAAAAGTATATATATTACAAGTAATTATTGTATTAAATAATATATATATATATGTATGTATGTATGTATGTAAATAAATAAACAAATATGCATATATAAATAAATATATATGAATCCACAATGTACAAGAAAATATAGAGATAAATATGAGATTGAGTAGAGAGTTTAGTTATTCTAGTTATAGTACATAAGGGTCTATCCTTCATTCCTTACTATAATACCTTAGGGTAGGGAGCTTGTGGAAGGGAGAGGCGGAGTAATTTCGGGCACATGTCGGTTGTCCCAACACTGGGGTTAAGCCTTGAGGGAAGCCGCTTGTAGTCTTTTTCACGCGCCCGGAGCACAGTAAGCCTTTCACCCTATAGTGACCTTAGTAAAGATAGAAGGAGATCCTTATATCCTATGCGAAGAAGATCTAAATATCAAATCTAATCTATGAGCTTTAATAGTTGTATTTCTTATGAATAGTAATGGTTAACATAGAGTATTTTAATGATTTTTTTAAGGTGATTTCCTAATTTATGCCTAACTTGTACTAATTTATAGAACTCAAGTCAAGTGATAGGAAAAGGGGTCATCACACTTTGCAACTGCCGGAACTGAAAGGGAGTAGCTTGGAACTAAATCAAGCACTGTTAACTTCTTCATGGCCACCACGGCCAATGGAAGGGCTTGTGCCCTAGCCCGAGCACAGGCTTAAAACAAATGCCTTTCTTTTTTTTTTTCATTTACATCTTTAGCCATCGACAACCCTAAGTCCTTTAAGGACTTTTGTGGGGTTTATTTAAAACAAAACACTATCTTTAATAATACCGTTGTCACCAAGGTGGCATTTTCAAATATGAAGTTTTAAAAGAGAGATGTGACACTCATCTCCTCAAAACAAATCCTTTCACCTTTTTCAAGATTTGAAATGTAATGAATCAAATGCCAATTTCACAAATGCTCAATTTCACTGAAACTGAAACATGAATCAAATGCCATCTTTACTGAAACTGAAACTAATGCTCATGATGCCATTATGCCACTTACCAAACTGAAGTTACTATGATGTATCAACATAATCAAACTGAGCCAAATGCTGATCTGATTATTACCAAATGCCAAGATCCTAAAAATGGATCAATCAAACTTTAACTTTCACCAATATTGAAACTCAAGAATGTTTTGAAATATTAAAGTCAGTATACCTCTGATATATCTATGTAAACCACTGAAAAAACACATCCAACTATGCAGATGTCACATGCCACTGTCAGATTATTGTGTTTGGCATCAAGGACAATCAAAAACAAAGGAGAGGAGCAACAAGGAAGAGCACTAGCAGAGGAGCATTCTTTCTTGACAATTACCTTGTAACTAAAAAACAAGCATGAGTTTCACTATCTACAACTGAGGCAGAATATATTGCGGTAGTAACTTGTTGTATACAGGTTCTATGGATGAGATAGACCTTTAAAATATTAAGGTTGAGTATGAACATCCCATCCCCATACTCTGTGATAATACGAGTGTCATCAACATATCAAAGTCCTCCAAGACAAATAAAGTATTCCTATTAAGTATCATTTCTTGAGGAAGCAAGTACTTGAGCAGCAAGTAAAGTTTGTGTTTGTTGCTACAAAGATCAAATTGCAAACACTTTTGCGAAGCCTCTCCAAAAGAGAATTCTGAGTACCTAAAGGAGAAATTGGGAGTGATGGCATTCTCGTCCATTCACTAAATTCTACAAGAGAAGCATGAGTTCAAGGGGACCTATTCATTGTCTTATTCAATTAGCCCCAAATACACTTGGCCATTGATGTCAAAGGGGGAGAAGTAGAGGGCGGAGATTTCAATCAAGGGGAGTTGTATGACCCAGAAGCATTTAAAAGATCATGTTTTACAAGGTTACCATTAATGACAAATGGGGAGATAGTTGGATTAGCTGCAATTGATGTCAAGGGTTTTGTTTCTACATGGGCCAACCCGTCTTAAGCAAGTAAGAGGCAAAAATATTAAGTAAAATGCAAAAGCAATTGTGGACGACCTCCTTGAAGCAAGTGCCCACTTTGGTCAAAACAAGATTAATATATATCAAATACTTGATGTTTGGGCTGACCACTTTAGGCAAGGAAATAAGTAAAAATATATGTTTGCTTTAGAAGGCCGACCTCATTGTAAAAGACATGACAGTTGGTGAACAGGCATTTTAATTCATTTTTATTCATTTTTATTTATTTATTGGTGCTCCTTCCAAAAGGGATGACCTCTTAGAGAGAAGCGCCTAGTGTTAAGCAAGGAAATTTTAAAATAAAAGATCTTTGATAGTGCTAGCCGACCGGTTTTTGAGGTGTAACCTTTGGTAAAGAGGTGTCATGTGGGAGATATAAATGAGAGCTGTTTTGAGGGTTATTTGAGCATGCAATTCATTGAATACTATTTCTATTAAAAGAAGACTTGGAGCAGATCCCAGGAGCAGTTTTGAGCAGAAGATTTCAGACTATATGAGCAAAAGATTTCAAATTTGAGGATGATTTTATTGTAGACTTCAAGGGCCAGTTGTTGAAGATTTTAAAAAACTATTTATTGCAGATTTGAAGAAGATTTTATGCATACCTTAGGGGGAAATACTTGCAAACCTATGAGCAGAGATTTTTGAGCAGAAGTGTGAAGGGTTTCAGATTAAGGTCAAACATTCATCATTTCATTTTTTTGGAGGTTGGTGCCTCATTTCCAAAAGGATTAGTGTCTCTTGCTGAGTTGGTGCTTAGTTGTGGGGGTTGTCTCCACTAGGCTGGTGCCTACAAAGTTGTAAGAAGTTTCCTATAAAAGCAATATTTTGTCATGTTTTTCTCCTGCAAGGGTTTCCATATAAAATCATGTGTGCATCTTGTGTTCTCTATTGTTAGATCTTACTTGTGTGGATGCTTTTGATTATTGCTCAGTGATTGCCAAAGTTTATTAAGTGAAAAGTTGTACTATACTGAGTCGCGCCCATCACTATAAGTGTCTTTTCTTCACTTACCTTCCAACATGTGAATTCATATATGTTTACTTTCTCTATAAAATCAAAAAATGTAAAGAGACTACAAGAAGGGAAATATAAATTGTATTTTATATCATTTATACTGAATGCAGTTTCCACAAAGAAAAAGAAATGATAAATGGCATTAAATGTACTTATGTTGTTACAGGTGTTAGTGTGATATTAACTTGTGCAGAAGAGTTTAAACTGCATGACCAACTCGAAACAGAAAAAATCAGTTTAAAATTACAATAACTCACAAATCTGTCATGAGTTGCATGAGATCGCCGTAGGAAAAACCGATGGCAGAAAACCATGGCAGAAGCAATTGTTGTCTGAGGACTGCACACAACATCTCTGTTAGTGAAGACTCAAGAAACAGTTTGAGAAACCACAAAGAAGATAGACACATGTAGGTCCATATCAATTCATGAATGTGGCAACTTCATTGGCACTTAAAACAAGCTGATCTCAGTCATTGACTCTACCAGCATAATATTTATTCCAGAGCACAAAAAAAAACTCAGCATGATGTGTGTGATTGTGGAACATTCACCTTTCAAATACAGCATACATCCTCATACTATGTATTTCAAAAAAATTCATGATCAATAATGAGTGTATTGAAAAATTAAACACCATGTTTTCAAAAACGTTCCAGTTATTACATTTTGCTTTCATTCATTAGATATACTTTTAGAAATATGGTATAATGAAATCTACACTCCAGTTCAAAACTTCTTACTACAACAAGTGTAACAATGTTTTGAAAAAAATCTGTACAAGTGAGAATAAAAAGACATTTCTTGTTCAAAGAAGGATTAGAAAGCTAGGAACAAATTAATAGAAGCTCAACAGCATTTATTGAAAAAAAAAAACTTAACAATATAATCAAATTGTGATATATGTTTCCATGATTGTAAATAAAGAACATGATTAAATCACTATCTCATTATGAAGTTAAAACCTCTAGCCTTGCTAATACATATTAGTAGGAACTGTAATCAGTTGTACATGCTATATTTAACAAGGTGTGTGTAGAGTATCAAGAATCTAATCATATTAACTTCACATTATAAGCCCATTGGCTGCAAATGGGTGTATTGAGTTAAGTACACGGCTAATGGAACCTTTGATAAATAAAAGGCTTGGCTAGTTGCTAGAGGGTTCTCACAGAAAGAGGGCATTGATTATGAAGAGACGTTTTCTCCCACGGCCAAAATGAGTACCATTCGGCTTGTCCTTGCCATTTCAGCCCAATTTGGATGGAAAGCCCATCAAATGGACATCAAGAGTGCATTCTGCAATGGTAACTTGCAAGAAGTTTGTATGACGCAACCTCCTGGTTTCAAGGTTGTTGGTAAAGAACAACAGGTATGTAGACTGGTGAAAACACTCTATGGCCTGAAACTGGCTCCTTGGGCTTGGTACTTAAAGATTGATAAGTACCTCAGTGATCAAGTCTTTCAAAGAAGTCCTTATGACTCCAATCCAGAGTAACGAGAATCACCGCGATTCAGGCGATTCCGGCGATTCCGCGATCCGAGTAGCCCCTCCCAATTTTTCCTGAGCCAAAATCGGAATCGGCCAATTCAAACCCCAAAAATCGCCTAAATCGCAATTCATTGGCGATTTTTTCAAAAACCGGCGATTTTCCCCCCCCATGAATCGGCCGCAACAGCATAAAAGGTTAACTTAAAAAAAATTTAAAAAACACAATACTTTTCTATTGTTTGTTTGGTCGTTTGTTTGCCTTAGTTATACTTGTAAATTTATACAAATATAACATTTAAGTATAAGTTTGATTTATTTAATTTCTTATACTTAAAGTTATATTTGTATAAATTATAAAATATATATACTTCAGGATGTTTGAGATAGGTTCCAGCTTCATAGGAGTTAAGATGCAGATTCTAGATTTTGAAAATTCCAGACTTAACCAAATTTTAGGATTCAACAAGCCTTTAGCAGGGTTACCTCCCACAATCCATCATCGCTTTCTAAGGTCAAACTGAAGCTAGCAAAAGGATTCTCAAAGGGTTTTAACTCGTTTTATCACAAATCACTTGGTTTCGACCCCATCTCTATGACAAACTTAGCTTAGCTCTCGCCCAAATCCCAGACATACATGACTTCCCAACAGGCCAAAATCATTCAAACCTCATTTCCGGACCTAGGGACTTGAAAACAGCCACCAACAAAGACTACCTAAGATCTAGTTATGAAGACTTTGACATTTGGCATTGATCAATGATCAAGCATCATAGATTCATATTATGAAACAATTTAGTTTTATGGATCTTACAGATACTAATAGACATATGTTTCATGGATCTTCATCTTACATACATTCTATGATTTGACTCATTACAATCCTATGATTTTTATTTACTTTAGCTACTATTTACATTTTATGTGTAATGTATGTGATGGACATTTATAGTGTGCTTATTAAGTCATATTCAATAAATAGTGCATGAAATGAGTTTTAAATCATTAAAATCTCTAAATTTCAAGGGTTTTTCACTTTGTCGATTCACTGGCGATTCACTGCCGATTTACGATTCGATTCGGCCTTGCCGATTCCGAGCCGATTCCGATTCTCGTTACTTTGCTCCAATTTGTATGTAAAAACTACTGGTGGTGATATACTTCTATTTCGCATCTATGTGGATGACCTGATTATTACTAGTAGTTCAACATTTTTGATTGAACAGATCAAACAAAGTTTGTGTCAGTCCTTTGACATGACAGATTTGGGATTTCTGCATTACAGTCTAGGTGTTGAGATTTGGGACTTCTACATTACAGTTTAGGCGTTGAAGGATGCTTTATGATATGCACATGCCTCAAGCAAGTCATTCACCTTTCATTTATGACAATCAAGGGGTGCTCAAACTTGCCAAAAATTTTGTCTTCCATGAGCAAACCAAGGATGTTGAGCTTCACTATCATTACATTTGCAAGCTTGTAGAAGACGGATCAATACAGTTGCGGGATGTTACAACTAAGGATCAGACTATAGACATTCTCACCAAGTCTCTGGGCTCGGACAAGTTTGTCAAATTTAGGGGACAATTTGGTGTAGTTGACAATTGATCATCAGGGAGGGTTTTAGAATAATATTTACATATCTATTTAATTAATGGCCAATAATGTAGTATTAAGTCTATTTAGATAGTTTTTAGTTTTGACTTTAGTTATCGATTGTTTCTTTAGGAAACATTGTCAATGTAATTGCCTATATATGTATATATCATTCTTTGAATAAAATCAAGCAATTACTGCAACAAGAGTCAGCACTTTTATCCTTTAATTTAAAATATTCTAGTGCTAACCCTTATCTAAATCAGCCTTCATTATATTTAAGTTTTAACTATCAATGCCCTTAGTCCATATTTATTTGTTATGATTGCTGCTATTTTAATTTACGATACAGGTCGGCTTCCTATAAATTTATTAATTTTATTTCTATTCCTAGGGTTTCCTTTGTTATTAAGACTGGTTTCGAGCAGGGTTATGACACCTTAAATGGACTTAATCCTAGAATGTATGCTCAACCAAAAATACAGAAAGGTGCACTGGTGAGAAAGATTGTTGATTACCATAAATTGAATTACCTTGCAAATCAACCTGCTTCCTTTCTAGTGGAGGAACTTAAATAACTAGTAGGAAACACTTCTTCCTACACAGAGGACTCTTCTAAGTTGGTTTAATTCATAAATGAAGAAAGGGTGGGTAACCATGGAAAGGTCATTAACTTTGATACCATATCACTTTTTACCGAGATCCCAACAAATGAAGCAATTGAAATCCTTGGTCAATACCATTAAACTTGTCAAGTAATGTTTTGATCCAACCTTTAAATTTGTAAAATAATTATATAAGCAAACTGAAGGTATAGATATGTAATCATCCCTCTCCAATCATGGGATACTTATATGTAGAGGATACTAACAAGAAAGCACTTGAAACACACCTATTGAAAGCAAGTTAGTGGAAGAGGTTTGTGGATGACATGAATGTATTTTAGCATCATGGGAAACATAGAAACCATGATTTCCTCATGCACTTAAGTAAATTCTCACAACATATAAAATTCACAAACAAATTGGAGGAAGCTGGTTTATTCTGTTTCTTGATGTTTTGTCAGGCATGAAAGAGGATAGAACCTTGACATACCAAGGCTATTAAAAAAAGACACAAACAAATCTCTACCTGCAGGTTGACTCCCGCTGTCACCCTGCACAAAAAGAGGCTGTTTCAAAAACATTGGCAACCAGAGCCTTGAGAATTTTGGATGATTAACATTCTAACTTGGAGAGAGAACACCTTGCAAGAATTCTGAAAAGAAATGGGTACCTATAAATGCAATTCAAACTTCTATTCAAATGACAAATTATAGCTTTTGTATCCCTTTTATTACTTTATGAATATATTGTGAATGTACAAACTTCTAATTAAATTCTTTTGTATGCAGATTGCTGAATACACTATGTTTGATTTCAATATGTTTCAGCCAACGATCGTTTTGCATATATGTATAAGCAAATGTTACGAGTCACGTAAATGATAAGCCGTGACTCATTAATGAGTCATGTCTTATCATTGACGTGACTCTTCATAACAAACAAGTCGCTGTTAATACAAATCAATATTGAATCGATATCACATAAGCCGATAATACTATCGGTGATAACATAACAGTTTTGATACTTAAACCGATACTAATCAGTATTCATTGTAAGTCTACAGTCATATATAAATTGGTGATCATCGATTTATCATTAATGATAATCGATGGTTATCAATCTATCACTAATTATAATCGATGATCATCAATTCATTACTCATGATAATCGATAGTTATAAGATGAGAATATTTATCATTAAAATATGTATATGGATATATATTAATGTATATATAATGATAGATATCATTGTTATATATATAGAATATATATTCATATATGTATTATATATACTCATTTATATATTTATCTTATCGATGCTATCATATTTAACACTCCCTCTTAGCTAGGGAAGATAAAGTATCTGATATGTCTCATTTCTCATAAGAATATATATACCACCTTACTTGTGAATGTAAAATGGTATGACATATCACTTGACATGTGATATGAGGAATCACCTAACCTGTGATACCAAGTTTTACATATCACCTAACTTGTGATATGAGGAATCGCCTAACATGTGATACCAAGTTTTACATATCACCTAACTTGTGATATGAGGAATCACCTAACACGTGATACCAAGTTTTACATATCACCTAACTCGTAATATGAAGGATATAATATGCTCGAGAACATTACATTCTCCTTATATACCCCTATTATGGTATGTGCACTGAAATTACATCACATAATGTCTACCATAACGAATCATGGCACATCCATGAATCAAGATGATATCAAGTCAACATGATATCAACATTACAAGATCGTCACCTTATAATGTTAAATACAAGTGTTCATTATCTAAAAAGTCGTCACCTTTTAGAAATGCACACGGGATGGGTGGGCCCATAAAGTCATAAAGTCACACAAATGAAAAAAAAGTTTACACATTAAACATCTTTATTATATTAGTACAAATCAAAATTTTACATTTCAACCATACCAAGATTTTTCCTGAAGTGATCAACTTTCACCTTGGGTAGTGGTTTGGTAAGGATATATGCTATTTGATCTCCTGTACTGATATATTCCAACTGGATCACATTCCTTTCTACCATGTCTCTCACATAGTGGTAAGGAATCTCTATATGCTTAGATCTGTCATGAAATACTGGATTCACTGATAGCTTGATGCCACTCTGGTTATCACAGTGGATGATAGTCGGTTTTAGTGGTTCACCGAATAATCCTACAATTAGTTTTCTGAGCCATACTACTTCTCTAGCAGCCATTGAAGCTACGATATATTCGGCCTCTGTACAACTTTGTGCTACTGACGACTGTTTTCTGCTAATCCATGATATCATAGCTGATCCTAAACTGAAGCAACACCCTGAGGTGCTCTTTCGATCGGTCCCACTTCTAGGCTAATCTGAGTCGGTGAATCCATGAAGATCTAAGGCAACTTTTTCATATTTGAGTCCATAAATTAGAGTGCCTTGAAGGTACCTCATTATATGTTTCACAACCACAAGATGTATTTCCTTAGGCTCACACATGAATTGGCTCAAAGCACTCACTGCATAACAAATATCTGGTCTAGTGTTGACCAAGTACATCAATGATCCAATCATCTGTCTATCGAGAGTGGGATCAGCTGACTGAGAATTTGTTGTTGCTTCCTTTAACTTGTGAAGATTTGTCTCCATGGGTGATGACATCAGCCTACAGTTCATCATGCCAAATCTCTTCAATATATCAATGGTGTTCTTCCCTTGGTTTAGAATAATACTATCTAATTTCTACCATACTTCTAAGCCAAGGGAGTAGTGCAATAGTCCTAAGTCCTTCATGTCAAATTCTGAGGCTAGTTCCTTCTTGCACTGATTAATGAGGTGATCCTCTCCTGTAATCAACAGATCATCAACGTATAATATAAATATTAACATATCACCTTTGTTTTGCTTGAAGTAGAGATTTGGGTCTGCATCATTTTTGGAGAAACCTAATCTCATGAGGTAACTGTCAATTCTCTCATACCAGGCTCTGGGAGCCTGCTTAAGTGCATAAAGAGCTTTCTTTAATTTACACACGTGTTCTTGAATTATGGATCTCAAATCCTTCAGGTTACTCTAAGTAGACCTCTTCTTCAATAGTTCCATTCAAGAATGCGATCTTAACATCCATCTAATTTACTTTCCATCCTTTGGCAGCTACAATGGCTAGAACAACTCTGACTGAAGTATATCGGGCAACTAGAGCAAAAGTTTCTTCATAGTCAATTCCTTCTTTATGCGAGAAATCTCTGGCTATGAACCTTGCTTTGTACTTTTCTATACTGCCATCTACAGCATGCTTGATCTTGAACAATCGTTTAGAGGAGACTATTGATTTCTCTTTAGGTCTAGATACAATTTCCCATACATCATTCTTCAGGATGGACTGATACTCTTCTGGCATGGCATCTTTCCATACTTGGTGCTAAAGAGCTTCTGAAACATTTGCAGGTTCTGACTTTGAGAGCTCACTCATTAGGGCTACATAGCTAGATAATCTTGTGGGACTTTTACTCTCTCTAAAAGTTCCAGAAGGAGCTCCATAGAGCTTTGCTTCTTCAATTATCTTAGTTGCCCAAAGAGGTCTCTTCTTAGGATTTTTCAAGGATGTGCTTGGTTCTTCATTTTCTTCTTCCTTAGAATACTCCCTCTAAATCTCGGGAGCAGTTTCCTTTTCTGGTTCTAAGGGAGAAGTTTGGATTTCTGGCTCAACGGAGTTCCTAGCTCTTGTGATTGCTATATCCTCCTCAAAAATTACATCTTTGCTTAGTTCAATATGTTTCTGACCAGGCGCATATACTTGGTAAGCTTTTGAGGTTTCATTGTAACCTACAAAAATACCCTTTCTTCCTGAAGGTTCTAGTTTTGTTCTTTTCTCTTTGGGCACATGTATGTATACAGGACAACCAAATATCCTTAAGTGACTGATGTCTGGTTTTGTACCGATGAAAACCTCTTCAGGAGTTTTATTATCAATATGAGTGTGGACATCTGTTTTGTATGTATATTGCAGTATTAGAGGCTTCTGCCCAAAGAGAAGTTTCTATGTTTTGATCAAGAAGCATTGCCTTGGCAGCTTCTACAATGGTTTTGTTTTTCCTTTCAGCAACCCCATTTTGTTGTGGATTGTAAGGTACTGTGAGCTCCCTCTTAATCCCGACATCTTTACAAAATTCTTTAAACATATCTAATGTATATTCCCTCCCATTGTCTATCCTTAAATTTTTTATTTTCCTTCCAGAGGAGTTTTCAGTATGGGACTTGAATTCCTTAAATCTTTTAAGGATCTCCTCAGATTCTTTACATTTGAGGAAATAGATCCAAGTCTTCTTGGAGAAATCATCAACAAAGATTACATAATATAGAAACCCTCCTAATGAAGGGACAGACATGGGCCCACACAAATCTGAATGGACTGATTCTAATACATTATTTGTTTTGCTAGAACTATTCTGAAATGATCCCTTAGTGTTTTTACCTAAGGTACACCCCTTGCATGCCCCGGAGTGGAAGATTAGGGCTCTAAAATTTAGGTGTCCTAATCTTCTATGCCATATTTCATTAGAGTCTGCAATTTCATGGATAAGGGCTAGATTTGGTTATGTACATAGCTCGTACAAATAACCTTGTCTCTTACCTATGGTTTGTGCTTTCTTAATAATAGAGTTCTTTGGCCATGCCAATACTTTACCATCCATGAAAGTTACCCTGTATCCATTTTCTTCAAGTGCAAATATGGAGACTAAATTTCTTTTGATACCTGGAACAAACAACATCCCAGTGAGCTGAATAGAGATGTCTGACTTCAATCTAATGTTGCAAGTTCCAACACCTTTCACTGGATGTGCAAAGTCATCTCCAATAGTTACTTCCTCATCAATTTCTTCCACCATGGAATCTAATAGTTCTCTAAATCCAGTAATATGTCTTGAGGAACCAATGTCTATGACCCAAGTACTTTTATTAGAGACTTGATTTGAAAGTGCGGAGTAGAATACAAGCTTCTCGGATTCATGCTCTTCCTTTTAGTCTTCTTTACCTTGGCAAATGAGGCTTGATGCTTTCTATATGGACAATTTACTACATAGTGTCCATACTAATCGCATCTGAAACATTGTACCTTTGACATATCTTTGTTGGATTTACCATTCCCATGATTGTTTTTCCTTTTCTTGAAATGTTTCTTCTTTTCTTTCTTGTGGGAATTTACATTTAATACATGAAGATCTTCATCAATAGTTTTCCTCTCGAGTCCTTTCTTTGCTAGTCTTGATTCTTCTTGGAGACAATCTGATCTTAGCGGTCAAATTTTGCAAATTTAGACCTAGCACTGATGCCTGAAACAAATGTCTCCCAGGAGTCAGGTAGACCATCTAAGGCAATTAATGATAATTCCTTACATTCTATCTTGTACCCAAGTGTTGACACTTGATCTCTTAGAGCTGAGATTCTCATAAAGTATGAGTTGATTGATTCGCCTTTGTTCATACTAATATGGTCAATCTCTCTCTTCAAGGCTAAGGTCTTGTTGGCACTACTTATTTCATAAGTGTTTACAAGTGTTTTAAACATGTGATATGCCATTTCATATTTTGTCAAGAGTGGTACAATATGATTTCTGACTCCATCAGTTATGATTTTCATGGCCTTATCATTTCCTTCAATCCATGTAGTTTTCTCTGGATCATTCTCCGATTCTGTCTTGTCTTCTTTTATGAATGACTCAACCTTATTTTCTTTTAGTATCATTAGTATTCTGAACTTCCATGATGAAAAGTTATTCCCTCCTTCAAGCCTATCCTCAAATCTGATATCGCTTTCCATGGAAATGTGATGTGCTATAAATTATATTTAAATGTCTTAATTTTGAAAGCTTCTTGGATCTTCTTTAACTTGGCTCTGATACCATGTAAATGCAATTCAAACTTCTATTCAAAAGATAAATTATAGCTTTTGTATCCCTTTTATTACTTTATGAATATATTGTGAATGTACAAACTTCTAATTAAATTCTTTTGTATGCAGATTGCTGAATACACTATGTTCGATTTCAATATGTTTCAGCCAACGACCGTTTTGCATATATGTATAAGCAAATGTTATGAGTGACGTAAATGATAAGTCATGACTCATTAATGAGTCACGTCTTATCATTGACGTGACTCTTCATAACAAACAAGTTGTTAATACAAATCGATATTGAATCGATAGCACATAAGCAGATAATACTATCGGTGATAACATAACAGTTTTGATACTTAAACCGATACTAATTGGTATTCATTGTAAGTCAACAGTCATATAGAAATCGGTGATCATCGATTTATCATTAATGATAATCGATGGTTATCGATCTATCAGTAATGATAATCGATGATCATCAATTCATTACTCATGATAATCGATAGTTATAAGATGAGAATATTTATCATTAAAATATGTATATGGATATATATTAATGTATATATAATGATAGATATCATTGTTATATATATATTAATATATTCATATATGTATTATATATACTCATTTATATATTTATCTTATCGACACTATCATATTTAACAGTACCAAAAAATTAAAAAGTATTTCAACAAGTAAAAAGTTGGAAAAAAAAAGGACCTTGGAATGAAAATGACAACAAAGGATGAACATAAACAAAGGGAATTTTAGCCATCATAAAGAACACAGTGTACAGAAATGCAAAACCATTAAAAAGAAAAGGAAACGAAACCAGTTTCCTGACCATCAAAAACCTTAAGGGCACATGTCTCCCTAAAGAGAGTAGGGGAACAAACATGATAAAATGTTCATGTGGAAGACCATAAATTGGGTAAACTGGTAGATCCATCTAAACTAGAATCAAGAAGTGTAATAAAGATATTAAAGATGATAGGATGGAAAAATTGGTCCACGCGGAACACTCTTATAGATGGGGATTGAAGCATAGAGATGCTTAAAAGAATTTGAGCCACAACACTAAACATATTAATATAAATTAAGCTCATTAAAATATCTTTTTATCCTCACTAACTACAAGCATTACTCACTTCAACTTTTAGCTAACTCCCCCTAAAAAAACTCTTACATCTTGTTTTAAGGACTTAAAAAGAAATCCAAAAATATTATCTTCGATTTAAAATTTCCCCTGAAGAGAGATCTCAAAGAAGACGCACAATGTTGAAACAAATTGGAAGTATATATGTATAGGCAGCTGTATCCATATAAACTGCATTATGTTTTACTCGTGGATATCTCAAATCATTAGATCCTCATAATTGTTCTTGATAAATCTTAAATTCTGCATTAGGATTATTTGCTTGCTTTTGTGTGGATACAGATTATGCTTTTTGTACGCTTATATTGTATTTGCTAAAGAATTAACACCAAAAATGGAAAAAAGTGCAAATAAGAGACGAGTGTAGAGGAAAACATAGTGAAAAAAACATCTTTCCTCTAGACAATAAAAGGAAAACGTATGGGCTGTCCACGCAAAACTAGTTTCAATATTTTAGGAGTGCAAGGCATTATTCATCAATTGTAACAAGAGTATAACAATTAAATGGCCTAGGGTAACCTATACTTACAGTTGCATTCGCATTCCCAAAGTTTGAAGAAAAGCACAATAAGAGTATCTGTAATAAGTTTCCTTCTGTAAATCAATTCCATCTCTTCTTGAAGGGGAGCACCTCTCGATCTCTTCCCTTGATAAGTAGTGATCAAAACCATCAGAGTTGTTACCAACTCCAGTAATAAATTCATTACTTCTGGTTAACATGTTGCCACTATTAGAGTTTACCACATCAGAAAGCTTTTCTTCAGGTCTCCATGACAAAATGGAGCTACTGTAGAAGCCCATCCCATTACAATAGCTTTCCTCTGTTCTACCAGTAAAATTAGAGTAGTTGTTAATGCCCCCTGAGTTACAAACACCATCTTCAAATCTCCTCGCAAATGTAAGGTGGTTGTCAAAACTTAATGGATTGTTTAAGGAAACTTCCCTTCTTCTCTTTGAAGCTGGTCCACTGTCATAGCATCCTGCACCATGAAAGCTTTCCTGAAATTTTCTTGTAAGATTACGAGCAGTATTCTGAAAATGTCCTTCATTCCTCATCACAAGGGGAACCCTTTCATAGCTTGATGATGGCCTCAAAATATTGTTACCATTTTGTATGGGCAAGTGATTATAACCTCGGGCATGCTCCATAACCAAAAACAAACAGTGATCTGCACAGTTAAGGGAAAACCTGCCAAAAAAATTACAAGGCATCAAATATCTTTAAGAATTCACACATATGCATCTAACCTAATCTGCAAGAATCATCCAAAGATTTACAGGGACACCAATGGTTTTACCCAAAATACAGAAACCACATCTATAGCAGACACTAAGCTTCTGGACTACTAATTTTATCAAAAGCAATGTAGATATCTTGATACCATAAATGCACAAGGAATTGAATATTGCCCTTGTCTAGGAACTCCTGACAGAAACATTTTCATGTTTTTAGTTCATTGTAAAACATTGCTAAGAAAACTCTTTGCAGTACAAGAGCGCCTAATTGAAGCAGAAACTGAGTACAACATAAACGAAAACATCTTAAATAAATTATTAGACAAACCATGTCTTGCATAAATATAAAAATTTAAATACCTGACTTGCCAAAGAGAAACAGACGCACTAAATGTTGGCTACATCTCCAGCTTGCCTGATCAAACTTAAAACACATGACAAATCAGCTTCCTAAATATCCACCACTTGCAGACCGTTTTGAATGTAAAAGCAAGGTATCGCCACCTTCCAGCCAAATAAGGTGACATTCAGGGACCCCGTATATGCTATATGTAAGCATTCCAAATGTTTTCTCTTTTAACTGCACTATCCAACACAATCTGCACAAATACAATAAAAGGGAGATGTTCAATTAAATGGGTTCAGCCCATTTATTACCTTATGCTTAAGGGGAGATACAAGTATGACTCTGCATAAATATATGCAGTAACCAATTAGCAGCATATTGCAAAAAAAAGGGTACAATTGTTCAGACAAATATAAATAAGTTATTAATAAATACACAACCATCTCATTAGAGGCAGCAACTACGATTCAACTTCTGGGCTACCGAAAGGAGACAAAAGACATGGATATTATCTGAAAGCCCAGGATGGTTGCACGAGAGTTAAAAACAGGAGGAAGAGCACTTGGATGAAACAAAACATTAAGTGAATCAAAATGAAAAAAGTGGACAACTAAACTACAGAAATGCCTGGGCATCAATCAGAAAAAAAATATGGAAATAAGAGAGAAAAGTTCGGGTTAGCTGTGTGGAAAATGAAACTTGATAAAGAGATAGAACACTGCATCAATAAACTCAACTACTCTATCAGTCTGTACGCAGGGGCATAAATCAAGTGGAAACTGAAAGATGTGTAATAGAAAAAATCAAACTGAACATGTGGACAGGGAAACACAGCAGAAAGAGAATATAATAAATCAACAAATTCAGCCCTGCGTGTGGACGGAAGATCTAAAATGGGGGCAGAAATTAACTGGAGATCGACAGATATGTGAGAAAAAAATACCAAGTTAAACATGTAGGCAAGAAAGATCAGTAGGAGGAGCACAAACCACATAAATCAATTCTACCCCTCGTACAAGCAACAGAAGATAATACTCATTGACGCAGATACCATGTGGAAGACAAAAATGTTGCCAGCTCAATTTAAAAACTATCTCACACCAATTAAAAACTATCTCACACCAACTTGGGTGTGACACACGTAGATGGGCAGCACCCAGGGAAGAATTTGCCAGAGGCAGAGTGGCACTAAATTATGGAGCGCTCAGTCTACAAAAAAATCAAAATCAAATACACGAACAACATGAGCATTGACCCTTCGACTAGTTCTCATTAGGCAAGGGATTAGCAAGGGATTAGCAGAAACAGGGGATTCACTTACCAATATCAATTATTAGAGATCCAACATCAACAAGCGACACCATACGGACCCTATACAATTTTCCTGGGTATGCTGTGCACTTCTTCCCCGATGTCTTGCAAGTTCTACCGACGGTTCGGACAGATAGAGTAATAAAATCTTTCAATTCATTTCATGATCCCTTCCAATCCACATCTCAATTAGTTCCAAAAGCCTAGCAAACACATTACGTCGGTCCTTCCTTTCCTTTCTCACTCAATTTCAAAATTGAGACAAAATTAAATTTATTTATTTTTAATTTAACAAAAAATAAGCCCACAATCATCAACAGGTGCTGCCTACGAGAACATTTACCAGCAAAGCCTGAGGCTGAACCCCTTTTCCTCTTAATTTTATAGTTCGCCTATGCAAATAATCTTCGATTAAACAAAGAATTCATCAACATTACAAACGAGCAAACATATTCTCCTCTCCTCTTTCCATACGGAAGGAATCAGGACGCTCCTGCTCTAGTCTAATATATACAAACAAGCAAAATTGTGAAAGTATACCTTAACAGCTTCACCAGATCGTCAAGGAATTAAACCCTGAGAAGCCCTATCGAATCCACCACATTTAACACTTTTTCTTTTCTCTGCAAGCAATCATTTTGCCCTCCTTCCGCTTCTCCGCTCTCCAGGCATAATGTCACGTCGCCTTTTTACCTCTCAGCAGTTTATATTTATGCTGGCATCATACCTGCTTGGTTAACAATCTTTGTTATAGATTTTAAAATAAACGGCTATGCCCAAAAAGAGATCTCAAAACTTTAATTATATATTTTTCATATCCTTTTTTCCCTTTCTTTTCTTCTTTCTTTACCAAGGGTGCACTAAAAAGGTTATTACGTCTCCTTTAATTTATTATATATAGATATTTTCATTGATAGTAATTGGGACAGTTATATAGATAGATATTTTCATTGATGGTAATTGGGACAATTATATTTTCTCTTTGGATTCAAAACATATTTTTGAAAAAAATTCTCTTTGGCAAGAATGACATGTGTATTTATAATATTTTTTCTTTTTATTATTATATATTACTTTATATTGATATTTTAAATATTATTTTTATTAAAATAAGTAACATTATAAGGATGTTGATCTGTATATAGTAACATTTTCGAGGGCATGCAACTTGACTAGTCACTTAGAACAAAACAAAGATAACAAAATGAAATTATAAGCTAATCAAAGGATATTGATTTTCTAAATATATTGTTTAGTATATGATTTTGAGTGATTTAGTGTTTGCATTCATATATAGATTTATATTCATAAACATTATTTTGTAATTTTTCTTTTTATTATATATTACTTTATATTGATATTATAGATGTATTGTTTAGTATATGATTTTGAGTGATCTAGTGTTCTCATTCACACTTAGATTTGCATTTATAAACATCATTTTATTTGAACTCAACATTTAGTATATCTCAATTCTAATATCATTGGTTTCTCTATTAGATTCAATAATGCATCTATTGTTGTGACCCAATTTAGCAACTCTAGTGTGGCCTTGACCCATTTTGTCTAATTAAAAATTAATTATGCCCCCAAGACAACTTAATTCTAACTAGCCAGAATCTGTAACTTGTACACCAACAAGTTAAAACTATATGATAAGTAGGAGATATTTTCTACAGCAAGTCAAATTGTATTATTGCTATCAAGATTCAACTATGTAGTTAGAATTAAACTACACAGTTTAATCCTAGTAGCATTATCACAATCAAACTATATGCCTCAGACATATTTAAAAGACATCACTCCTAAGTTAATTTTTAATGAAACATCTTCTTCTTCTTCTTCTTCTCCTCCTCCTCCTCCTCCTCCTTGAACTAATGGAGAGTTTATCTATATATCAATCTAGTTCAAACCCACAAAATAATATCTTGTTATCTAAAATTGCTCTATCATAGTTTATCCCATATACAAGGGAATCCATTTTCCTCAATAATGCATTCATTATTTCTATGGTTACCTTCTTTAACTATGGTGATTTCATCATGTTATGATTAATATGTGCAATTTCTACCTCAACCTTGTCTAGAGATTTTCAAGGTGTGTCAAACTTTTTTTTCTTCTTGTTACAAGGCACATCATGATGGAAAAATAATTTTTTTTATAAATAAAATAAAATAAATGCAAATAATTTGATTATTTCATCCTAACTTGCCACATCCTATATCTCACTTCCTAGCAAAATATAACAAAATAAATTATTTTCTTACAAGGGATGAACATTTTCCTTAAGAACCAAAATAATACATTAAGATTCAGATGAATCGCATGTTCACAAACATAATTAATTGATTCTCTTATAATTATTTACAATTATAAATAAAATAAAATTTCAATATAAACACCTAGTTATAAAAAATATGTCTTCACAATAATAGTTATAACTTAAAACTTATAAAATAAAAAGTACAAATATCTGAGATAATCTTGTAATTTATCATAATCCTTGGCCAAGGACACCAAAACATGGTATGTACATTATCGCAACACACTGTGTTCCTATTGTTAGGAAATACATAGGTTCAATACCAAAGGTCATGAAGATCAATCTATATGCAATCAGAAGATGAGATACAAGGTTTGTACAACTACAACATGAAATTCTGACACTTTATGCAAACATCAAAATTGAGTTTCTTAAATGTGGAAAACCATGTTTTGATCCTTATTCTTAATGATGCCAAAAATAAACCTACATATCATGCTTATTAACCCTATCTTATGTGAAATTATAAGAGAAAAGAATAAAGAGAAATATCACCATAAGATAGTAGCAATAAGGCACAATCAATAATATAAGAAGAAAACATAACATAGGATTTACGTGGAGAAACCCTTGCAGGAAAAAATCCACCAAGAAGAGAAGAAAAGAATACATTACCAATGATAGATTTAAATGCAATACATCCACTTTCATTCTCTTCCTTTCCTCCTACACAACAACACATGTGTACCTATGAACAACCTCCTTATGTATCCCACCTATCATTGTTCCTACAAATTGAATATACATTCAATTGTTCCTCATTGTACTTTCTACATCAAAAGAGAAAAAATTATAGATTGGAAAGAGCTCCAAAACTTCTAATAAAGGTGTGGAAAAAAGACTCTTTATTCCAAATGACCACAACCCTTAGAATGCCTCCATAGAAGCCAAAAGGAAACCAATTTTAAGTCAATACATGTCACCAACTATGATTGTTCTAAATTAAAGAAGGTAGGAAATCATAGACAAGTGGGAGAATATTCTTTTGGCATCCCTATCTTTTCCATGAGAGCGAATGTCATTCCACATAGCATTGGAGAATGAGGAAAGTATTGGAATACAAGATAGATATCACAAAACACTTGAGGAGGGATGCTAAGAGGGATACTAGATGGAATGGGGGGATCTATATATAGTAAAAAATAGAATAGTAGACTGGAGGAAGGTTAGACTACCAAAGTTGATAAACACAAAGGCATTTATGCTTTCATTGATGGTCCAACTTTGGTCATTGAAAGGATAAAAGATCAGGTTCTTCTTGTCAAATAGTTAGGTAGAAAATACCTTAGCAATAGAATTATGGACTCATGGAAGATCATATTTCAAGGCAAGGTGAGTATCAAACCCATCTTGATTTTTTTTTCTAATTAAATGCATGGGCTCATCCTTAAAACAAGAGATACTCAATGATGATCCTCTAGTTTTTTAAGTCTCTAAATTTTATTGCACTGAATGGATCCTCAAATATAATCCAATGAAATATAATGTTAAGAAATCTTTCAAGTGGGTTGTCCTAGCAAGACTCCCTATATAATATTGGAATATTGATGCTTTAATTAAAATTGGAGATGCCCTAGGTATTTTTGGGGGGATAGATGAGGATAGCCTGAATAGAAATATGGAATCTAATCAAATTTATTTGTATAAATTGATTAGGAGACCAATGTGATGAGGAATTATAAGTCATTTCCAAAAATAGGAGTTGGCTCTAGAAGATTATTGAAACAAAAGGTCAGATAGTAGGTTTTGTCTTCTTAGGAAAACCTTTCAGGCTAGTCTCTCGGGATGGAGATTAGAGATTGATTGACTGCATGGGGAGGAGAAAAGTTTGAAAGCACAAAAGTATAATGTTGGAAATTTGATGGAATTGATTAACCTTGATCGTGTAGTTGGGTCCAAATAGAGCATATAGGTGGAGAATTCATAATAGGGTAATGAGAAAGGAAAATCCCAGATGTTAGGAGGAGATGAAAAGGTTTTAAAAAAATTAAAATTCTTACATTCACTAGACTTAGCAATCTTCTCTCTATGATTTATGGAGATAGTGTGTCCGCATCTAAGGGAGACCTAGCTAGAATTGCAAAAAATCATCTAGTTGAAATCTCAAGCTCAATCACATCAAAAATGAACCATGATGAGACCCTCGTGATTGAAAACAACAAAAATAATCAACCTATAGAGGTGTCATGTGGTTTTATGGATAAATTGAGTGATTTGATAATTAATTACAAGAATGAGTATCCCAAGGCCAATCAAAACCCAATTTTGGAAGAATATTTGCATCTAGCATTGTTAGAAGATGAGGAATTATAGGAGGAGGAGAAAGCACTACATTTCAAAGATCCAATGAATTTTGAATCCAATAAATATTTGGAGGAGACCATAGAAAACTTGTATATCAGTAAAAAAATAAGAAAATAAAACAAGACTCCGATAAAGGAAAGGGTAAAGTAAGAAAATCATTCTAAGAGAAGTAAATTTTGGGCGATGAAGTGCAAGGACAAACTAAATCACAATGTTGTTGAGATCTAAGAAGGGAGACCCCCTCTCAAGGGGCCATGATAGAGATTTCCTTTGCAAGAAGCATGTGGTCAAGCAAAAGATGGAGATGCCGAAAGAATATATACTTTTAATCAAAGAGACAAAGATAACCACCACTGATCTTAGATTTATTTAAGAAAAATATTTTATTGGGAATCTTTATGGGTTTAGGAAACTAGAACATCAAGATGCATATGTTGCCATTATGATTGATTTTGGAGAAGTTGGATTGTAGAGTTTGATGTTTTGGAGTTTTTCATTGATGGCAACTCTATCAACTCTATGATAATTGATGATACCGATTATCAGGATGAATCAATAAAGGTAGATTATGCTAAGTATTATGACTGGTAAATAGGAAGATAGTGTCAAATAATGTTTTGAGTAGCGATCGAGTTTGATGACACTTTTGGCGATGCAATCGTTCCTAGTGCTTTAACCAAGGTTAGAAAAATATAGTTATACAACCACAACCATTAATTGAATGTTTTGGGTGAGTTAGAATTTTGGTGGTGTATTTAGTGTGAACTGGTTGTGCTATCGATTGGTTCTTATTGATCAGATGATCAAGGAAGTTGATTTATGGGCCAACATGTCAATATATTTTGGGCCGACATGTTAGTTATGATTGGCATAGTTTTCTATGAGTTTGGTCAATCTGGTGGGACAACTTGTAAAACATTTTCCAAGTCTTAGCCAACTTAATAACATCAATATAAAGTGGACTAAATCATTTGATTTAGGGTTTTGATCATGAATTTGGGTGTTACAATCAGAGACAGAGATAGAGGAAGTGCAGTGCACCAATATTCAAAGATTATAAATGATTTGATTAAGCAAATGAGTTTCTAGTTTCCAGATCAAGTTTTAGTTGTATTCTTAATAATTATAAAAAATTAAATCCTTTAACAAGGTGGAATTTAATAGGTCTTATTGTTAAATCCTTTAACAAGGAAACTTCTTAGTTGGAGTTTCAAATCCTCTAGTGAGGTAGATCCTAGTAGGTCTTTTGGTACTTCTAACAGGGTACTAGTCACTTTTAACAGGGTGAACCCCCAACTGAGTAGTGTAAGCTACTAACAAGGAAAATCTTTATACTACAATTAAAGAGATTTGTAGGAACCATCCCCATTATGGTTTTCACCCTTTAACAAGGGTTTCCATAATAAATAAAATGTGGTGTTATGTGTTATGCTTTGTGGATGTTCAATTTTTTTACTTCTATTGCATAGTTATAATTACATGTGTGATTCCATGGAAGTTATTTAAAATCATAATCAATTTGTTGGTTGAATTAGTTCATTTCTTGTCTACATTGATTCCCCCCCTTCTCAGTGTCTTATATACCTAACAACTGGTATTGGAGAAAAGTTTCCATGAAGAAGCCTAATAGCTTGGGATAGATCCTTGAGGAAGACATAAAATTCTATAGAAGACAACTTGCAAATGTTGAAGACATGATTGAGAAACTCAAAGAACAATTGAAGAAATCTAGGACTAAAAGACAAGAACCGGTTCAATGGTTGAATGGTAGTCAAGACCTAATTGAACACCTATCTGAACAAAGTGGATTTGATGAATCTGAAGCTACCTTAGCAGCCTTATCTCAAGAGAATGAGAATTTACTTAAGGACAATGAGGATATTCATAAGGAGATGGACAAGCTAAAGAAAGAAAATAAAACACATACAAAGAGAGTTGGAGAACTTTGGAATAAGAATGGGTTAGGAGATCGAAGCTAAGAGAATGACTGAAGAAGATAAGAAGGTTGTAGAAGATGCTCTCAAAGCCAGAGATGACACCCTAAAAGCAAAGATGGAAGAACTATTCAGATCTATACAAGAAATTTCTATTTTGAATGAACAACTACATGATACAAGTCTATAAAATACCATTATGAGGAAAGAAAATGAAAAGATGAAAGGAGAACTAAAAGAAGCCACATATCTATTGGATAAGTTCAAAAAGGTTTCTGCTAAACTATATGACCAACTCTCAAACCAAAGGAGAAACAATTAAAAACAAGATTAAGGGTTTTCAAATTTTGAAGTCAATGAGTCATATGGTACCAAGAAGATCCATACAAAGGAAGACAAATCAACACCCAAGGTGAACAACAAAAACTCTAGTAAGAGGAATTAAAGACCGGTATATTTCAATTGTCACAAGGAAGTTCATACTGTCAATGTATGTAGGTCTAAACCTATTGTACCTAATAGACCTAATGCACCTATTGCTAGATCTAAAAATTTGTATGGTAGATCTGAAGGATATAATGCTAGATCTAATATTTTTTATGATAATTGTTATCATTGAAACAAGTATGGTCACAAGGCTAATTATTGCAGGACAAGAATCAATAATCAGAGGCCATACAACCCCAACCGGTTGAGACCTAATCTTCAAGGCAACCGATTGGATATTACATGTTATATATGTCACAATTATGGATGAGAATTTGTAAAGGAAATGTTGGACCATGGAGAAAAACTGGTATGGTGTGTTATTATTGAAACAATATTGGACATCTTGTTAGATCTTGTAGAGATGAGAAGGATAGTGACGTTCAACCAGTGAATAATCTTGATAATGATAAGGGCAAGAAGATTGCAGATGTTGAAGGAATCAGAAATTAGATGAAACAAACATGGGCTAAGAAAGGTGTACTCAATTCTTCTAAACTAAAAGCGAACTCCATAACACCAAATAATGTAAAGAATTCTTCATCTGACTAAGTCAATGCTATTGACTTATAGGGATAAAATCAAGTAAGATCTATAACTGATCCCCTAAGATGTGTGCGTAGTAAGTTTGATCAACATATTTAGATGCCTATTTATGTTTTCAAATGAATTTATTTCAAGAATTTTGTATTTCATATGATTCTATGTGACTACATAATGATTCTTATGAAAAAGTGACCGTTTGATGTTCTAACTAGTTTCAAATGGTAAAAGGAACTATTTTAAAAATTGCATGTGAATGTAACATTATAAAACTTGAAAAATAAAAGTCATTTGTCACTTTTCTTTCCATGAATTGAGTTGTGCACTTTCAAGTGATTATAAGGCGATTTGAGCGATTGTGATTGATAGTTGTGATCTTGTGTTGAGATTGAAGTGGTATTTGAAGAACCCTAACCATCAAGCAAAGAGGTTATTCTCTATGTTGTGAAGGTTCTATTATGTGTTTTGTGAAGAAAATTAGTGTTGGCATTTTGGACACTCCAGTGTTGGTTGAAATTACAGAGGAACCAAGGCATGTTTTCAAATTACATCGTACGAACAGAGTAGACAATGATGTGATAGGTGCTTTATCTATGATACCTCTGTTAGAATAACTGAGAGGGGGGGGGAATTAGTTATCTAGTGTCCCAAATCAAAATGTATAATCCAAAACAATTCTCCTACTTCTGCAAGTCGGTAAACATATAGTACTTTCACTGTCTGTGTATTTATCGATTGACAATCTAAACTCTGTAATAATTACCGATTAAATCTAACATGTAATATGCAAAGTATGATAACAAACAAATATCACAATCAACACATAACACAAGAGATTTAACATGGAAACCCTGCAAAGGGAAAAACCACCTGGGACCGGCAACCCAAAATTGTTCACTCTTCTGAAGTGAGGTCAGTGAAGACCCAACCCTGTTAAAGGTTTATAAACACACTGTTAGGTGTGACCTTGTTAGAGGATTTTAGACCAGAAGTTATCGTCCAACCAACAGTCACTCTGGGGTTGACAGGATAACAATGTTCACTCTATGAATGAAACATCAAAAGACTTTCAGAGTCCACTCGGTTAAGAGATTTGACTGTGTACAATGGTTAAATATGTAACAGTAGATGATCTACCTAAATACAACTTTAGTTTGCAGTTTACATATCAATGTTCAGCTCATTCAAATATTTTTGACCAATATAACACTTCAGATTCAATATTGTATCAACTTACTGTCCATCAGTAATAACTCTCTATAGCTCGGTAACTGTTCTGCAGCTCGGTTCTTATTAACCAGTATGATCAGAAAAACTTCTCCACATGATTATTCTGCAATAACTTCTTCTGACATATGTTTCATAATGAAACCAATGTCTCTTATATAGACGAGTAAATCATTTTTTTTCCTCCATCAAATTTTGTCGCTTAATCATATTCATAGATTTTGTTGCTTTAAGCTCCCTCGACTGATGTGTCAGTAATACATTTCAATCTACTCCATTAGATCCTTTTTTATTTATGTTAGCCATCGATCTTTATAACAAACATTATATGTTACCTCGATTTCATACACTTTACAACTCATCACTTTATTGGCTAAACTGATCATTTAATTCCTTTCTATTTTGCTCGGTTAACAAAGAAATGTGTCGGTGAATGCAAGCTTGATTAATACTACGCTCGGTATACACTACACTTCATCGATGTATACTAAAATGCTTTATTTACCAACAACATTGCTTTGTGTCTTTCAGCTCTATTCTTCATCATAGATGAATGCAACATAATAAAGTCAATTCCATCAAGTCATAGACTCATCAACAAGTTACTCAGTGTATTCCTTATCCTCATCTATCATATACATCTTCCTCATGTGGATATTTATGTTCTTCATCTCTTTTACCTTCCTTTAGATGTGTCGGTATAGTAACTTACAAGATAAGTACTATCAAGCTAGTTGACATCAATGACAACATAATATTGATTTAATCATATTGCTTATCTAATCATCAACTCCTTAGTAATCTTGAATTACAAATTCTTCATTCTGGTTCTAAATCAGTTGTAGTTCATCAATCTCTCCCTTTGGCATTGATGGCAACTCAAGTAATATGAAATTTACCATACACATACCAAACATGTATTTTACAACTTTGTGATCAAATGTTGTGTAGTGTAAGCTCTCCCTAGCTTAATATGTTTAATTGCTACATTACTAAAAAAACATTATAAAATATAGCTTTATCATTTTGTAGATATAACCTTTTCAGTTCTCAAGTTCCTTTCAAATTATCTCTCCCTTAGATAGTTCTCATTGGTGCAAATCTCCTTTTCTTTTCATATTATTTATCTCTCCCTTTGACAACAATGCCAAAGAAATAAATAAATAATCAGCTCTATAGTAGCTAAGTAACTCTCTAGTGTCCAATATTTCCTTTGTATCTTAGTATACTTATATCCCAATCTTTTTCAGTTCTTCAAACTTAATCACAACCTTGAACAAAATCGAAAGTGTGAACTATGCTGCATTAACATGAATGATCTTCTGATAAGATTAGGCTGATGCAACATATAGATCACATTACTGACTGATAGACAGGGGACGGACCCCAAGTCTAGTCCTCAAAAATTCAAAAGTGTCCTTCGGTAGAGGCTTTGTAAAAATGTCTGCAAGTTGTTCTTTAGATGTAACAAATTCTAACTTTACTTGCTTCTCTTGCACTTGTTCTCTTAAGTAGTGATACTTAATTGATATATGCTTTGTCTTTGAGTGCATCACAGGATTCTTTGAAATATTGATTGCACTTATGTTGTCACAGTATATGATCACCGGGTCAGTGATTACCTCATTCATTCCTTCCAACACTTGCTTAATATATGCAATGTTTGAGCAATTAGTAGCAGCAACAACATACTCTGCTTCAGCTGTAGACTGAGAAATACAAGCCTACTTTTTACTTGTCTAGGTTACAAGTCTTTCACCAAAGAAAAATGCTCCTCCGGTGGTACTTTTTCTATCATCAACATTTCCAGCCCAATCAGCATCGATATAAACTTTCAGCTCAAACTTACCTTCCTTAGGATACCATAATCCATAATCCTCTATCTTTTTCAGATATCTTAAGATTCTTTTAGTAGCAATCATGTGTGATTCTGTAGGATTAGCAAAATATCTAGCAACAATTCCCATAGCATGTGCTATATCTGGTTTACTATGAACTACATACATGAGCTTACCAATCATGGATCGGTAAAGTGTCTGGTTTACCTCTGTAGTTTCATCTTCCTTTGTCAATTTATTTCCAATAGTCATCGGTGTTCCTACAGGTTTAGCATCTTCCATGCCAAATGTCTTCAAGACTTCCTTTATGTACTTGGACTGTGTGATGAATATCCCATCACTCTGTTGTATCACTTGTAATATGAGAAAGAACTTAATCTCTCTGAACATAGACATTTCAAACTCATTCCTCATGTCATCACCAAAAGATTTACATACATGATCTTGACCTCCAAAAATAATATCATCAACAAAAATTTTAGCAATGATAATAGTGTCATCAGTATCACCTTTCATGTACAAATTGTTGTTCTCACTAGTTCTTACAAATCCAATACTTAACAAGTAAGTATGCAGTCTTTCATACCATGCTCTTGGTGCTTGCTTCAAACCATATAAAGCTTTGTGTAATCTACATACCATATTTCTGTTGTCTGGATCAACAAATCCTTCAAGTTGTTCTATGTAGACCTCTTCTTCAAGTATACCATTCAGAAATGTTGATTTCACATCCATTTGATAAACCTTAAATTTCTTGTGTGCAACATATGCAAGTAACATTCTAACTCCTTCCAATCTGGCAACAGGTGCAAATGTTTCACCATAATCAATGCCTTCTTCCTATGCATATCCCTTGCATACCAATCTCGCTTTATTTCTTGTCACTTCACCATTTTCATTCATTTTGTTTCTGAATATCCATTTAGTACCAATAACATTCTTATCTTTAGGTCGGGGTACTAAGGACCAAGTTTTTTTTTTTCTCTATTTGTTCTATTTCCTTCTTCATTGCATTAACCCATTCTTCATTTTCTAATGCAACTTTCACATTCTTTGGTTCAAATTCACAAACTAGACATGTACCTTGTCTTGTTTTGCTTCTTGTCTGCATTCCAGCTTGTCTGTTTCCAATAATTTATGTCTTAGGATGATGTCTTCTAATAGAACTAGCCAGCACTCGGTTTCTTCTTTCTTGTTCATCCTGTTCAGGTTCACTTTCTTTCTCGGTAGCACCATCTTGTTCATCAGTTTCCCTTTCATGTTCCTCGGGGTTATTTTTCTGTTGACCGGTTATCACAGGTTGCAACTTCGGTAGATAGTCAGGAAGTTCAATGTAAGTGAATCTACCATAGTCTTCCAGTTCCTTTCTTTCTTTTGTGTTTATGTCATCATACTCATCAACACGTACATTAGTAATTTCAATCATCTTATTTGTAACCTTATTCAGACATTTGTATGATTTACTCTTAGTAGAATATCCTAAGAATATTCCTTCATCACCTTTAGAATCAATTTTGCCATTTCTCTCATCTTTTAGAATAAAACATTTGTTTCCAAAAATTTTGAAATAACTTACAATAGGTTTGTGTCCAAACCATAACTCATAAGGTGTCCGGTTGGTGTCCTTCTTCAGTTGTACCTGGTTAAGAACATATACAGCTGTGCTGACAGCTTCCCTCCAATATGTCTAAGCAACATTCTTTTGTAGCATTAGTGTTCTAGCACAGTCAATGATTGACCTATTACTTCTTTCAGCAATCCCATTCTGTTGAGGTGTTCTTGGTGCAGAGACCTGTCTCTTAATACCATTCTCATTACAAAAATTAGTAAATCCATCAAAGATAAATTCACCTCCTCTATCAGATCTTAAGCATTTGATTTCTTTTCCAGTCTCTTTTTCTACCTTAGGCTTATACCATTTAAACAACTTAAAAGCTTTAGATTTCTGTTTCAGGAACATAACAGTCATTAGTCTAGTATAGTCATCAACAAAAAGAATAAAGTATCTATCACCATAATAGCTCTGAGTTCTCATAAGACCACATAGGTCGGTATGAACCAATTCAAGTATCTTCTTTGTTGAGTAGTCTTTGCTTTTAAAATTGGACTTAGTCATCTTACCTTTCTGACATTCATGACACATAGCATGATCTGGTATTGACAAGTGAGGTAATCATCTAACTCTTTTCTTCTTACTAATCTTGATCATGTTATCAAAATTCACATGACATAACCTCTTATGCCACAACCATGCATCTTCATCTTTCATTAATAAACAAGAAGACTGATCAATATCAAGATAAAATAGATTACCTTTGGATTGTGTACCGGTTCTAACAAGTCTTCCTCCATCATCATAGATTCTTACCTTTCTTTGCTCAAAAGCAAGTCGATGACCTGAGTTGTTTAGCTATGCCACACTTATCAAATTGTAGTTCAGTCCATCTACCCAGTATGCATTTTCACATTTTATTATGTCATTAATCATCAGTGAACCTTTACCTCTCGCCATACAAGGTGCATCATTTCCCATTCTAACAGATCCACCATCATATTCATCAATTAGATCAAATTTCTCTATATCACCAGTCATATGATGTGTGCAGCCACTGTCTATGATCCATGTATCATTTATGCTTACTTTAGAGATCAGTGTTGTCTCTTCATGTTTCTCTTCTTCTTATGAATCATCCTTCATAGCAACAAATACTACTTCTACATCATCATCAATGTGAGATTCAGATTCAAATTCTTCGGCTATGTAACATACCTTTTTCCCTTTGTCGTAGCTATCTCGGTTGTCTCTGTTATTGTGTCAGTAGCCTCTGTTGACTCTTCTCCCATAGCTTCCTTCGGATCGGTCTTTAGATCTATCATCATCTTTCTTATTCAAACATCTAGTAGCGATGTGGCCAACTTCTTTACAATTAAAACATGCTAGAGGTAACTTGCCTCTGTACCTTCCCTTACCTTTGGGTAATCTTCTAGCCATAAGAGCTTCAAGCTCATCAAGTTCATCATCAGTATTACTATCACTATCATTATCATTCTTGCCACTTACCAATCTTCAAAGAGGACATTAAAGTGGATTCAACATAAGGTACAACACTATTGTCAAAATTATTCAATTCAAAGGTTGTAAGCTTACCGATCAGAGTGTCAAGGGTGAGGTTGGATGTAGCCCTTGTTTCATGAATTGTAGAGATCCTGATCGCATAAACTGGCAAAAAAGTTATGAGAATCTTGCTTATCACTGTTTCATCATCAATAGCTCTGCCAGATGCTCTAATAGCATGTACTACCTCTTTTAGTCTATTTATGTATTGCATAATGTTCTCACCTTCTTTCATCTTCATATCATCAAATCGACCTCTTAGGCTTTCTGCTCTGGCTCTCCTAACATTCACATCTCCACTATATATTAGAGTCAGTTTATCCCACATGGCTTTGGCAGTAGTGCATCCCTTAATGTCTTCAAATTTCACATCGGTACAGGCAGCAACAAGTTCCATCATAGTAATATTGTGTTCATGCCTAGCCTTTAGTTGATCAAGAGTCAGGGGACCTAGTGTCGGTTCAATGTAGCCATTCTCCATCAGTTCTAGTGCAAAATTCCCAATTCCAGATATGTGCAACTTCATCCGGCTTTGCCATACTACAAACTTATCTTTGTTTAGCTTTGGCACTTCCCTCTTATACATCTTGAGACCTTTTTGCTGAAGTCCTTAAAACTCTTTTCTAAGCAACCACAGCTCTGATACCAATTGTTAGAATAACTAAGAGGGGGGGGGGAATCATTATCCAGTGTCCCAAATCAAAATGTATAATCCAAAACAATTCTCCTACTTCTGCAAGTCGAGAAACATATAATACTTTCAATGTCTGTGTATTTACTGATTGACAATCTAAACTCTGTAATAATTACCGATTAAATCTAACACGTAATATGCAAAGTATGATAACAAACAAATATCACAATCAACACATAACACAAGAGATTTAACGTGGAAACCCTATAAAGGGAAAAACCGCTTCAGACCGGCAACCCAAAATTGTTCACTCTTCTGAAGTCAGGTCGGTGAAGACCCAACCCTGTTAAAGGTTTACAAACACACTGTTAGGTGTGACCTTGTTAGAAGATTTTAGACCAGAAGTTATCGTCCAACCAACAATCACTCTGGGGTTGACAGGATAACAATGTTCACTCTATGAATGAAACATCAAAAGACTTTCATAGTCCACTTGGTTAAGAGATTTGACTATGTACAATGGTTAAATATGTAACAGTAGATGATCTGCCTAAATACAACTTCAGTTTGCAATTTACATATCAACATTCAGCTCATTCAAATATTTCTGACCAATATAACACTTCAGATTCAATATTGTATCAACTTACTGTCCATCGGTAATAACTCTCTATAGCTTGGTAACTATTCTGCAGCTCAGTTCTTATTAACCAGTATGATCAGAAAAACTTCTCCACGCAATTATTCTGTAGTAACTTCTTTTTCCAGCATACGTTTCATAATGAAACCAATGTCTCTTATATAGACGAGTAAATCATTTTCTTTTCCTCCATTAGATTTTGCTGCTTAATCATATTCATAGATTTTGCCGCTTTAAGCTCCCTTGGCTGATGTGTCAGTAACACATTTCAATCTGCTCCATTAGATCCTTTTTTATTTATGTTAGCCATCGATCTTTATAACAAACATTATCTATTACCTTGATTTCATACACTTTACAACTCATCACTTTATCGGCTAAACTGATCATTTAATTCCTTTCTGTTTTGCTCGATTAACAAAGAAATGTGTCGGTGAACACAAGCTCGGTTAATACTACACTCAGTATACACTACACTTCATCGGTGTATATTGAAATGCTTTATTTACCGACAACACTACTTTGTGTCTTTCAGCTCTATTCTTCATCATAGATGAATGCAACATAATAAAGTCAATTCCATCAAGTCATAGAATCATCAACAAGTTACTCAGTGTATTCCTTATCCTCATATGTCATATACATCTTCCTCATGTGGATATTTATGTTCTTCATCTCTTTCACCTTCCTTCAGATGTGTTGGTATAGTAACTTACAAGATAAGTATTGTCAAGCTAGTTGACATCAATGACAACATAATACTAGTTTAATCATCTTGCATATCTAATCATCAACTCCTCAGTAATCTTGAATTGCAAATTCTTCATTCGGGTTCTAAATTAGTTGTAGTTCATCAACCTCATGGTATATTATTGAATGGAGACATAAGATCATTTATCCATTGCAAGGTTGAAGATCTAGGTTTGAATGCTATATTCAATGTTTATACTAAACTATGTAATAAATCTAGATCAAAGGATGAACACAAACATTTGATCGATAAAATTTTTACCTGTATTGTCGACCTACCCAATTTTTTTGAGATTGAGTGGATCATATATGTATTGAGTTGAGTTCATGACCATTTTATCTGGTTGGATAGGCCACATTAGATTACCAATGAGTTAATTCATGTAGTAACTAGTTTATGCACGATAGGTGGCTTACCTGTTCTAAGGATGATACCAGAAGATGAGGTTACTTGTTTGACCAAGTCAAGACAAGTTCGATAGAGGGTCATGATGATCAATGATATTGAAGATATTAAAGTCAAGTTTGTGTAAATGGTAATCAATTACAAGATATATCAATCAAGCTGATTGAATAGTGTGTCCAATGGAGGAATTCATGGTGTATACCAAATTGTGAAGGAAAATTCTCAGTACAACCTATGTGAGGTCATGAGGAGTCAATTCTTTGTCAATATGGAGTGGATAAAGAAAGACAAAAAAATATTTCAAGTATGGTTCTATTTTGGTACGTATATATTTCTACCTACAAAATCATTTCCTTCGTATTGATAATATTCAATGGTCAATAAATAAACTGGTAGTAGTGCAGATTAATGAGTGTATAAGAATTTTAGGAAATAATTTCACTAGTGAAGAAGAAGAAGAAGAAGAAGAAGAAGGAGGAGGAGGAGGAGGAGGAGGAGGAGAAGAAGAAGAAGCAATGTTAAGGTTATGATGATATAAAAAATTTCTACCAAACATTTGATTATATCAAATCGGTAAAGAAGATTAGTCAAGTCGATAAGAAAAAAAGTTTTGATATCGGGCAAGAAAAAGGCATTTGGTAAAAGGAAAGTAAGTTTCCGTAAAGAGAAAGGAACTCAAGACACTAAGTTGAAGGTTTCAGTTACAGAGCAAAGTTAACTAAAATTATGTTGAAAGAAAAGAGTTAGACACCGAGCAAGGAACAAAACTTAAATACAAGGATCAAAATGAAATTTAATATTGAGCTATGATGAACTAGAAGATTCTAATGATGAGGAAGAGTTAGTTAGAGAGATCTATGATCAAGAAAATTCAAGGTGATGATCTATGGTATAGATCTAAGTAGAAAAAAGAGAAGGTACAAGTTCCAAGAAAGTTCAAGTTCCAAGGTGATGATAAAATATTTCACCAAGATCTAAATCCATTGAATTAGTTTGTGAGGATGATTGCATGGTTGAGATTAATCAAAAGAAAATTCAATAAAGGAGAGGGTATGTGCAGGATCATGGTATGCCAAAAAGTGGCGATGTGAAAAAATAAACTTTTCACTCATCCAAAAGTGCACTAATCCATTTGTTGACTTTTTAGTAGGCCCGGGTGTTAGTACACCTGGCCAAGCCAAAGGCCAAAGCACAGGCCTAATCAGATATCTGATATTATTGGATATCTAATAATATCAGATATCCAATTTTTTCTAGTAATTTTTATTTACATAGCCTGACCGCGTTCAACATTTTCATTCTGAAAATGTTGAACGCGGCTTGGGGCTTTTGGATATTTGATCAAATCCTATATCTGATTTGCTTAAGATCATAGGTAAGTTCAATTTTTATATTTTTAGTGTTTTTATTTATTTTTTGTAGAAATTTGTAGTTTTTTAATTTAAAAATTAGGGTTTAAATGTTTTGATTGTAATTATCAATTTGTGTTCTAATTGTAATTAGACATGGATTCAAATCAATCAGAAAACCCTCCCAATGATCCTGCAAATAATCCACAACCACCTCCCAACAATCCCCCACTTTCAGAAGATGAACCAGTCTCAAACCCTCACTGTTTAGAGGATCTAATAGGAGACAATATAAATTAGCTTAGAGGATTTCAAACCACATATGCCAATATCCCCACATTGCACCCCATGTTTTCCACATTAAACTCCATTATTGAAAACATGGAGCAACTTATAGAGCAACATAGTGCTGCACTTCTTTGGTGCGATTCCATGCACGCCTAGTTTGATGATGGACTTGACTATGATCAATTCATGAACCTAAACATAACAAAACATGACATATGTAATCTTTTTGTGGATCCCAAAACTGGTCTAAAAGTGGACCCTAAAAAACCCAAGTTGTCAATTAAACGGTGCACAAATGGTGTAATACGTGACAACTTTTGGGACTGATGGTGGATAGTTTTTGATAGAACACCTCACAGCAATTTGGATGTCCCCTTTTATTTTATTAAAAAATTGTATGCTGAATTTGTGCTTGGTCACAAGGTCAATTATTGGAGTATGAGACTGAACCAGGGTGTAGGATTAGGTGCTCCTTAGGATAGTCCATGGGCACACCAAGTGAAATCCTACACATATGTCCCCCCTCCTGATATTTCACCACCTCCTATAGTGCAGCATCCTTATATTATTGTTGAGGCTGACTCACAGACTATTCGAGCCATTCACACCTTGAGTGATCTGCCGGTTACGCAAAGCACAACATTGTTGCCTCCTCATCCTAATGCTTCTGGCCCTTCCACATCCTCCATGAGCTCACATGTTTGTGTTCCCTGCACTTGCATTATGTGCAAGAATCTATGCTTAGGTCCCCTAAATGATAGTGATGCATATAACTACGTCTTCTGATGTGAGTGTTCCAAGGCTTGCTTGCACATCTATCAAGAGACCTAGATTGTCTCTATTAGAATCTTAATCTCTTATAGGATCTTCCAAAGGCTTAGATGATTAACTAAGGCCTTATCTAGCTCCTCACCAAGAGCCTACCACCTTTGTGCTTTACCTTGAAGGACTAACACCATGTAGAAATTTTGTTGTTTATACCCTCGCTTAGAAAGCTCTAAGTGCCAACTGTTCACCATTCATGAAATTCATTACAGGGGTGTCCATCATCATGGAAAAATTCTATTTTCTCTCATTTGGATCCATTTAGAAGGATCTTCAAGCCTTTCCCTACCGGGTTCAAGGTTTCACCATGAGGAGGCCTAATTAGGCCTATTTCCTTGTAGCCTTTTACAGAGACCTTTTGTCACTTCTTGACCAAACTTCTCAAAACACTTACCAAAATAATTAGGGATTTGGATACCCTTTTGGATTTTACAAAGGATTCTACAAATTTTAAACTCCTAGGTCATCCGTACACAGGATTCCTATATACTAGGGCTAATAGGGCTAAAAGACCTATTTCCTAGGACCTCACTGGTTTCTTGTTCTAACCTCAACCAAATGGATTGGTAGGTTCAAAAATCTTCTAAAATAACATGATACTAACATTTCACACCTGGAACTACACTTTCCCCATACTGTACTTTCCTTCCCTGCAAGAAATCTTCAATTGTTCATCTTCAAACCTCTAATCGGGCACTGTATGCTAGCCTAGGTCTTGGTACTAAAAATAGCTATCCATCTGCTTATGACTCCTAATCCTAAATATATATAGGCTAATGGATCCCCTAACATGCTCAACCACCCTTAGGAAGATCCCATGGTTAGTTTTCATGGGGGAGCCATGAAATGACAGACTGGTCAGGACAGGACTAGGAAGACTACTAAACCAAAAACAATTTATACAAGACCTTAAACAACCTCAAATAAACTTGGTTACTAAATTAAAAACTCTTAGAACTGCCCAAATAACACTATTCAATCACTAAATTAGAGCATGCAATCTATTACATATCACTATCACATTAAAAAGCTCGGGTTCTTCACAAAACAGAGTTGCAGAGCTAAATTCTCATTACTCAAACTTCTTACAATGCACACTAACTTCAAGATTTGAGCCTTCCATTTCATTAGATGCCATTTCCCATGTTTTTAGGGCCTGTTTCTCGATCGCCCACTTCCTATCTTCTAGGGAATCCTATGTAACCGAGTTGCATGCAACATTTGCCATTATTGCAAATGTTGTCATGACAACTTTGTAACAACATTTGGCATCTTTGCCATTATGCCATCATCCTATTTCTTAGGACCTCTAACCTCTATATTCTGAGGAACCAACATCATTTATGGCCTCAAGGCATCTCCATTATATCATTCATGTGTTTAAGACACATTAAAGACTCTAATCCAACCTTGGAGCTTCTAAGCCTAAGAAATTTAAAAGCTACTAACAATGACTATTTTGGTGACCTTATTCCTAATGACTAACTCACCTAGTCCATAATGAAATGACCTTCTAAGGTCTAAAAAAAACTCACTCTACTCTAATTTGGCCAATGTCAGATACAAGCCAAAACATCTTAACTATGGAGGTTAGCCTAGGTGTGCTCCTGCACCATCTTCGAGGTGGACGATACTACTAAGCACACTACAGGCACTGAAGCACCTCATGAAGATGTGTATCAGGGGCATACAAAGCCATGGACTCCTACTGTTATGGTGAGGGTAAACAGTTCACTTTTTACATTGTATTTAATTTTAAACATTTGTATTTTTAGTAGAATTTTCTTATAATAATTTCCCACTTATGTTTTTTTATGTGTTACATTTATCTTCAGTTGATGACAGAGGAGGAGATGGCACAAGTGTAGGGGTCCATGCTTTCGGCCATATCATTTTGCCTTGACACTTCCATGGTACATATGTTTTAATGTACTCATTAGTTTCCTTAAATTATTATAATAGTATACATACATGTGTTTTCTAATTTTTACGATCATCTTATTACATACTGGTGCAGGTGTCACCAGTTGCCACTAGGGGGCAATGTGAGGGGGTGCAGGCGTCATGCATTGACAAGGGGAAGGTAATTAAGTAATTTAGTTTGTTTATGCACACATGTATGCTTGTAAGTTGTGTGCACTCATTTTTTATTTACATGGTTTATTTGACAGAGAGTGGTGTCTGATGATGTTGTGAGACCCTTTCACCATGATAGTCACGGGCATCTCAATTTGCAGTGATAGCCCCACAATACGTATATTTATAAAGTTATGTGTGTGTATTTTACTATCAAGTATATATAATATGATCAAGTTATGATAGTATGAAGTATCTGTTTGACTTTTGTAGGTCACCCCTAGTTTGAGGGAGGTAGAAAGCCAAGGGTTTATTTCGTTGATGACTCAGTTGACATTTCCTAAAGAAATTTCAACATAGGTAAGTTTTAATGTTAATTTAGTTATTTTGTAAATATATATTTGCTACCAAGGATTTAACATTAAATAATATAACTCATAGATCAATCTCATGTTCGCAAACATATACAGGTCAAAGTCGACATTGGTGGCATTGTTCCTTCACTACCAAGGACATATATTAGGTCTCCTATTCATGGGAGGAGATAGAGAGGCGAGGTACATGAGAGTTCAAATTTAGTTTAAATTTTATTTATTATTGTTGACTATGATTCTGAATTTTTATTTTTTATTTGTAGAAACCATATAAATTAAGTAATCTAACTTGGGGTTTCATTTTTGTGTTAGAATGCAAGATCCATCAGAGCCAAAGAGTACTTCAAAGAGGCTGCATTTTGATGATCCACTAGTAGAATAGGATGTCCTAGAAACATTTGTAGTTGAATTTCTTATTTTGAGATGTCATATGACATATTTTGAGATGACGTATGCCACATTGTATCTAGATATGTTGACATGTAAATATGTACATAATTATTGTTCATTTTGATATATATGAAACATGATATTTGATCCAATTTGTTAATTGTGTGTTCATCTATTCATTGTTAGTATGTAAATATGCTTGTGTGTATGTACTCATGTGTACGATTTATGCCTTAAGTATATTCATGTTTATTCAAGTACATTCTTCATATCCTAAATTCATGTGTATGGGCTATGTGCATGACTTAAGTGAATTAATGTGGTATACTTTATAATCTATGTGCTACATGTATGCTTCATGACTTAAGAAAATTTATGTGTACGCTTTATGTGCTATGTGTGTTCACATGTGTAATTCATCATTTAAGTGAATTCAAAATTTATGTGCACTAGGCCTGATTTCCTCCAAATAACAAAGCAACTTATATTTGCACTTACTCCCTGCACCCCAAAGCATGAAATAGTCTTTCTTAAGGTTTCAAAACACAAGGTTTTCAAGTTTATAAGGATTCACCACTCACCAAATTCACTAGCCACCAAACCCTTGTTTCTAGGCTCATATACCTAAGGTCTACTAAAAAAGACCTTTGTAACTCTCTCCAACACAATCCAGATGGACTAACACATTATTATGGATCCTAATATCTATATTCCATCATAAGAACAACTCTTCTCAAGGGTATTCAACTTCCCTAATAATGTGTGTGAAGACAAGCTCTCCTTCAATCAATAAACTCCATCAATTATTGTTCTCTCAACCATCACTTCACATATCCCTGCATAAAATAATTATAATAGAAGGATATAATACATCAATCACTTCTCCCACCAATTACATTGGTCACAATGGGTGGGAGATTCAATCCCTTAAGGAGACTACAATCCCTACACACTAACTATACCCTTCAATTAGTCACAATAATCAAAGCAATGTATTTACTTCACTACCCAACCCAAATCATGTTCAAGTCAAGCACATTAATTTGTTGTTGCACTGATTGTTCCACGAGACAATTAACAACATGAAGATAAAATATTTGTTTATTGATTGTAAAATATTACATTTTTTCTTCCTTACACTGCCAACTTGACATCCCCCATTCACTCACATAGATCCCCTACAAAAAAGACTCAAAACTCCTTCAAAACTCAACTGCAACCTCTATCTAACTATCTAACTGCTTGGTAACAGTCCCAAATCGACTGTCATAACCAAAGTATGATTTAAAGATGTTGTCAAGTTGACAACTAATGTTTTCAACTTGACAACTTGAATCTAATACCCCTTCTTATAACTTTTAAAAGGTTTAAAACAACCTTTGTAATCCAAACTAACCTATAACCCCATATGAGCCTTATAGGCTTATTTTGCCAATATAGGAAAATTCCATATTTTAGCACTACAAGTTCTTTTACATCATTTGATTGACTCTATTGGCCATTTTATATCCATTATAGACCTTATAGGTCTTTAGATCAATCCAAGTAACCTAGGATTAACTTAATCACCCCTAATGACCCCTAGGTACATTTAGCCCTTCCCAATGCTATTTAATGGCTTACAATGCATGATCCTTTACAAAGGATTATCAATTAATACAAAATATCATAACACTCACCTCTTTACACACTAATCAAAGGATCCATTCAAAGGCTTACTTTGCCTCTTGACACATCAGAACGCTCACCAACATACGCAATGGTGCTTAGTGGTCCTTGGGAACACTTTGGTCCAGCATGTTCGGGAATGTTCTACTAAATTCATGTTTCAACCGAGGTTGTCACTAGTGTTTACCCATCTAACAAGAGCTAATGGCGCAGACCATTCGGTGCCAGGACGAACAGTTTGGAAGAAATCCAGTGGTGCAATGTTCAACTAACCCTCACTACAAGTTTTGGCATCAAGCGAGATTGGCGTGCCAAATTCAAACAAATTTAAATCTCCCAGAATGGAGAGAGGTTATTGTAGGCCTAAAAAATATAGTGTTGTAGAATCTCATGGTTCATCGATACCTCTCACGCAGTTTGAGATACGAGCCTCGAAAGATCATTGCCCAATCGTGCTTAGTGCACCTTGGGGACACTTCGATCTGGCATGGTCGTGAACATTCTACTGACTCATTGGTCAAAATATGGTTATCACTAGCATTTACCTGCCCAACTAGAGCTAATGGAATAGTCCATTTGGTGCCAGGATGAATGGATTGGAAGAAACCTAGTGGTACAACTTTCAACTAACCCTCACTACAAGTTTTGGCATCAAGTGAGATTGGCATGCCAAATTCAAACAAATTTGAATCTCCCATAAAGGAGAGAGGTTATTGTAGGCCTCAGAAACACATTTTTTTATCATCTCATGGTTTGCTGATACCTCTCACGGGGTCTAAGATACAAGCCTTGAAAGATCATTGCCCAATCATGCTTAATGCACCTTGGGGACACTTCAGTCTGACATGGTCGCGAATGTTCTACTGACTCAGTGGTCAAAATGGGGTTGTCACTAGCATTTACCTATCCAACCAGATATAATGGTGCATTCCATTTGGTGCCAGGACAAACAGTTTGGAAGAAACTCAGTGGTGCAACTTTCAACTGACCCTCACTACAAGTTTTGACATCAAGCAAGATTGGCGTGCCAAATTCAAACAAATTCAAATATCCTAGAATGGAGAGAGGTTATTGTAGGCCTAAAAAATAAGGTCCTGTAGCATCTCACGATTTGCTAATACCTCTCACAAGGTCTGAGATACGAGCCTCGAAAGATTGTTGCCCAATCGTGCTTAGTGCACCTTGGGGACACTTCGGTCCGGCATGGTCGCGAATGTTCTACTGACTCAGTGGTCAAAATAGGGTTGTCACTAGCATTTAACTGCCCAACTAGAGCTCATGGCATAGTCCATTCAGTGCTAAGATGAACAGTTTGGAAGAAACCTAGTGGTGCAACTTTCAACTGGCCCTCACTACAAGTTTTGGCATCAAGCGAGATTGTCGTGCCAAATAAAAAAATAAATCCGAATCTCCCAGAAGGGAGAGAGGTTATTAAAGGCCTCAAAAACATAGTCATGTATCACGGTTCACCAATACCTCTCACACAGTCTGAGATATGAGCCTCGAAAGATTGTTGCCCAATCGTGCTTAGTGCACCTTGGGGACACTTCGGTCTGGCATGGTCGCGAATGTTCTATTGACTCAGTGGTTGAAATAGGGTTGTCACTAGCATTTACCTACCCAACTAGAACTAATGGTACAGTCCATTTGGTGCTAGGATGAACAGATTGGAAGAAACCTAGTGGTGCAACTTTTAACTGACCCTCACTACAAGTTTTGGCATCAAGCGAGATTGGCGTGCCAAATTCAAACAAATTTGAATCCCCTAGAATGGAGAGAGGTTATTTTAGGCCTCAAAAAATATTCCTATAGCATCTCATAGTTTTTTGATACCTCTCACGAGGTCTGAGATACGAGCCTCGAAAGATCGTTGCCCAATCGTGCTTAGTGCACCTTGGGGACACTTCGGTCTGGCATGGTCGTGAACGTTCTATTGACTCAGTGGTTGAAATGGGGTTGTCACTAGTATTTACCTGCCCAACTGGAGCTAATGGCATAGTCCATTCAGTGCCAAGATGAATGGTTTGGAAGAAACCCAATGGTGCAACTTTCAACTGACCCTCACTGCAAGTTTTGGCATCAAGCGAGATTGGCGTGTCAAATTCAAACAAATTTGAGTCTCCAAAAATAGAGAGAGGTTATTGTAGGCCTAAAAAAAATGATCTTGTAAAATCTCATGATTTTCCAATACCTCTCACAAGGTTTGAGATATGAGTCTCAAAAGATCGTTTCCCAATTGTGCTTAGTGCATCTTGGGGACACTTTGGTCCAGCATGGTCCCAAATGTTCTAGTGATTCAGTGGTTGAAATAGGGTTGTCACTAGTGTTTACCCACCCAACCAAAGCTAATGGCATAGGCCATTCGGTGCCAGGATACAATCCTTCAACACTATCCCTTCACCCCAAGGAATCACCATTTTACTTTGGACACATTTGACCAATTTTGACTCAATGACTCCAACTATTACATCATTTGACGATACAAGGATACAACATTCATAGTAAGGAAATAAATTTTTTTCACTTTACATGGCATTAAGATGATACAAATGTGGGCTCTTAATATTTGCAAATCAACCCCATGGGCTCTTTTATATTTCAAATTTTGTATCAATTTTTTTATATACAAAATTTGGCATCTAAATATGCACATGACATTCGATTGTTGTTTTTATATATACAAAATTTTGCATCTAAATATGCACATTACAGTCAATTATTGTTTTTATATACAAAATATGACATCTAAATATGCACATTACATTCAATTGTTGTTTTTATATACAAAATCTTAGATACACAACTATATATAAAAAATAAGTGTCCTTTCCGCTCCTAAAGTGTATAAGTTTAATACATGGTACTCGATGACATCTACATTCCAATTCCCACATTTGGAAGGTGGAAGAAAAGTTAATAGAGAATATAAGAAGTTTATATATGTTGACAAAAAGATTATGAATGTATAAGTAACTAAACAAACCAAAGAACATGACTAGCCAATGCATGGTGAATTTTACCGTCATAAAAGATGGGCTAATCAAATGCACACCTCGATCTTCTATATCTATCATATATGTACCCAACTGCATTTACAATCCACATACAAAACCAAATTTATTGGCTCAAACAAATAAAACAAAAAAATACAATTTATTTATTGAACGTAATCATAATAAACATGGAAAACCTTGCAACTTGAGTTGAACTTACCTACTGAAGTGTGCCTATAGGGTCATCTCTCTGCTTGAAGGTATTCAATATTGCTTCATGATCAACAGTACTAATAGTCCAAAAAAAATTTGTCTTTGGTTTTCCTTGATGTTTCAATAACTTAACATTGGCTGCTATAACAAGGTGTGAATACATGAGAATCATTTTGTGCTTCTCATAGTCTTCAAACACAGGAATGCCATTATTTCTAATCATATATGTGTGCAACCATGTTCCCGCAACAACATGTGATCCTATTGGATATGTGAACATATCATCATCTGTCATCAATTGTGCAAGTTTATACTTTCCTCGTACATAACATGCTAACCTGTAATCCGATCTCTCATCATTCCCTTGTGGTGTAACCAATGCAAAAACATGTCCTGGCTGTAGAAGATGTGAAAGATGGGTAGTCAATTGAACAATCCATGTTATCATTTATTGCAGAGACTGTGACAGATAAAGGAGTTAGATAATGTGGAACCCACGTATCAACCCACTCACTTGACTCACACTGATCCCAATCACACTGAAGGCACCTCGGATAATAACAAGCCAACTCTCGTATCCAAATGGTCCATGTACTAGCATTTGAGCTTCTCAATAAATGCATTTTTGAAGAATCTTTCATAATTTGACAATCCAACCTATCTCCTATTGTGCCCAACTCAACCAACCAAGAGAATTTGTGCATCATTGAATCAAGAGCCCCCCCTGTGACAATGTTGAAGTACACAATCAATAATAGAATGAGAATCAATGAGTTCTGCATCTGAAATCCTCAGTTGCTCCTTAACTAGAGCTCTCTTTATGCATGCACCTGCTCCATCATGCTCCCCCTTTCCATGACCGGCCTAAAAAAAACTCCAAATATGAGGTACACCTCTCTCTACTTGCATTCTACATAACCAATAAAACATACGAGCATTTTTTAATTCACATGTACAGTTATCTGACCAAATGAGATGTCTATCCATAGCAATATTATTTTCCCACACCCACTCAAAATAATTCTCAAAGTAATGTTGGACATACTTGGATGAGTGAGATCTATTGTCGCTCATATAAAAATGGTACTCTTTGATTATCTTCCGATCATCTTCTGTACTATCAGGGGAATGTCTATATGTTATGTGCACAAAAATAGAAACCTGAATAAAAATTATAATATTGAGCTTGCAACTTGTTTTGGGGCTGCAATGTATAGTTCTCTACAAAGTCAACAAATGATATAATAGTTCTAGTCGGGAAAGTATCCTTACACATCCTGAATTGTTGATCCAACCACTGAGACCTGTGACTATGCCTTGCATACTTGTAAAAAAGATTCTTCCTGAAATATGAAATAAAATCAGCAACATTGCATTCTTTTGTAACCAACTCACATCTAGAGCCTTCACCTCCACTTTTCAATGTATATTTAACGGTTTCATATACCTTTTTATGGACAATTGTCTTTCCAAATTTGTGTTCATAGCCCTCATGAAAACATTCAACAAACTTCACTAGCCCACAACACTCTAAGCACTTGTCATTTAAGCAATTTTTTCTATAAAGGAAACATCCATCATCTCTAGGACATAAAAAATGATCTAGCAAGTCTCTTGTTGATTTTGGAAGAGCACTTGCACCACACTCCTCCAACATTTCACTAGTATGCAAAGTAGAATGAAGGGATCATAATAGTTCATGGTGCATTGAAAACTCCAAATGATATTTACAACAACAAGTATTTTGAATCTTAAGAGGCACACAAAAAAAAGGCTTGAGGGCTTCAAAAGCTCTTTGTGATATTCACAATGTTGGATGTGTCTCACAAATTTTTTAAATAATGTTTGGGGTGCGGGGTGCGGTCTCGAATGCCAATTCTCAACTTCAAGACATCCTTCACATTTGGTGACACTCTTGAGTTAGATTGCCAAAATAGTTGAATTTGATCCTTCACACCATCGGTAAGCTTCTTATCACAATGTGTAAGTCTTCCACCATAAGCCCATGTATCATGTTGAAGAGGATCATCAAGTCTTTGTCTTCTTGCAAGTGCTCTATCCAAAGTTTTACGATTTAGATTCAAGTCAACACACGTTTGTCTCATCAAATGAGCCTTTCTCAAATGATGACTTACTAAGGAGGTTGTAATAACCCTCCTAGCAGCTCTCTTATCTTTTTCCTTGGTAGTCTTCCCAATGGAATTGAGAGCACAAAAAAGATTTCTTACAATAATAGCATTCCTCTCCTTTTTCTTGTTCATGCTAATCTTCAATTTTACTAGTATACGTCTCATCTTCTACATCTTTAACAATTGCACAAACATTTGACATTGCTCAACCAACATCTTATGGCTAAAAAATTGATCAAAGAGTTTTGAAACCCACAACCAAATGGTTATTTTTGATCTCTTTCCATCGAAATTGCTCATTATGTTCTCATCAATTTCAAGTAACCATTTAGTTGTTCTTGAAGGTCTCAATTTTGAAGTTTGTCTTTCTTCCTCCCAAGGGACTTCATTTCTCATATAATTTGGAGATGTGTTACGTTGATTTGGTTCTTGTATACCATTATCATTGTCAATTCCTTCATATTCAATCGGTGGATTGTCATTGTCAATGTCCACACTTCCATTGTCCACATCTACATGTTCATTTTCAAAACCTACATTTTCATCTTCAATCCCTACATTCTCATTTTCTATATTATTTTCATAAACCATTTCAAATTCATGTTATTCACTTGAAACAACATTCAAAGGTGGGCCTATGTCGACATCTTAATTAATATTTAACATACCTTGTCTCTTGTTACAATGGAAAACCCTATCCATTTCTCTATACACTTCAATCTCTTCATTTGTGAGTTTCCTCTTATGTTTGTGCTTTCGAAGACTACTACTCCTCATAGTGAGACCAAAAAGGTGATGCAAAAACCTTTGGTAATAGATAAATTCCAATCAACAAGTGGAAAAAGTGGATTTTGTCTTCTCTAAAGAAAAACGTGATTCGCTACAACTCTAGTCCCTTGATTCTCTGCAGAAAAACGTGCCTCTTAGGAGGGACCCAGAGAATATAGTTTTTACTTTTCACCAGTAAAAAGAATCAGATATCTAAAAATATCGGGTATTTGAAAGTATCAGATATCTGATATTATCGGATAGCTGAAATCTCTTGCCCAAATTTTGCTGAAAAATCTCTCTCTCTCTCTCTCTCTCTCCCTTAGGTATAATATTGAACATATAATATAAATATTTAATAAGTTAATATTATACTATTATACAATAAAGAAATAAATAATAATAATAATACAATACAATACTAATATAAAAATATATTATAATACTAATGTTTTCTATTATTATTTAATATTAATATTAAAAATAATAATTTGTAATATATAACTTAAAATTGAAAAAAATACTCAACTCAATTAATAAATTAACATTAAAAAATATAATTTAATATATAACTTGAAATTGGAAAAATGAGTCCAAATAAAATTTTGAATTAGGTGGGAATTTTTGGATATCCAATTTTATCAGATATCCGATTAGGCTTGGTATTTGCCTTGGGCAATGCCAAACGTGAATGGTCAACCCATTAGGTGTGTTTAGCAGATTTGTTTTGATCTTGAGACTTCGACCATGTAGCTGACGACTATTTTTTAACCCGAAATTGATGAAACAAAAAGGGTTTGTTAAAGACATTATCAACTTTCCATCAATATAATTGCTATCAAATTTTGAGTTTAGTAAGTAATTATTACTTATTTTTTAATTGAGTTATCTTTAAAGTCGTAATTGACATACTAATTAAAAACAACTATAACTTTCAAACCGTTTAACCTTTTTGAAATCCGAAACATGCATCACATTCTATGCTTCGGCTACTATAAGAAAAAAAAAGTTTTCAATTTTGTAAAGTTTAGAATTAGTTAAGGTGGTCAAACACAAGAGTTTTTTATTCTGAAAAAGTTGTAGCAGAAAATTCATAATTAATTATTTATTTGGCATGAGTCTACTACTTATATCTAGAATCTTGGGAAAATATATCATCATTTGATTGTGATTAAGGTGGTTAGACATACATGTACTTTTTATCTTTTCCCTGAATTTTTCATACTACTACATTGAAATATAAAATTTTGAACAATTAGATTAATTTTTTACAGACAAGGGCTAGTAGTTTAGAAACTATATTCAATTTCCTATAGATTCTATTCTTACAACTTTTTCACATAAGGTCGATAAGATGTTCAACTTTTTACATCAAGTTGACTAACCTTGATTTTCTAATTTTTCATTGCCACTTAAGGCCATAGTTTGGTATACCATGATCCTGCACATACCTGAGATTAAGAGGCAAAACAAAGTATATATAAAGGATGAATGTGTATGAACAAAATGTTGGCAAGTTGAAGGGTTGATGAGTCACCAAATGATGTGGTGAAGAATGAAAAGGTTGAATTCAGAGTCAGAAAGTTAAGATTGATGAAGTGTTGAAGCTAGTGGAAAGTGAAAGATTGAAGTGAAGTCAAAGAGTGTACAATGGATCTAATTATGCAAAAGATAGTTTCATATATACAGGTCAAATTATATGTTATTACTTATTAACATCTATATTAGAAAAATCTCTTAATCGAGTGGACATAATAGTCTTATTGTAAATCCTTGCAAGAGGTGACATTCTAGAAGAGTGTTTGAAGAACTTTAACCAGACCACTCCTAACAAGGTGAAGATCCTAACAGATCTAAGGTAAATCCCCTAACAGGGTCACATTTAACAATGTGTATTGTAATCTTTAACTAGATTGGCTTTTAACCGAGCATACTTCAGAAGAGTATTTCTTTAGTGGGTGAAAATTCCCATAGTGTTTTTTCCCAAATTGGGTTTCCACATTAAATACTGGTGTTATATGTGTTAAATGATTGTTGTGAATGTAATTATTGATTGATAAAGTTAATTTACTATTATTAGTTAATAGTGAAGTGTGTTTGACCGAGTTGACACCAAATTAAATCAGAGAAAGTTTTTAACGTACAAAGAATCAAGGATTACTGATTCACCCCCCCCCCCCCCTCTATAATCCAATAACTAGAGCACAATCAAAGATAAAAACATCATCACATCTTGAAGCGTTAGTGACTAAGGAAAAAGAAAAGGTAAAATCACTTGTAACTAAGCAGTGGACTTATAAGAGAAACAAGGAGACAACCCATGGATATAAAGAGTCAAAAGGCATGATGAGTAAGAAAGATACAGTAAATGAAGAAGAATCCAAAATTGAATCAGACAAAGATCAATCAGAATTAACAGTCAGTGGTAAGAAGTCAAATATTGTTGGGATGACAACTGAAAAGTCAGTCAAACTAATGATAGGAGATCTAATATAGTAGACAACATAGCTGAAGAAATCTAAAAATATGGTAGTGTCACTAAGGCAAGTGGATGATATGAAAAAATTAATGAAGAGGATAAGGAAAACATTGAAGAAGCTATTATATACAACATGCATAAATTTTGTAGAGGGCCTAGTTAACTACACAAGATGGTACCAAAATCATTATTCAAGAATATTGATGCTAAACAGAGGTATGCTCTGAAAACATATAAAGAGATGTTAAAACAAGCTTTGTTAGAATTGGAACCTAAATTTCTAGTTGAATTTTTCAAGAGTACATTTTCTTTCCTAAGGCCAAAATTCAGAACAATGAGAAAAGTGGGCAGGATACTAATTGGTGAATCTTAGGCAATTTATGCAAAGACTCTAGACATCATAAAGAAGGAATTGGAGAAAGATGAACTAGTGGATGATGATGATGAGGAGGAGGAGGAAAAACAAGCTCAAGAACCTATCAATGAAGAGGTAACAATTGATGATTTTGTTACAACTAATCCAGTAATAGAATAAATTGTCAATGATGTACATTCTGAGAACCCTCAACAAGTTCCTATTATTGAAGTAGAAGATGTGCAAGGAAGAGTTGAAACTCAAAAGGATCAGACAACAGAGGCTAAAGTACCAGTTAAACCTACTTCAGTCACACAGAAGGAAGATGAAGTTGTTACTATTGTTACAATTAGTAGTGCACTTGCAAAGAAAATTGAAGTTTAAGAAGTTGATGTCACAATACAATCAATAAAAAGGAAATTGGATGTAGGTGCAAGTTCAAGTCAGAAAAAGGAAAGAAAGTCAATATCTATTCTTGAGGAAGAAATTGTAGAAGAACTTGGGGAATGAAGATGTTGAGGTCATTCAAGGACCTATTGATGTTTCCAATATGAGTCCAAGTGAATTGATGAGAATATTATAAATACTTAAGATATAAGCTAAAAGGGATAAAAATAGAGAAAAAAAGAAGCAAGAATAAGTAATTTTATCTGTTAGGGATATTCTTGTACATCTTGTATCTAAATCTGACTATGATCCTACTGCTACACCGATTCAGCAGTTAGATACTTTGATCAATGTTGTTACTGAGTAAGTTACAAGTTTATAGGAAGCTACTAAGAAGAGAGCTCAGATGAATTATGAGAAGAAGAGAATTGATAAGTTAATGGAGTCCATTACAATAAATAAAGTGAAACTTTCAGTTCATATGGACCAAGTGAAAGAAACTTTGAAGGAGAATGGTAAGTTACTAAAGTTTTAGATTTTTTCTATATTTACACATGATTTGGAGCTTAAGAGAAGTGAAGCTCAATAAGAGATTAAATCTTTGATTAATAATTTTGATCCTATTTCACATTCTACTACCACTTATGGATCAGAAGTGAAGGTTATAAATCAAAATTTGAAGACTTTACAAGCCGAGCATGATAAGAAGATATCTATATTGTTGGAGTTGCAGACTTATTTGATACCTTCAGTAGATGTTATGCAACAAAATGTTAGAGATTCAAAGGTATTAGTTGAATCACCAGATATGAGTGTACTTGAATCTATGTAGGAGTTAGCTTCTATGCTACATGGTCAGATTCAATCCATAGGACACTTGTTGAAGTCATGGAAAGATTCTTTAGAGTTAGCCAAAAAGAATTTTAAGAGTGTTTTTTATAGACTATGATTGGTAAGATAATTTTTGACATTTTTCTATATACCTTTGTCATTGCTTTCAAAGGGGGAGTGATCGGTGTAGTGAAAATAGAGCTCAGGGAGGGTAGTGTATGTATGGAAATTTTCATTAAGTTTTAAGTTTTTCCATCAATGCCAAAGGGGGAGATTGTTGGAATTATGATAGATTTTTGGGAAGTTGGATTATAGAGTTTGATGTTTTGGAGTTTGTCATTGATGGAAACTCTATCAACTCTATGAGAATTGATGATATCGATTGTTAGGATGAATCGGTAAAGGCAGATTATGCTAAGTATTTTAACCAGTAAATAGGAAGATAATGTCAATGAATGTTTTGAGTAACAATAGAGTTTGAGGACACTTTTGGTGATGCAATCATTCCTAGTGGTTTACCAAGGTTAGAAAAGTACAGTTCTACAACCACAACTATTAACTCAATATTTTGGATGAGTTAGCATTTTTGGTGGTGTGTTTAGTGTGAACCGGTTATGCTACTGATTGGTTCTTATTGACTAGGTGATCAAGGTGATTGATTTATGGGCTAGCATGTCAATATATTTTGGGTCGACATGTTAGTTATGATTGGCATGGTTTTATATGAGTTTGGTCAATCTTGTGGGCCAACTTGTAAAATGTTTTCTAAGTCTTAGCTAAATTAAGAACATCAATATAAAGATGGACTAAATCATTTGATTTAGTGTTGTGATCATGAATTTGGTTGTTGTGATCAGAGATAGAGATAGAGGTAGTGCAGTGTGCTAGTATTCAGAGATTACAAAGGATTTGATTAAGAAAAAGATTTTCTAGTTTCTAGATCAAGTTTTTGTTGTATTCCTAATAGTTGCAGAAAATTAAATCCTTTAACATGGTAGACTTTAACAGGTCTTATTGGTAAATCCTTTAACATGGTGACTTCTTAGTTGGAGTTTTAAATCCTCTAGTGAGGTAGACCGTAGCAGGTCTTTTGGTACTTCTAACAGGGTACTAGTCACTTTTAACAGGGTAAACCCCTAACTAGGTATTGTAAGCTCTTAATAGGGTAAATCTTTATATTGCAGTTGAAGAGATTCATGGGCACCATCCCCATCATGGTTTTCACCCTCTAACAAGAGTTTCCAATTTAAAAAATTATGGTGTTATGTGTTATGCTTTGTGGATGTTAATTTGTTTTACTTCTATTACATAGTTATAATTACGTGTGATTGCATGAAAGTTATTTAAAAGCATAATCATTTTATTAGTTGAATTAGTTCATTTCTTTCCTACACTAATTTACCCCCCCTCTTAGTGTCTTCTATATCTAACAACATAGCCACCTTCTAGAGACCTCACACAATAATTGTTGATCTCCTTGCAAATGGATCTAGTTGGCTTGGGTGCAAGGTGAGACGCATATCTTCAAACTTGTTATTTGTGTTGGTCAATTTTTATGGAACAAATTATTACATGCACAAATTAGAACTTTGGGTGGAATTGGATCACTTCTTAAATCTCCATCCTAATTCCTACCACATCATTGGGGGATATTTCAATGCAATCTTGGAGGATGTTGTTAAGAGAGGAGGTAGAGTAGGGGTGAACTAGCCTCAAAAGAACCTTAGGGACTATGTGGATAGAAATATCCTTATTAAAAAAAAATCCAATGATACTTACACTTTAACCAACAAAAGATTAGGTTTTGGCAAAATTACTAAGAAAATGGGTAGGTTCTTATTTATTGGGTTTCTTGGTTCATTCCCTCACACCTTTTAAGGCTTCATCATTCTCAATCTTGGGTTTCATCACTTCTCAATTAGGTTTGAAATAGTAAGATCCCATTAAGACACCCCTTTAAATTTGAGAACATGTGGATAAAATATATAAATTTCTTTTAGCAGGTGGATAAATGGTGGAATGAGGAGTATTTGATGGGGTCCAATGTTTTGCTTCATTACTATGCTAAGACTCCTGAAGTGGAAGTTAAAAAATTAGAATTTGAAGCATTTCAAAAAAACATCTTTGAAACAAAAGAATCCATTGAAATGAAAGTTGCAAACTTTAGGAGACGAAGTGGTTTTTAATAGTATGGATAAATTGATTTTTATATAGGAGAAAGAGCTTATGCAAACTTATGAGGATGCCCTCATGAAATAAGAAGTCTTTTGGATGCAAAAAACTTGGGAAATACGGATAAACATGTGGAACAAAAACACCAATTGTTTCCATAATTACACCAAGCATAGATGGGTAATGAATATGATCTCATCCCTGAGAATTTCAAATGGGGAAATAGTGGATGATCGAAAGGATATTGCTAGAGAGATTGTAGGTTTTTTAGAGATTTATTAAATAAGTTAGAGGGTTCTAATTTTAGGTCATAATAGGGTCTCATTTGCAATACCCTTGTCCTAATAATAGAAGCCCAAAAATAAATGTTCTATGAAAAGTTCAATTGTAAGGAGATAAAGACTTCCCTCTTTCAACTCCAGTTAGATAAAGCATTAGGGCTAGATGGTTTCCCAATGGGTTTTTTTAGAAATATTAGAGCACTATTGGAGATGAAATGATCAATACAATTAAAGATTCATGGAATTATAAGAATCTTGTAATGGATTATTAATACATTTTTTTGCTCTCATCCTAAAGAAGGAGGTTTCCTACTCATTAGATGATCTTTGGCCCATCTATATTTGTAATACCATCCACAAAACTATCTCCAAGGCAATGGAAAATAGATCAAATAAGGTATTCTTTGATATTAGTTTCATCCTTGATGGGTTTATTATAGCTTGGGAAGCGCAATTCATTCCATCTAGTAGTCTAAAAAAGAGCATATTGTGATCAAGTTTGATATAAATAAATCCTATGATAAAGTGGATTAGCACTTGAAACTAAAAGTGATGGAAGCCTTTCTCTTCAATAGCTGATAGTTTAATTGGACATTCAATTTCATATCTACCCCTCAATTATCAATCCTTCTAAATGGCTCCCCAAGAGGATTTTTTGAAGTTTCTCGGATGCTTCACCAAGGGGGTCCATTATTCCCCTTCTTTTTCATCATCATGGAGAAATATTTAAATTTGTGTATCAAGAAATAGATGAGTATTGGTAGAATTAGAGGCATTGAAATACCTATGTGATTCCACCATTATCACATCAATAGTTTGTTGATGTCACCATGTTTTTTGGTGGAACAAAAGATTGGAACCCTTTCAATTAAACGCCATAATGAGTCAATATTCTTGGGCTTATAGTTAGGAATCAAATAAGAACAAATATGAAGTTTTATTCTTCCATACAATTACTCAAAAGGAGGAGGATGTTTTAAGGATTAGCTAAATGTCTAAGGCCTGGAAACTATGAGATCCTCTTGAGCCAAAAAGGGCACAAAGTCATCTTTTGGAAAGGGTGTTGGCTCTCTTGTGCTAGGATAACCATTATGATTAAAGTGATGCTATATTCCATTCTCATATTTCTTCTGTCATGCATGGCCTTACCTATTGGTTTTGGAAATAACTCGATAAAATTATTAAGGATATTATTTCAGTAGGGATCAAGGCACAAGGACAATATTGCTTTGATTTGTTGGGAGAAAATTTGTAAGCCTAAGGAGGATGATAGTGTAGAAATAAATAAATAAACTGTTTTCTCAAAACAAGGCTCTTGGAGATAAAAGGAACCGAATAGGGAATGGGTGAGGAACCATTAGAGAGAATATTTTAATGATGATAATTTGGAGGCCATCATGTCTACTTCATATTCATCTAAAGGATCACAAGTAAGGAACTTCATGCAAACTTGTAAGACAAATTATTTTTGGATATTCATGATAGAAGGAAAGTTCTCTTTTAGGAAGATTCAAGGATAGGAAATCTAAGCCTTGATAACTTTTAAATAATAGACCAAGTAAGGAATCTCCTAAAGCTCTATTGGGGTAATTTTGTAAGAGATTGTGTAACCTTTGTGGAGGCAGATCTTACTCGTGAATAGATATGTAAATATTTGTATTCTATGGGTCTTCTTACAGATGAGGTGGGCCACTTAACCTCATCCCTAGGGAAAATAATTGTTTTTTAGAGAGGGGGTGGATGTATTGATATGGGGCAAATCCAAAATAGGCCAATTCAAAGAAAAAGATGGTTACCTTCCATTGTCAAAGGAAACTAATCAAACAAGGATGAATATTCCTCTACATCTTTGCTAGAGGAATTATTTCCTTCCAAATTTGACACCTTCTCATACATAGCATTACAAAAGAGTATTATTACTATAGATAGATTCAAAAGATTATATGTTCAAGGCCCCCTCAAGATGCATTTTCTAAAAAATCCATGTAGAAACTACTAATCATCTTCTCCTCGGTTGTCCAATTTCTTAGGAGCTTTAGAGATGATTATGTTTTAAATTAGGATGGTTGAGTGACATTCCAAATGTCATAATTAATTTTTTTTAATTATGTCTAATCATAAAAAAATTGGTATCCATTGGCAGTATCTGATTCTCAAGTCCATCGATTTATCTAGTGGAGTTGTGGAAAGATAGTAATAGGATATTATTATAGGATCATGAAATGAATCCTAGATAAATGCAAAAGAAGATTGAGGTTATAATTATAGAAGTAGTTAATTTAATGAATTATCATTTTTGTCTCAAGGATGCTTCCTTTACTAATTGGGATGCTAAATTGGGACTAAATTGACAAAGTTCAAAACTTTTGTCACAGGTTGTGGAAGGGATTTTGGCTTACTCTTCATATATGAATGGAGTGTGTTGGATGCCTCCTTAGTTTGGCTGGTTCAAACTAAATTTTGATGGCTCATTGAGGGGTGACCTGAGTCAATATGGGTCTTGGCGCATACTAAGAGATTATGAAGGAGCAATCATCATAGGATCTTCCAAAAAATTCCCAATTGGGACTAATAATGATGTGGTGTTTATAGCTATTATATATGACATTCTTTTGATAAAGGATGTTTAGGTTTGTAAACTAAAAATTAAATTTGGATCTTCAGTGGAATTAAATTCTTGGAGGATAAGATCCACATGCAATTGGAAGGTTCAAGGTCTCTTGTATCAGGCCATGAAGTTGCTCCATTTTTTCTAAACCTATACTATTAACCATATTTATAGAGAGGGAAATAATGAGGAAGATTGCTTGTCAAATGAGGAAGAAAATGAAGTAAATGGAGTCCATTTGGATGGCATCACAGTTGAAGACAAAGTTTATTGGTTTTTAAATTGATGAGATCAACATCGATATGATGTTTCTTTTCCTTCATTAGCAAATGGAATGAACATTATTATTAAATGTATAACTCAGGTCATATTGTTCCTGGTTTATTGGATTTTGGGGATTTTATCTAGTGTATCAATGAAGTGGATTTGGAATGGAAGTCTCTCCATAATGGTAAGAAGACATTTATTAAGATATTTTAAAGACTAAGGTTAACCAAGTGGGGAAATTATGGTAGATTTATTTAAATTGGATTCCTCACCTTAGATTCATATTGCATTTCAAGTTATGAAATCCTCAATTCAGTTCTAGTATGAGAAAAGACAAATGTCTTTCCTTAGTGTGATAATGGACTTGAGATTGAAATTTGTTTGCAAGGAGTTTGGGCTTCTATCCATTGAACCAATAAGGATTGTATCAAGGTTAGAATTCGTGTCCTTAGTTAATAGATAATAGGTCAATAATAACATCTCCTCTCATTCCTAGCATCACTTTTGGAATTTAGAAGAACAAAGGTTAACATTTGTTGTTGTTGTGCGAAGTCTTAAAGGATCTACTTAGTAGATGAATGATCTTAGAGGTATTACCCACCTAGTTTTCATATGCATTATTTATTTTTATCTTATCTTCTCATATGGACTAGTCTTGAATATAGTAGTTATGATGACTCGTGGAGAAGAAGATATATGCTTTATGGATTTTTGTTGTTCTTTTTGTTGTGGGTCTTAAGATATACACATGTTTTAGAGGAATTAATTTGAGAGGTACAAGAAATGGGTTGTGCAATTAGGCATATTCCCTTTGTTAGGGGAATGGATGGGTTTTTTGAGATACCTTTGGTATAAGATATTTACATCTATTATGGTCATCTTTCATTTGATTTTAATGTTAGATGCTGGAAATATTTCAATTTGTGAATGGTTTAGGATATGTTGCATTACATATCTTGGTACATGTTAGGGTGGAAGAAGGATATTCTTTGATTTTCAAGTTCTCTCTTTGTTCTTATTCTTCTTTTTGGAGTTTTTTAAATTCTCATGGTTGAGTGTGAGTAACTTGGGAGAGGAATGGAGACTTGTGGTGAGAGAGGTACTGTAACATTTAAAAAATTAAATTATAGATTGGTGAATGTATCCTTGCCACTATACAATAAAAGAGCTATCCACATAGGCTCCATGTGAAGTAATATTGATAGACTTGGCATTTTATAATCTATTTTTTGATTTGACATTACTTGTATAGTGGGAATTTTGGATATATGTTTGGTTATACTATATGATATATTGGTTTTTTAACTACTAATGTAATGATTATTTTGTATGTTTCATTGAATTAGGATCTAGGATTTATCCAATCTGTATGTGTGTACAACCTATCAATTATAGTGGAATGACTTAGATGTAGGCTCTCTATATCTACAAGATTATTTTAGTGTTAATGAAAAATTTGTTAGTTGACATTTTTTGTGGTCATTTGTGCATTGATATGTAGCATTGAGTTAGGAAGTTGGGTACATAGATACTTGATTCTAGGTTTAAAATTGATATGTCAATGTCATGAATTTTTATCTAAGTTGGTACACTCTAGTTTGATGCATAGTTAGTTTGGATAAATTGCAATTTATTGCAGTTTCTATTCCAAGTGGTATGTGTAAGGCAGTTACTCATAGCCTTTGTTATCATTTGAATCTGATGCTTATGTTAATGTAAATATTTGCACAAGTTTCATTGATAGTCGATATGATTCATTTAGACATGTTCACTTTTTCCTTCCATATGTGGCACGTTGGATGTTACTCAAGATGGTAGTTACCATAGTTGATTTTGTAGGTGCCTTGTTGAAGCATGAGAGCATGGTGAATATTTAGATGATACATGGATGAATAAGGGATGATTTTCCCTTGTTTTTAATTCCTATGGAGGAATTTACAATGTATGATGTCAATACTAAGAATGTTAGATCGAGGTGCCATCTACCTTGTAAATACTATGACATGGTGTCAAAATCCTTTAAACATTTCCAAGGGCACTTAGGGTGTATGGGAAAATAATTTGTGATATTTTTTTATCATTATTGTTTGTATTACATTCATAGGGGGTGATGGGTTCCACTAGGGGCAAATGTGGGTTTTAAACATAATTATTTATTATTATTTTCCTCACATGTGAGCACCTTGAATGAGATTATTAATGATTTAGGACATGGAAAAGTGAGTGACCTTTGGGCTTCTTCAAGTGGTAATTTGGAAGGGGAAACATGTGCCTCTTAGTATTTTGTCATTTATTTCATTTAAGGAAATGTTTATCTTGCAAGATTAGGCACCCAAGTTGGAGGGAAAGTACTATATCCAAAACTGATGTATTTTTAACTTATGTAGAGGCATTCCAAGGGTTGTACCCATGAGGAATAAAGATCCTTCTTTGGACATATTTATTGGTGGTTTTGAAGATACTATCATTCTACAAATTTAGCCTTTTAGATGTAGAGTTTATGTAAAAATAGTTAAATGTAGAGTTTCTCTGTAGAAACAAGGATAGATAGGAGGTATAAAAAGATTGTTCATAGGTACATAGGTTTTTCTATGTTGGACGTAATTTCGTGAATGGAAGTGAATGTATTGTAATCATATTTTTTGTTGATAATGCATCCTTGGCCTCTCTTCTAGGTGGGATTTTCATTTGCAAGGGTTTGTCCATGCAAATCATGTGTAATGTGGTGATCTTATGTTTCTAATTTGTGCCTCAAAACTACTATCTTATGATTATGATATTATTTATTTATTATTTTAATTAGTTCAAATAAGATATGTTTATTAAGAATGATATGTATGATAATTTTTAGAAGCATAAAGAAGAAGAAGGATTTAAGCATGGTTTTCCACATTATTTTTTATATAAATGCATATAAGTTTTAGATTTTCATGTTGTGATCATCCAATCCTTATATCTCATCCTTTGATTGGTTTATTAGATAGAGATTAATCTCACAATATTTAGAATCAAACCTATCTATTTTCCAACATTATAGGACACTAGAATGGATCTGAGAGCTACAATATGGTATCCATTTTCTATTTCACCACAAAGAAATGACATGACAGAGATAATATAAATTTCTATTACCAAATACTTCAAAGCTTCAAGAGAGCTTTGAAAACCATAATATGTGTGTGAGAGCCACAAAGAGAGACCTTGAAAAGCTCCCTTTTTGTAAATATTAGGACATTTTTACATTTTTATTTTCTTTTTTTCTAAAAGGCATGTTTATCAACTTTAAGCTTTACACTAGTAGATTGACACAGGGGCAGGGTAGATTTAAGCAGATTTGACTCAACTTGAATCAACAAACAAGCCCTACTTAGAGTTACACACAGAAGAAATATATAATTCACATGAACAATGACAACACAATGTATATGAGGCAAGGCAACTAGAAACCAAACTGGTGTGATTAAAATAAATCAGTCAACATGCCCAGTTATGAGGCCTTCCAGGTTTCGGCCTTATGCAAAGAGAATTATGAATTCAGAGTCTCAGCTCACATATTATCTTCTTTTCTACTTCTAATACTCTTCTATTATCCACCCTCTGCCACCAACTAAACAACCTAAGCTTCTTATATAGCCAGCTAAGTCACAAGTCGGCTAGTCAGTCATTTAATTACATTATAGGTCTAATCAAGAAGAGTAAACCAAAACTAAAGAAAGAAGTAACACAACATGCTGCGAAGCCAAATTTAGGTCCACATGTGATCCAAGAACATATCTTGAACTTTTCAAGATCCAATTTCCTCATAAGGAACCGAGCAAAGGAAAACACTCTACGTTTCATGCGAAATTGGTGAAAAATCGATACCCGAGGAAAATGGCGATAACTCTCAGGTCCAAATGAATTAGGACGTGCACTTTTAGAAGAATGCTCAAGAATAGGTCCACAAAACTGTATTAACTTCACAAGGCAAGAAACCAACAGCAACAAAGGCTACAAAACAAACAACAGACAGGTACAGGAAAACATGAATTTTTTTTGGGTTGATGCAAGATTGCTCAAAGACCCAAGATGCTCCTACATCAAACACCTAGGGTAAATAAAGAACTGATGTCCACATCAGGCACTACTCATATTTTGACCTGAATCATAAAGATCCAACTTAGCTTGTGTAATCCATGAATTGTCTTCAACTGGCTTATATGTCCACTGAACTAGGTATTCCATGTAGTCTTTTCCTCTGGTACTCTTTCTCACTCTACTATTCAAGTTATTCTCAATGTTGTCTTTATTCTTCTTAGGATAATACAGATCATCTTCTATCTCATCATTTGATTCAAAGTACTCAAAGATATCAACAATGTTGAATATAGGTGATATATCCATGTCCTCTGGTAATTCCACTTCATAAGCATTTCCATTGTCAAACTTCTTCATAATAGATTACAATATCCAAACTTCTTCATTTTCAGCTTGTTATAGGTACCAACTAGAAATCTATTATTCTTCAAATGAATCATAACCTCATCTCCAACTTCAAAAGATTTATGTCTCCTTCTCTTATCTTCTCTCTATTTATATTTCAAATTACTGTCCTCCAAATTCTTTTTGACTTCATCATGTAAAGTTCTTATGAAGACTGTTAAAACCTCAGCTTCAACACTTCTTCTTATCTCAGTAGGAAAATGTCTCAACTATATAGTTCCCTTAGGATGAAATCCAGTAACAATCTCAAATGGTGTCCTCTTAGTGCTTCTATTCACAGAATTATTATATGCAAACTTTGCTTGTGCCAAAACTAAATCCCAATTAGCATGCTTATCTCCAACTAAACATCTCAACAAGTTTCCCAAACTTCTGTTCACAACTTCAGTCTGTCCAAGGGTGAAATGTAGAACTAAACTTTAATTCTGTATTCATCTTCTTCCAAAGTGTTTTCCAAAAGTAACCAGTAAACTTAGTATCTCTGTTTGAAGCAATAGTTTTCGACAAACCATGCAATATTACCACTTCCTTGAAGAATAATTTAGCTACATGTAATGCATCAGATGTCTTCTTACAAGGTATGAAATGAGCCATCTTTGAAAATCTATCAACCACTACCAAAATAGAATCACTACCTCTCTAAATTCTAGGCAATCCAAGAACAAAGTCCATAATCACATCTTCCCAAGGTCTATCAGGTACAGGAAAAGGTGAATACAATCCCAAATTCTAACTAGTTCCTTTTTCTATTTGACAAATTATGCAACCTCTAACCATTCTCTATACATTTCTATAAATCTCTGGCCAAAAGTATCTTTCTGAAATCAGTTTCACAGCCTTATCAATCCCACAATGTCCAACAAGTCCACCACTATGTTTCTCCTTTATTATATTCTCTCTCATAGATCCTCTAGGTATGCACAACTGAACTCCTTTAAACAACATATCTTCTTGAATGAAATAATCGATCCACTTATCACTCACTGTTTGTTCCTTACAAGCTTTCCAAGACTCTGCAAAATCAAGGTCGGTTTCATACAAACACTTCAAATCATCAAAACCAAGTACCTCAACTCTCATTTCTATCAGTAAATTTCTTCTTCGGCTCAAGGCATAGACAACTTTATTTGACTGTCCACTTTTATGCTTCAATGAAAAGGAAAAATTATACAAGAACCCAACCCACTTCATATGTCTTTGATTCAATTTATTCTAAGTTCCCAAATACTACAAAGCTTTATGGTCAGTGTACAACACAAAATCTTTAGGCATCAAATAATGTCTCCATTTCTTCAAAGCTTGAACAATAGCATAGAATTCCTAGTCATAAATTGAATATTTTCTCTTAGCATCATTCAACTTTTCACTAAAGAAAGATACAGGTCTTCCTTCTTGACTCAAAACAACTCTTATTGCACTTCCACTAGCATCACATTCAACTTGAAAAACCTTACTGAAATCAGACAAAGCAAGTGTAGGAAACTCTGCAATTCTTTGTTTCAATGTTTCAAAACTCTTTTGTGCTCCATGTGTCCATTTGAAATTCCTTTTATCCCCTCTCATAGTTTCAGTCATAGTGTTACAAATAGAACTAAATTTTTTTATGAACTTCCTAAAAAAACTTGCCAATCCATTAAATGATCTTACGTCTCCAACATTCTCTGGTGTAGGCCAATCAAGCATAACTCTCACTTTCTTATGATCCATATTCAATCCATTAGTTGAAATTACAAAACCAAGGTACATAATCTCCTCTTTTATAAATGAACATTTCTTCAAATTAACTAGCAACTTTTCTTCCTTCAATCTCTACAATACTTGTCTAATATGTTCAAGATGTTCTTCCTTACTCTTACTGAATATCAAAATGTCATCAAGATATACAATCACAAACTTACCCAAGAATATTTTCAAAACTTCATTCATCAGCCTCATGAAAGTACTAGGTGCATTAGTTAGACCAAAAGGCATAACCAACCATTCATACAAACCTTCATTAGTCTTAAAAGTAGTTTTCCATTCATCCCCTTCTTTAATCCTAATCTGATGATAACCACTCTTCAAATCAATCTTTGTGAAATACTTCACTCCACTCAAACTATCCATTATGTCACCCATCCTAGGAAAAGGAAATTTGTACTTTACTATTATCTTGTTTATAGCTCTAGAATCAGTGCACGTTCTCCATTCTCCATTCTTTTTCGGTGCTAATACAACAGGTACTACACAAGGACTCAAAATTTCCCTAATCAAACCTCTCTCAAGAAATTATTGCACTTGTCTATTCGACTCAGTCTTTTCATCAGGTGTCAACCTATGTGGTGCTTTATTAGGCAAAGTAGCTCTAGGTATAAAATCCATACAGTGACTTATACTTCTCATAGGAGGCAAACCATCATGTACATTATTAGAAATAATGTCATGAAATTCAGTCAACAAAGGTTTAACCTTAGATGCATGTTCTAACTCATCTTGTTTCTCAGTTTTCCTTGGAATCAAAGCATAGAAAACATTTTGTTCTTTCATTTCTCTTGCAAATGTTTTACCCTCAACCAAGAATACTCTGACCGCAGTACAATGACCTTCATCAAACTTCTCTACTAAAGGAAATAATATTTGTTTTTTCCCATCCATCCAAATAGTATATTGATTCAATCTACCATCATGCAAAGCTTTCCTATCATATTGCCAAGGTCTACCCAAAATAATATGACAACAATCCATAGACATAATATCACAAAAGACTTCATCATGATAATTCCCAATTTTGAATTTAACAAGGCATTGTTCACTTACAAGTAGTTTATGCTCCTTCTGGATCCAAGCAACATGGTAAGGCTTAGGATGTCTCAATCTCTGTAACTGCAATTTGTTAACCAGCTCTTTGGATGCCAAATTATCAGAACTTCCACTATCAATGATTACCTTGCAACATTTATTAGCGATCTTACATCTGGTTCTAAACAAACTTTTCCTCAGAATAGGTTCCACATCAAATTCTTCATTCCACAAGATCCTTCTTAGCATCAAGTTTTCACCATGTTCAAGTTCATTAGATAATTCCTCAACTTCCTCATAAGACAAATTTTTTCTGCCATTACCTCCACTCTTATTTCAAGAGTTAGTACATTCAAAGGCTCTATGTCCTTCTTCACCACATTTGTAACAATTATCTCTAAACCAATATTTCACTTCTCTTTTCCCACTATTTTTATTCCTAGAGTAACTAGTATAGATACATCTAGAGTAATTACCTCTTCTACTAGTAGGTTCATCTTTCCATCCTTTATCTTGCACTGCATTTTTAGATCTTCTACTTTCTCCATAAGTTTTGCCTCTACTTCTCTAAAATCTGCCACCTCTTCCTCTTTATCTTTGATCATGTCTTTTTGTTAATTGTTCTTATGCCTTCAAAGAAAATTGGTATGCTTCTTCCATGCTATCTATTTTAACATAACTGATCTCATCTTGAATTGATGTCCTTAGACCATTTAAGTATCTAGCCACCTTCTCAACTTCATCATCCACATGTCCAGATCTGATATCCAACTTGTAAAACTCCTCAATATATTCTTTCACACTCATGTCCCTTTGTCTCAAATTTTGCATTTTTCTCATTAGACTCACTTGGTAATCAGCTGGAAGAAACTTCTTCTTCATTTTTACAAGTATTTTCATCCATGTCTTTATCTTTTCTTTTCCTCTCTTCTATCTCTTAGTTTGCAAATGATCCCACCAAAGAGATGCATGACCTTTCAACTTTGTGACTTCTATCTTAACCTTCTTATTATCAGGGGTACCTTCATACTTGAAGTATTTATCCATCTCAGATATCCAATCCAAAAGTGCACCGATCTCAAGTCTTCCATCATAGCAAGCAACTTCAATTGCAGGTCTGGAGTTAGCTTTAGACAAAAATCTCAAAAGTCTTTCCTCATCTTGTTCAAATTTAGGTTCAGGATTAGGTGTTGCCTCTTCTTCATCACTAACATCTTCAAGATGTGTGCCTCTTCTCTGGGATATCTCTACAACTTCAAGCCTTGTTTCAATCTGCCTCAACATATCCATGATAACATTATCATTTCCTCTACCACAGACCATCTTGAAAATGAGGTTCCAACAAGATCATAACCTTCTGCAAGTTATAGGTCAAATCTCAGATCTGCCACCCTAAAACCAATCTAATAATGTTCTCCATGATCCAATCCACAAGAAAGAACTCACTCTAATATTGGCCTGATGTAGGGGCAAGGTAGATTCAAGCAGATTTGACTCAACTTGAATAAACAAACAAGCCCTGCTCAGAGTTACACACGGAAGCAATATGTAATTCACATGAATAATGACAACATAATGTATATGAGGCAAGGAAATTGGAAACCAAACTGGTGTGATTAAAATAAACCAGTCAACATGCTCAATTGTGAGGCCTTCCAAGTTTCGACCTTATACACAGAGAATTACAAATTCAGATTCTTAGCTTGCATATTATCTTCTTTTATACTTCTACTTCTCTTTTACTATCCACCCTCTACCACCAACTAAACAACCTAAGCTTCTTATATAACTAGCTAAGCCACAAGTCGGCCAGTCAGTCATTTAATTACATTATAGGTCCAACCAGGAAGAGTAAACCAAAACTAAAGAAAGAAGTAACACAACATGCTATGAAGCCACATTTAGGTCCGCACATGATCCAAGAACATTGCCTAAACTTCGCAAGATCCAATTTCCTCATAAGGAACCGTGTAAGGAAAAACACTCCATGTTTCATGTGAAACTGGCCGAAAATCGATACCTGAGGAAAATGGCAATAACTCCTAGGTCCTGTGCTTTTAGAAGAATGCTCAAGAATAGGTCCACAACACCGTATTAACTTCACAAGGCAAGAAACCAACATCAACAAAGGCTACAAAACAAACAACAGACATGTACAGGAAAATAGGAAATATTTTTTTTTTGGTTGATGCAAGATTGCTCAAAGACCCAAGATGCTCCAGCATCATAGATTCTCAACAAAGTAATGTTCCAATGATTGTTTGAATTAAGGATTTTTATGGAATGTTTGTATGTCACATAGATGTCCATGCATAGCACAAATATCTAAGAAAATCAAACTTAAAATCTTAAAAGTAGGCTAACTTTGCTATCATAGAGATATTTTGATATGAGCATGTTATAATCAATATGTTTATTATTTCTAAAGGTAAAGAAAGGTTTTGTGTAATGTGCAATTACCAAAAAATTATAATTTTCAACACTATATTTTGTCTGCTCCTTAGTAGACATGCATATTTAGGTAAATATGCACGTTAAAGGAAAAGTGGCTTAAAATTAGGAATTACTAAAGGATGCTATAGAGGATGTATAGTATTCAATCCACATGCACATGGTTCTAGGGAGAAGTCACCCAAAACAACTAAAATACTTTGTACAAAATAGATATGTTATGCAAAAAGAAATTCACTACAAATATTTTAATCGAACATACATGTTAGGAAAAAAATGTATGAAACAAGCATTAGATATACAAGAAAAGAATGAGATTAAAGGTTTTTATAAACTTTTTTTTTATAGATGATTTGACAACTATAACTAGAAAGTTGCATTATGCTAGAGACCGTGTCAGAATTTTGATTAGCCATAGTTGTTCCAAGTTGCTTTCCAACACTATCATGAAAATGATAGGACATATAAAAGATCAACAATCTAGCAAGTTTCTATATGTTAGGTGTTTCATGCGATACCAAATAATTATAGTATTTTTATTTTATTTTAGATAAAATAAGATTATGCAATTGTAGACACCAAAATTTGTCTATATGATCATAATTACCCTTATCTTATCCTACCCAATTAAATAAATGTTTATTATTTATTTAATAATAATTTATCTTTACCTTATCCCTAATTAAATAAATGTAAATATTTATTATTTATTTAATAATAATTTATCTTTACCTTATCCCTAATTAAATAAATCTACATTTATTTAAATCACCTTTATCCTTTACCCTTGATTAAATAAATTTACATTTATTTAATCTTATCCTATCTCATTTCCCTAGTGTTTAATTAATTCTAAATTAATTAAACTAATCTAGCCTAAATCCCCTCACCTTTTCCTAAATCCTACCCACTAATTAATCTTTGATTAATTAGCTTAATTTCTTGATTCCTACACCAATTAGCCATTTACTCTAATTTAAAATTATCTCGCAGGTGTGAGCACAATTTTAAATTTTAAAATTTGAATAAACCCACCTTGAGCCACTCTCCACAAGTGTGAGATTTCTTGAGCTTGTCACCTCTTATACTTGTCCCCCACTTGGCATTTATTGTCCCACTCCTCAAAGTTGCTCACACATGTGTGAGAAACTCATCCCTTTTGAATGTTCAACTCCCTTGCCTATTTGATATCCACCTCATTGCCACCTCATTGACCCAAATAAATCATGACCCTTCATTTCATTTTAAATATGAATCATTCACTTCTCTCCAAAATCTATAAATTGAGAGCCTTTTCCTCATTCCTCACATCATTCTTTATGCATTGTTATGTTGTAGGTTTAGTGAGAAACCACATATCTCATCTATAATATTATCAACACTTTGTCATTTTGTGTCATGCCCATAATTTAATAGGCAAAACACACCAATTTTTTTTATAAAAGTTATTAATTTATGTTAAAAGTTTAAAGGTTGACTTAGTCGATCGATTGAAACCTGAGTGAGGAAAGTTTATCATTCATTTGAGGGGAATCATGATGAGGGGTTTTCGATCTTGCCAACATCCCTCACACGAATCCATCACATATCTAGGTTATAACATTTTTTTTCTATTAACCATAATATATATTAACATGAAAGAGAATTACATCTTGAGCGAGAGTTTTACATCATCATACTTTACAAAAATACAATGTCCCAAATATGCGCAGGGAGAACCAAGTATTCACCACCTTACATACTACTAGAAGTCTTTAGATTGCCAACATATCAAAAAGGAAGCACTTAAGCAAGCCTATCTGGGGAACCAGGTCGTCCATGGCCTCTGATGATCAGCCCACTTAAGGCATAGGTCTCCATGAAAGATGAGGTTATAAGGATTGGATAATTATGCCTCTCATGGAAGTGAAGGTAGAACAGCTACAGGTGGAATGTACATGGATTCTGCCCTAGAAGGCTGGATGTCTGAAGGCTGCTGGTTTGGGAACGACCCTACCGATCCACTGTTGGTGCTATCCTTCTCTACTACCTCAACTGGCACCTACTCTTCTACCTCAACTGGCACCTACTCTGCAATCTCAACTGGCACCTTCTCTACTTGTTGAATTTGAACTTCTTCCTCTGCTAAAGATCTTGTGGCAATCTAAGCATCTGGCTTCCTTCTCTATTTTTGGACCTATTGGAGCATCTACCCAATGGTGATATCGAAGTCAAACTCAATATTAGCTCTAGTGGTCATGTTATACGCAATCTAATCTCTGTCCAAGACCTCCCTGATTCCTCGGACTACTCTTAATGCTTTGTGTTCTTTTACCTGCATAACCATGGTGACTTGCGAGGAAACATTAAATATGATGAGCCTCCACAGAGACTCAGTGAGAGATCTATTCCTACTATTGAATACATTATCATTCCTTAATTTCCAGATATGCCATAGTATATGAAAAGAAAGAGAATCCCAAGAATGATTAAGATCATTTCTCAGACCCATCAAGGAACCAGAAATAACATTAATGGTGTGAAAGTTGAGGTCTAAGTTTCAGCCAAATAGGTTCCATAGGTCGGAGGCAAACTGGTATTCAAAAAATATGTGAGTGATAGTCTCTGGAGTAGAGTAGAAGGAGTAGGGGAAGGGTACACCAAAGGGATCCTTAACCGAAAGTCTATGCAGAAGGAAACGCCACATAAAATAGAGGACTTTGGGTTCCGCAGGGGTATGCCAAAGTCTGGTCAGAATTTTACTCCAAGTGAGGGGGTCAAGACTAAGTTGCCACTTGGAGTTAAGGTGGTCAATAATATCTTCTATGATGGTAAACAATTTTTATATGGTCTTAACTTTGGTTTGCAGCAGAGGGGTGCCATCCTTCCACTTGACGAGGTCCATCTTGTCTGAGTCCACCGAAGTGTCTCTGGGGAGATTAAGGGAAGAGCAAGCATCTCTGACAGTGGTGTATGTTCTCCAATGAGAAGAGAGCAGGGCATATCTATTTGCAAGAGTATCCCATGGTATAAGGTTCTCATTCTCAATGATGTCAGATAGATAACTAATGCCCAATGCATTCCATTTCTTCATTGAGCATCCCTGCAATTGAGCAAGTGGTTTACCCCCTTTAAGGAGGCTCCACCATATAGATCTTCTCCACAAATGTTTAGCATCTGATCAAGAAGTCTACTATCTGATAAGAAGGGTCTAATATCCTCCCACCCCTTCTAGATTGATTGAAACACCTCGGAACCTGCAATTGTGACCCTAAATTTCCCTGCCATGAGGTCAATTAGAGGCATATTCTTCCATTTCCTAGCCCAGGTAGGGGTGCCTCTGCTAATATTATGCCTCACCAGTATCTTCCAAGGTTCATTGCCTGGCTTTTTAACCAAGGACAAATTGATTACATCCAGAAAGCAATCTGGAACTATCTATGGTCAGATGTGAAAGGAAATAGAAAGGCACATGCGGTGAGATGAGACTGATGCACTAGATCCACCGATCAAGGAGGACTTGGACTAAAAGACCTCAGATGGTGCTAGGTTATAACATTTTAACATTAGGTTGGCTTAAAATATAATTTTCCTTTTGAGCCTCTAGCACTTACTCAAGAATAATTTTTCATTTAATTAACTTAGAACTTGACAACATAATCCCTTGATTTAGCCTTGATTCAGAAATATTTATTAATTAATGTTAATTTTCTACCCAACATAATCTAACTAGATTTAAGGAAACTTAATTAACATATTAAATCAATCCATAATTATAAAAAGAGCAAATTTAAACACTAGTAAAATAAATCTAAATATTATTATATTCTCTATAACAATGCCCACTAACGACTTTAATAAAAAACTTACTAATATTAACCATTAATAATAATATTTTTTGAAAATCTCATAATAAAATTTTCCTATAACATCATTACCGTATTAGAATTTAAATATTGTCTGCTGTGGATTACCTTATCAAAGTGCAATTTGGAACATGTACTAATATTAACCATTAATAATAATATTTTATTGAAAATCTCATAATAAAATTTTCCTATAACATCATTACCCTATTAGAATTTAACACTTTTTAAGAAAAAAAACAACTCCCTTTAACATTTTAATTTAATAAGAAAGACTTCAAAATGTGAAAATATATCAACTAGATAAAAAGGAGAGGGAATATGGACTTTCAAATGCAAGATGCTTTTCACTCGGAATTAGGGTTAGGGTGAAAAAAACATATCTCAAAAAGAAGTTCATTTCTTCTTTTTCCTCCTCCTTTCTCTCCTCCATTCACCCCCAAACCCTAAGGAAGGTTTTTTTTTGCATATTTTCTCCATTTTGTGCAGGTATGGAGCTTGGAATGGAGGCATCAAGGGAAAAGGAAGAAATCTCCACCAAAGACAAAATGCACCCATGGATTTATGAGCATACGTATATACCCTCCAAGTGTATATACATATACTCATTTATCCATGTGTATATTCCTCAAATAAATCCGAAGATTCAAATCAAGAAAAATGAATACAACAACTCAAGGTATAAACCTATTTCTCTTTAAGATGCTGATGTTTTTTTTCATTTAACATAATAAAATCTTTTTTTTTGTATTTTGTTTTCAATATTTTTTTATAACTTCTTTTTATTTTTTATTTAAAAAAAATTTGAAAAAATAATAAATGGGGGTATTGGAGGGGTCGAAGCCCGCCCCCAAATCCCCAGCCCCGGCCATGCCGAGGCTGTGGCATGCCACAGTCGCGGGCATGCCGTGGTTGTGGGCATGCCACGACTGTGGGCTTGCCAACAACCCTCTCCCACAAGCTAAGCCCTAGTTTTTTTTATAAAAAAAATATTTTTAAAAAGAAATTATTATAAGGTATTTTATATATATATATATATATATATATATTTCATAAAAGCATTGTCAAATAATAATTTTATTTTCAGTCTAAAAAAATATCAGCATAGTTATTTTATTTTTAAAAAAATAAACAACATAAAATAGGTTCATTAACCAGTAAATTAGTTTAATAGGAGCAAATCTGCATTTCTATTATGAAACTAAATGTAATAGGAAGGATTTGCTAAGTATTTTTTTTTTAAGAATAAAAAGAAAATAAATATATGCCTTGAAAAGAATTAAATCTCTGTTACTTAATGCAACAAAAATAATAAATTTTAAGCTTCTAAACCCTTTAAAAAAAAAGAAACAAGGTTAAAATGGAACTAAATCTGTCCCTAAAACAGTGATTACATTTTCATACATAATAATGCACATAAAATTACTTTTGTTTTAGCTTTGCATATAATTTTTTTTGTATTCAATAACAAACAAGAAAATTCTCTTTTTAAAAAAATAAAAATAAAAATATGCGAAGTCTCTTTTTATAAAATTTGAGCTCAAACACAATGACTTCAAGCATTTATCAAACATTGTAAAGGTGACACCTAACTTCAAATGAGAATACCATACTCAAAGCTGCATTCACATTCTTTTGGATTTTTTTTAAACTGATTTATACAACAAAATTTTACATATCTCATATACAATAAGTTTAGCTCACTAATGGAAATACATAACTATTTTTTTTCTAAATTTTAAATCTAGGAGAAATCTTTTACAACATTAAACACTATTACAAGGCTATTATTTTCAAAGGATACCTCAAGGACATTTTACAAACAAAGAATATCACACTACAAACATAGAAACAAATTTCTACATTTACAAGCTCTTCTTATTTTCTTCATTTCTTCATAGGAATAATGGGGCTTCATTATCCTGCAAAAGAAAAGCTTCAAATAGACCATGGGATGCTCACCTCCCATCCTAGGCCTCTAAGAGGCCACCCCCGAGCTTGGGGAACCAAATCCAAGGCGGGTTACACACAAGCACAAAAACACAAATAATATTGGAAATAGATTTACCACATGAAACTCCGAACCAAAGGTTTTCACTGTGGGTCACACAAGACCCTAAACTTGGGGTGAAGGTGGACCAAGTACCCTATGGGGAGAAAGTAAAAATAAATAAAAAAGAACAAGCATACACATGACATCAAAGCAACATCTCCACAACTCTCCCATAACACCACTTCTATCCATGATGGCCCCCAGGCAACATGCCAAAAACAAAGCACTCCCTTATGACCCCCAAAAGAAAAAAATGGCTTCATGGAGCCCATACTCCATGTTTTATCCCTCTCCTCCTTGAGGAGAGAATCTACACCCATGGTTTGTCCAAAATACCCTTCACCCCCAAGGCTACTCTTCCCTCTCAAGGGTGAGTGTGGCCTTGAGACTCCCAAATCAACAACACAATACAAGGGGAAGAATCACAATGGTTCACAAAAATAAAACACATGATTCTCACAAAATCACAACACAAGATTCACTTAATACATCTACATGCATATATGAATAACAAGATTTATATAACAACAAAACATGAAGAACTCAACAACTCATAAACACCATTTTTTTTTCTCATAAAACATGAAACAACAAGAATTACAAATTAGAGCCACCAACCTAAGTCCAATGCAAATGGAAGGTATGTTGAGGATGTGCTCCCTAAGTCCAAGCATTTCCCTCTTTCCCAAGCTTCTCCAAAATTAACTTGTCTCTAAGATAGAGAGTGGGTGTTCAAACTCTCCACCATGGAGAGTCTCCACTAAAAAGGCCTCCACACAACTCCCCACAACCCCTAGGGATAAAGTGATCCATTTCATTGGTTAGTCTTCCCTAAGCCTCTTACAAACTTACCAAAAATGGGTTCTTAAAAAGGTTAACCAAAAAGGTGGGCAAAGTCTTTTCATCCTAATGGAAGGGTGGTATAACCAAGACCATGCTTCCAAAAGCTGATTTTCGGTCATTTTGAAAATCCAACTTTTGGAAGGATATTTTGGTCAACTTAAGGGTTCTCCTATGGCTAAAAATGACCCTTACCCATAGGTATACCAACTGGGCTTCCTAAAAATGGCCCAAACACTACCCTAGGCACCTTCCTTAGTCCCCAAAAGTCCATTTAAAGCTTCACTTCGAAATTCAAAGACAAGACATTACTTCAAGCTCCTTGGCCAAGGGATTCACATGGGGATCCTAAAGGGTACTTTCCTAGGTTGGTGGACAGCCAATCCTCAAGTGGAACATGTCATGGCCACACGTACACAATACAAGTGTCAAATGACACATACACAATTACACTTCACAAGCCACATGGCATTTCCACTTGAGCACACACATAAATAAATTTAACAATTTAAAAATTTGAATAGAAACATACAAGCTCATTACGTTTACAAATAAAATACAATTAAAATGAGGTCTTTGTCTTTTATTAGACGCAACCTTTGCTTGAACTGAATTCACATTGGCCTAGGTTTTGGTTCCCTTGTTTATTACCATGGTCTTATTTCCTGCACACTAAATCCAATATCAGTAGTCCAAGAAATGAAATCCACAACATATATGAAGTAATCCTCAAATCAAATTTTACTAGTTATTTACATCACATAACAAATTGAAATTCTCATTGCATAAAAAGTAAGCTCTTTCAGTCATGAAAACATATATACACATAATGTAATTAAGCAATTAACTTTAAATTCATAATATAAATCCCATTCCACTCATAATTGCATCTAATATCTATTTCCTAATTAATTATATAAATAAAATCCATTATGTCATCCTAGCATTTATAAAATCATCTTAACCATAAATGCAAATCATAATAATGTAACAAGGTAATCATCATAACATCATAAAATAATGTGCATCTAGCATCTAAGGTGATAAAATCCATGACATAATGTGTCTAAATCTATAGTGCATCAAAAATAAAGTATCAAATAAGTATCTCTCAAATGCAGAAACTGAAAAGCTATGATGGGCTCGGGGTGAGGCCTCGCATTTTGGAGGTTTGTATTGCTTGTTGTGTTGAGTAGGTTAAGCTTATTTCTTATTCTTATTCATTGCATTTGAATGTTTTTCCATATCTTTTGAGGTGTGCATGACTATATAAGAATAGGCTTAGTTTCTTATGCTTTTTCTTTTATTTACATTTTTATGCACTAAAACATTATGATAGTCCCCCTAAAAATAATTACAAGACCTAATAAGCATAGATTATTTTAAAGAGAGAAATTTGAGAAGGGAAAGATGTTTATAAAGCAAAAATATCACATTAATTTATTTATTTTGGGTCAACATGGAATATACCTAAATGTCCCAATGCCTTGTATCATCTCTAAATGATAAATCCAAACAAAACCTATAGAAGAATTATGAAACCTATAGAGGTTCCAACCTATTGGATCGTGCTCCAGTATCGGGTAGCAAAATTATTTCATGGTGGCCCTCACTAGGTTGGTTTTCTCGTAGGCTTCATGTCTCTATTGGACAACCATGCTCGCAAGCCTTAACCTCCATTTAAAAAAAAAAACTTCACATCCTTGTGTCCATGTAGCTATGAGGGTATCAAGGGACCTCTAGAGAGATAAACAAACATATAAAGCTGAGCACAAGCAAAGCACACACACACACACACACACACACACACACACACACACACACACACACACACACACATATATATACTTTATCTAGATATGAAAAGTACTATTCAAGGTATTTGTTTGAAAAAATCATTGAACTGTCACTCTTGTTCATAAGGGGAGGGAAATCAATTATGTAAATTAACTACCTCTAAAATAGTATTAGGCATTTCACGTTGAGCAAGAGCCAAAGATGTAACTATTATAAGAGTGAATATTGTCTAGTATCTAGTCATAGTCATGTGCCCTGTACTTACCTAGGGATTTAGGAAATATTCACATGTTAAGTTACGTTAGGTCCTAAGTGTCATTATAAAATTTAGTTATAATAGGCCCATGATCACCTCATTTAATTTTAGTTACCTAGGATTTAAAATTTGCATTAGGCATTTAATGTTTGTGTTTACAAGAAAAATATCTTATTCTATATTTTCATATTCAATCAATGATGTTATACATCTTCATTATGCAAGTTATTCTTCTCTTGTGGAAGTGAGAAATTCATAAGTGATCACATAAACATAGGATATTATGATCCAAAATGTCAGATCTTGATAATACAATTAAAAAACAAAACAAATATAAATGTTAATTCAATCGCTACCTTGATTTCATTGCCTTGACAAACTAGTTGTCTATTCTAGCTGATATCATTGGTGTTTCTTCCAAATCTTCAACTTTACTTTGAATCAACTTACGCGATCATAGAAGTAGGCTAATATGACTTTGTGGATTCTACCTTTCCAATTGCACCACCAGATCTGTGCATATCATCACCACACACCGCATTCACCATGACTGACTGTGTTATCAACAAACACTCTATATACTTAGAGAAATCCTTGCGCAATTACCTTCACCACCAGTATGCTGGATTGATTCACCCTAGATGACTTTGTTTCCAACAATGACAAAACTCCAACATGCATCCCATAAAAACAATCTCTCTAACACCTTCATCAAATGCCAATAGTTTAGTCAACTTGATTGCAACCACTTTTGTCCACACTATGCCAATAACCTACAACCACTTTTGTGCTCACTACACCAATACCCTACAACCACTACTATGCAAACCATACTCAGTGACCATTTTTTCTATTTATTTTTAACTGCTACTTTTAGGTCAATTATTTTCACTAATTAATAAAAGACTAGGAAGCCTTTTCTACATATACAATGTCGACATCATCCACATACACACATCTCTAGTAAATAATTAAATGGGCCTTCTAATCAACCAAAAAAAAGGGTCTTCCTATAAGTGAAAATTTACTTAATGGAGGATTAGTTTCCTTATTAGGAGTGTGCATCAAGTTCTTTTTACCATCAGTGTATAGAAGAGACCTACAAATTTTGGCACTATTTTTAGGGATGGTGCTAAGGCTTAGGATTTTTAGGGAAAATTTTATTACTTGTCATTTTATTATATTATGATATGTGTGTGTGTGTGTGTGTATTTCAAGGTGTTCTCCCTTGGTCCCCTTTTGTTGTGCAACGCAACGCTCAAGTTTGTGACATGTCTTAACCACCTTTTGTGCATTCTATAAGTCTAGTTGTTACATCAAGCATTAATAGGTCGACCTTTTGGTGCAATGGAAACCACACTTGTAACAAGTGGTATCAAAGCTTGTTCATAGGTTCAAACCTCTCACTTTCATTGGGGGAATTGTTTCAAGGTGTGAGCCCTTGGTCTCCTTGTGTTTTGCAGCGCAGTGTTCGGGGTTGTGACATGTATTAACTACTTCCTGTAGATTCTATAAGTCTAGTGGTTGTATTGGGCATTGATATGTCAATCTTTTGGTGCAACGACAACCACACTTGTAACAATATATGTGTGCGTGCATGCACATTAGGATCAATGACTTGAATTTCAATTTAAGCCCTTTACTAACAAGTGTAGGAAGGAAGCTGAAAATATATCAATTTACATTGCATGTAATGACAAAGAGATTATATAAGAAGGTTCTTTACCTCTACTAAATGTAAAAAGATACGTGACCTACAATTACTAGATTAATAGACTTTTTTGACATGAAAAGAGAAGTAGAGGACATTACCAATATAGCCTAAGGTGGAGAAGAATTTAGGAACCTATCCAACTAGAACCTTTTCAATCTAAGGAAGAGGTACCCTTAATGGACGAAGAAGTAGAAAATCATACATAATTGATTACCTTTGAGTTCTCTATCTTAGACCAAGAAAGATTTTTTTCCCTTAAGAACATACCCCCATTAGCCTTGCCTAACTTATATGGCCTAATTTCAAAATATCCCAATACTTTTCGATTTTATTTTGATGTTCTACATTTTAGCTATGACTATACCACTAATGTCCATAGACTTAATCTCTTTCTAGCCACCTTTGAGGATGTTTTGTTAAGATGGTTTATGGGTCTGGGAAGAGATTTTATTGCTAGCTAGGGTATAATTAAATAAAAGGTCCTACAAAAGGATCAAGATTATTTGTTGGTTCCCAAATCAACAAATTGGAATGTTCTAAGAGTATGCCAAATTCTATTTTTGAACCTCCCAATTGACTTGGCTAACAAATAAGAGTAACCAAATAACGGTTGAACTTCCCCTACACTTTAGGCTCTACAATACCTATGTGGGTGCACCGATCCACCAATTGGATTTCCTAGTTGATGATTTTTAAAGTAGATTATATCTATTATTTGTATTCTAATTCTAGTCTCTATCTCAAAATGGAATGTATTATTGAAATAGACTAACTAATTAATCTTATATCCTAATTATCCTACTTTATTTTATCTTCTTACTACTGCTACTTTTTCTTTAAATATTATCTGCAACTATCTTGATATCTGACCAATTATTATTTCTATCTATCTTTCTAATTCTCCTACTGTAATATGGTTATGTTTTGAATAAAGTTTTATATGAATAAACATTGCCTTCTCTTAATTGGTAAATGGAGTCACCTTCCTTCTATACCTTCACATATAATTCTATGAGATAATTTTTAAATTCACTATGTGAATGTATCTGTCGACTATCTAACCCTCAATACTAGATAATCATATATCTTCCACTTCAATCAGTCTAATTGAATTTAACTCCTACTTGAAGACACAAATCAAATAAGAAGAATAAGTTCAACAACTTCTAAAATGATTCTTGATATTCAAATCGTTATGATAGTAAACAATTTATTCATAAGAGAATTTAAGATAGCATTCAAATACTGGAAATGAAAATCATAGAGAGCTGATCTAAGAAAAACTTTCCAAAACACAATTGAAGAGAAAAATTCTGATTATATTGCTTATATGTTAAAAAAATTTGATGGTGATCCCATAAGATTACAATTAAATTTCATAATATAGGAAAATATGGAGAGGTCATGCCTCTTCATTAAGTCTTTTGAGAAAGTAACTAACTATCTTAACATAAACAACTTTAAGAAAATATAGAATTATTCTTCATCCAACCTTGAATATACCTATAAAAAATGCTCCTTTTACTTCTTATCTTCATGATTTTTTTCATCGCAGATGGTGTTCCTTTCCTCAAACCCAATCTACATCATCTTCTCCACGTGCTGGTTGATTTCATCATGTGCATGGCTATCATTCCTTGCAACATCCAATGCATTTTGAATTATAAATTTTCATCCTTCTATCCAATTTTTTTGATCCTTTAGATTCCCATCCTTATCACATAATGCAGGTAATCCCATAGCGACAATACTCTTGAATCCTTCATACTCTAACTCTAAGGATTCAAAATACTTGGTGTGCTTGGAAAATAGATTTTCATTACGAGAAATAGAGCCAATGTTGGAAGCTCTATTGAGGCGTACATCATGTAGCTTTTTGTCTAATCTATTTCTTACTCTTTTATGCTCAAAGATGTCCACATAAATCCTATGATAGGAAAACTGTAAATTATCTAGCTATGCCATTAAATTAGCAAACCCCTTTTCAAGTAGAATAGAATCTATCTCAAAAATGGGATCTTGCATTTGTAACAATAGTTGTCGGTGCTCATCGTGTAACTCTTCATACTAATTATTCAACTATGAACTTTCTTTAGGGGATATCATCATACACCTATCCCTCAGAGTATTGTTTTCCAACAACAATCTTTCATTCATCATTTTGAGGGAATCCCTTTCCTTTACCAATAGTTTCATTTATGCCTTCTTTCACTTAGTTATATTTACACCAATGTCAACACTGACTATTGGGTCAAATTCACCCAGATTAAGATTCATCTTGTGTCTAAATTATTTTTCTATATCAATAATCTTAGGTCTCTTGTGGGGGGGATACAGTACCCATATCAACATGGCTTCTTCATTTGGATTGTATATAGTTCTAGTGTAGATCTCCTTTACTCCTTCCACATTTAGCTTATAATTATTGTCATCATTATGCATAAATATGTCAAATACTAAACTTCAATCAAATCCCATCATAGGAACACCGTGATCCACGCTTCCTATAGAAATTATCTTCCTCTTTCTAGTGTCATAGCACTAATTCCTTGATCAATATTGATCGTCAATCTATTGTGTAACTTTTGTCCATTCTCAGGTGTCACTATTACATTTGGGGCCAAATTTCGATAGAAGTTTTCGACAGGTAACTTTTTATTACGAATTTGGTGTTTTTTTTTTGTAATAGGCCCCGATGATGTCGGTATTCCGATGGGTGTTTAATTGACCATCATAATTCCGACAGATTCAGGGTATAGATTAAAAAAAAAAAGTGAAAAGGCCTCATCATTTTTATTTTGATTGGATATAGGGAGCGGGAGAAAAGGAGCGAAAGCTGAGCGCAGGAGAAGGTATGTGATTTCATCATCTTTCAAGCCTTTGGCATCATATTTGAATGCATTTCATTTTATTTGATCATGAATGCTCTCTGAAATGACCGCATTCTACTGGTGTCATGCCGTAGCCAGTGCTTTATCTCTATTATTTGATGTTATTGGTGCTTGTGCTCAAGGATATTGATTCACTGTATTCAAATGTTTGGATTCATGTTTGTTGATATTACTGGCATATATGTTTAATGATGCCATTGTAAATTGTCATCACTGAAATGACCACATTCTACTGGTGTCGTGCCCTAGCCCGTGCTTTAACTCCATTATTTGATGTTATTGGTGCTTGTGCTCAAGGATATCCATTTTTTTGAAATGTTGACTGTGGTTATCAAATGGACAGCTTGTGAGCTTCTAGCTAGGCACCATTTGTATTGATAGCTTAGGGAATCAAATGTATTGTATCATTGATAGTTGATACTTTCTTAAAAGGAAATAGGACAAAGAATGATTTTTATTTAGTTGTAAGAATTTTGATATCGTTCTGATACCATGTAAGAATTTGCGTAAGGCAAAGAATAGATGCCAAGATCTAAAAGCTCAAGAGATAGCACAAAAAAGAGAGACAAGATAATATGATCAAATGAAGAATTCAATAATGATCAAATGATAATAGATAATTAATTACATACAATGTAGAAATGCCTCAATATATAGGCAATGCATGATAACTAGAAGTTATGCAAGTGATAAGCTATCAACTAGACATGATGGAATCACATGTCCACCAAAGGTGGATCATCCTCCATTGTACATGAAAGTATGTGCAACAATGAGAGGATGATAATGTGATAAGAGCACTAAAGGTGGATCTCACACACAAAGAGGTATGTGATGACAACTATCACACCTAAAGTGGAGATTCTCCTAACCATGTGCTAAAAAGAAATGCAAACTCCTAGGTGTCTCAAAGACAACTAATATGCAAATGCATTATCCTAAGTAAACTTAAGTAAAGTGTAATTAGTAAATACTTAATTACACCAACAGATCCCTAAGTGGCTTACAACCCTAGAGAAGTATATGTAGATTTACGGATGGAGTTGCAGGATACATAGCAGCCGATAATTCACAATAAATCCATGCATCCAATTTGAATAGCAATTAATACAAAGAACTAGGGTCCTCCAATGGCCCAATCATCCAGACCTTGACTGTCCCCTCTACCAGTGACCCTTCAAAACTAGGTTATCATGCAATCAGTGAGTGATCCTTCATTCTCCTGGTGAGCTTCTAGGTAGGCGCCATTTGTATATTTGATAGCTTAGGGCATCAAATGTATATTGTATCATTGATAGTTGAGACTTTGTTAAAAGGAAATAGGACAAAGAATGATTTTGATTTAGTCTCTCTATTTTGATCCCTAAGTGGCTTACAACCCTAGAGAAGTATATGGAGATTTATAGATGTAGTTGCAGGATACATATCAGCCGATAATTTACAAGAAATCCATGCATCCAATTTGAATAGCAATTAATACAAAGAAATAGGGTCCTCCAATGGCACAATCATCTGAACCTTGACTATCCCCTCAACCAGCGACCCTTCAAAATCGGGTTATCATGCAATCAGTGAGTGATCCTTCATTCTTTTGGTCTGCCCTGCATCCAAACATATTGGAAATACACAATACCATGATAACAAGTCTTTCACAATCCCCCTTCCCTCAAGGAACACTATCAACCATCCCTTCCACATAGCATTTCACTATTTTATGAGTGGATTGTGTAGGAACAATTAACATTAAACAAGGAGAAAACTCCTCAAGACATCTTGGAAACCATTGAATTCAATAATAAATGAAACCTAACACCAACACTATTCCTTCCATAGTTGCAGGATACATAGCAGTTGATAATTCACAAGAAATCCATGCATCAAATTTTTATAAGGATATCCTACTAATCAATAGGAATTTTCTTGAGATGACCAATGATTATGCATTTTGATGGCAGTGCGCTAGTTCAAAAGGATAATATAAATCTGAAACAATTTTTTCTAATTTTCTCAAACTATAAATGTGGTTAAAGGGAAAATATTATGTGGAAAACCGACAAACCAAGCTAGCAAATGATTGTACATCAAATTATTCCTATATTCATTCAAGTATTGCTATGCTTCAGCTACCTGACCTTTGAGCTTCATCTAGAGGAATGTGTAGCTTTAAGATAGAGTTACTTCTTGGGCCTTAAAATAGGGTGGAATATGATCAAGATTGGTTTAGGTTGTATCTTTGTTAGTCCCATTGTTAGGTTCTTATAGTTCATGGTTTGAATCTATTATGGTTGTGTAAGGGATTTGTAGATGCTTTTTCTAACATAATTATTGGACACCATGATTGGAACAATTGGTTGTTGGCTATTATACACATAAATCATATCTATCAATGGTTCTTTGTGTTCAAAAATTCGTTGATCAATCTTTGAGATTTATTGTCCCAGCTTTAAAAGAGTGATAAAAGATATAGTGAGTGCTATCTTTTTCAAGTGTTTTGTGGGTGCCATTATCTTCTAGGAGTAATTGTTGGAACCAAATTATGTTCTTTGCCTCTAGTAAATATTGCAGACACAACCATCTTCTTAGTGAAGGGTGTATGGTGAAAATGTGACCACACTTCTATGAATCCTTACATGCAAGAAAACTCAACAATGAGCCCTCACAAATCGATCCATAGCTCTCTATGCATAGAGTTGCAAGATTTTTAAAATTGCTCTCAACTAGAGCTATAAACTCATGACCTTGCTAGTCAACCACACAATGAGAGATTCCAAATCAAAGACAAGGGCAACAATGTCAATATCTCCAATGAAATCAATATGGATGCAATGCAATGCAAACTAATCTATGAGAATGAAAGATGCAAGCTATGCTATGAAAGGAAAATACAAGTGTTACAAATCCTCCTATTAAGCTATGTGAGATTAATCTATTGCATAAAAGAAATCTATACTAAAAATACCATGATTATGCAACTATGATGCAAGCTAGGATGTGATGTAGATGCAAGATGAATGCCAATGGTGCTCCAAATCTTCAAAACTTGATGCAAGAATGTCTCCAAAAGCTCCAAGATGACTTAGAAAACCTGTAGCATAACAATAGCATAAAAATCTAAGATATGAAAATGAAGAAGAGAGTTCTTCTTTTATAGGAAGTGAAAAGGAATGGACCATTGTGATTAAGAGGCAAAAGACTTAATCAACGGTGGAGAAAAAAAGAAGCTTGATCCTTGTGCACAAATATCTTCCAATAGGAAAATAAGAGTTGACTTTATGTCCATATGAGACAAAAAGTGCTTTTTCTTTTTTATAAAATAAGAATAATGCTTTATTTGTGCAACTTAGGATAGGAAGAAAAGTGGGGATTTTTCTATTTAAATAAAAGGGGAGGAAATTCCTTTTAATTAAATAAAGGCTTAGGATAAAGTGATTTTATTATTTAATTAAAAGAGATTTTTATTTAATTAAAAGGGAGCATGTTCTCTGAATTAAATAAGATTTTTATTTTATTTTTTCTCTTTTAAATTAAATAAGGCTCAAACCTTAGGAAATATTGAATTGATTATGATTTGATCAAGGAAATTGATATAATTGATATTGTTGATATTTGAAAATATTGATTCAAGGATTTGATAAATTACAGAAATGGGGCCCAAAGTCTAGGCGACCATTTTAGGGCGTATACATTTGCCCCTCTTTGACTAATGTGAGATCGATTTGGGATCACATGTAGTCAAAGAAGAATTGAAATGTGAGATTGATTTGGGATCACAAAACAACTCAAATGTGTGTTCATTTTGGGAACACGTCAGGACAAAAATAAGTAAAAGCTGAAAGACAAGACCAACACCGTCGCTGCTAGGTGCAAATCAAGCCTTAGACAAAACTATCACCATCGCTGCTAGGCAATAATCAAGTCTGAAAAATAGGAGATAAAAATCAAAAGACAAAATCATCACCATCGCTGCTAGGTGATAATCAAGTCTCAAAATAAGAATCTCAAGCTGAGCTGAATGATAAAGCTGAATCAAAGATTAAAGCTGATAGGTATTGCCCCCTTGGAATCCAAATCGAAATCAAATAGAGGAGAAAAAAAAATTGATAAACCTAATCAAGTCACAATAAATCATAATCGAAGGATGGAGCATGATAAGATAACCATCAAATAGTGAAGATATGCCCCAGGTTGACGAGGTTTGACTGAAAAAGATATAGGATAAAGATTAAGTCAAACCTTAGAGAGAGGAAGCGAAAGGGGTGAATGAAAGACTAGAAGTTTGGAAGACATGGAAAGGAAGAAATTTCATCAAAGATCAAAGAATTATGCCTCAAAAGGTCAGTCAACTGCGTAGAAAAATGAGAAAATTTGGAAACGCGACTCGAATTTCAATTTTGAGTCTAAAAATGGATAGAAAATGATGTGATATGAAAGATCATAAATGAAAGATATGATCTAGAAGAATCAAAAAATGAGCATAGTTGACCAACTAGTCCGTAGATGATAAAAAAAGAGAGCTCTCTCCATATGCAAGATGCAAAAACTAAACTATGATGAACCTAAGAATGCAAGCTACTATGAAAGTGGTTGACTTGCAAGGTCATAACACCTATAGACATCTAATTATCATCATTGAGCGTTATTGGTAGCATCGTAAGATCATACAATGCACACTAGCATAACTATGTGGATATGAATATGATCTTTATCAGATAGAAATGTTGAAATCCCACCTAGGCATCAAAGACATGTAGGTCCAGATGACTAATGTAGTGAGATCACCTAAGTTTGATATGGTGAGATTATGCTTGTATCAAGACATATGAAAGTCAGGATGACTAGAAGCATGCACTCGCAAAATAGTCAAGGATAATACCTTGTCAATCCATAGTGTCAAGTAAGACCAGCATAAATGCTCATGACAGTTAGGATCAACAAAATATACCCATAAGCAGATAAAGAAATAAAACATGTTCTCATACCCTCAGTCTTCTAGCTATGCATCATCGAAAACTTCTCAGTGAGAGACCACTCATCAAAGAAATCCTCATAGACAGCACACAAAGAAAAATAAAGTCAACATATCTCAACAAGTTGATTGTTTAAGTGCGTGTGTGTTGGTCATAGAGTCAGACTCTGGTTATCACATCTGCTAATGAGAAATATCACATCATACTAGACTATTGGGAAAGACATCTGACAAGTGTTAAGAAACACTCGACGCAAGGGTAGTGTTGAAAAACACTGTTTGGGGTGGTGTTGAAAAACACCTGTTGTGAAATGCCCCAAGAGACAAACACACCTAAAGGACCTATGCTAACAGTTATGCCCCCTAGACAAAGATAAAGACCAATACCAGACCAAGTCAAATAAGGTCAAGGCATGATGGAGAAAGGCTTAGTATTGAGGACGCATGCTAATAAATAGGAGTGCAAAGGCCTCAAGTAGCGTCTATTTCCAGGTTTTCACCACTTGGATTTATTGTAATTTTTTCTCTTTTTATATTTTTTCATTTTTTGCTACCAAGGCGCCTGTTTCCAAGTTTTCACCAAGGCGCTTTTTCTATGTTTTTTGAATTTTTGAATTTTTTGATTTTTTTGTATTTTTGCTACCAAGGTGCCTGTTTCCAGGTTTTCACCAAGGCACTTTTTCTATTTATTTTTTTTGAATTTTTGAATTTTTTGATTTTTTTGTATTTTTTCAGGACTGCATATTCTTTTAAAGATTTTTTTAGCATCATATATCAATTTTTTTTTGGTATTTTTTAGGATCATAAAATATATACAAAGGATGCCCCCAGACAGAATAGGCATCAAACTCCCAAGAAAGATCACATCGTGTAGTCCCAATGTCAAGCAAGGTGGAGAACAAGAGGGATTAGCAAGTCAGTGAATGAGATGGAGGAAAGGAGAATGAAGGTGAATGGAGGGAAGAAATCCTCAAGGTCAAACTCCTCAAGAGTACCCGAGCTAGGGAAAAATTGTCATGTAAAGCGCATTTGGACAAGCAATGAAAGGATAGCATAGGATAAGCCTCAAAAGTGCACTACAAAAGAAGGAAAGGATGCAGTCCAAAGGAGTAGACATGTCAAGAGACTTCATAGCATTGTGTTTTACTCTTTTTTATTAGATCAAGACCAAAGGGGAAAAAGATAGTGAAAGGATAGAATGAAGGGAGAAAAATAGATATGAAGGCTAAAAATGAACAAAATGAAAGCAAGACCATCATAAGATAGCTTACAAGATAGCCAATTGTTCGTGTATAGTTCAACCTTGTCAAGATCAAAGATGGAAGATGAAATGGATGAAACATGTAGAAGAACTATGCATGATGCCTAATTGCTAGGTTTTCATCACGGTACTTATCCAAGGCGCCACAAGGGAGTGCTTTTCACCATAGGATGAATTTATTTCTCTTTACTTTTGCTACCAAGGCACCTGTTTTCAGGTTTTCACCAAGGTACATTTTTAATTTTTTCATTTTTTTTAAATTTTTTTTTCATTTTTTCTATTTTTTTGAATTTTTTGGAAGAAGGAAAGCTTTTTAGATAATGCTCCTTGAAAGGATAAATCATGATATGCCAAGGATTCAAAATTATATGCTCAAAGATGCTGATAGGGAAAGGAAAATGGAAGAGAAAAATGGAGGATAAGATTTTATGTAAAGCGAGTGAGGTTGGAAGATAGGAGGAATAGACAAATGAGGAAAAATGATAGAAGGTAGAAGGATAATGAATGGAATGATTTTGAAAGGGTAGATGGAAAGGAAGGCAAGATCAACATCAACACACACCTTGAAGGGTGGTGGGAAAAAATGGAGGAAACGTAAACCATATTCTAGTCCAAATGCGAACCATATTCTGGTTCATTATTGCTGACTGAATCCTAAAAGAGAGGATTGGTGTACTTGTTATAATTCTCAAATGTGAATGGAGGAATATGAGAAGGAATATGGTGAATGTTTAGCAGAGGTTGCGGTTTAGGTGCATGAAATTGAAGATCATTTTTGGAAGAAGATGAAGTGGAAGCCTTTGGAAGCTTGAATGTCAACTTCACTTTTTGCTCAACATAAGACTCTTTCAAGAGAGACTTTGGAGTCCATATAGCTTTAAGCTTTTTATTTTCTTTTGATGTGTTAGAGAGAATATCTTCAATGATGGATTTTGGAACCCATACTTGTCTTGTAGTTTTCTTCTTAGATATCTCTTTTGACTTTATGCTTCCATGTCGATTAGAGGAGACATGGTGATCTTCTTTTTTTGATGGATTCTTGTATTGCTTCTTTTTCTTGTATTGGACATTCAAGTTACTTCCAAAAGACTTGGGACTTGTGGAAGAAGAAGGAAAATATGACTGGTTTAGATGGGTGGATGGATGAAAATGATTCAAGGGTATGCATCTATGTTGATTTTGAGGGAAGATAGGAGATGGAGGGACGTAAGGACCCAAAATAGATGATGAATTAAGATAATTAGGAGGGGAAAGTGAAGGGACATAAGGGCCCAAGATGGAAGGAAGATGTGAAGCCATTAGTATTGGTGGAGGAGGTTTAAGGATGGATGTGGAAGATGCAAAAGGATAATCAATAAGTTCATCAGCATCTATATGACAACCAAGGACATCAACATCTTTAGAGTGAGCATTAGAGTTTTCAACAGGATCGTGCACATCTTGAATAGGGGAACCTTCTTTGACAAGATCATTCAAAGCTTGCAAAGACTTAGGAAGAGTAGAAAGCGGAAGTGAACATGGAGTGGTAGAACAAGAAGATGGAAGGCTTTGATTTTGACAAGGATCTTTGGATAGCACAAACGTATCAACTTTCTTTCAATTTTCAATAGGCTTTACATCAGAAGTAACAACACCATTTTTAATAACCTTAATGGAAGTATCATCTTTGGAAAGCGCAAGTGTGGTAAGGTTATTTTGATTATCAATAAGCTCAACGGTGTAAGTAGTAGCTTGATCTTGCTTAGGAGATGGTGGAATGAATGCGGAAGAGCGTAGAGGATCAAAAGAACCATTGAATGGAGGAGATACATCATGAAGAGAATTGGATGATATGGAGGGTTCCTGATCTTGATCTTTATTTATATTTTTTTCTTTATCATTTTTAGAGTCCTCTTGACATGGAGCCACTTCTACGGACAAGGAAGCATGTTGGAATTGTATGGAAGACTTTGGAGGAGATGTTGAAAGACTAGCTAAAATAGGCATTATAGCACATAAAGGCTTAGGATCTTTAGGTTTAGCATTATTGAAAATATTTGCAACCAAGTGAAGGTTAGCTTGAGTTTCTTTAAGAGGTAGCCATTGAGGATAGCTATAGGGAACTGCATGAAAAGTATTAGGATCTTTGTTGGATGAAGAATTTGTGAAAGATTTGGAAGCTTTAGGAAATGTATGAGTATTGGAGGAAGTAGCGGATGGAAGGGAACCATCATAAGACAAAGGTTCAACATTAATATGATCTTGCTTGAGAGTGCAACCTTTATTTTCAGCATGAAAACTTTTAGAGGAGAGATGCTTTTGACGTTTGAAATCAACGCGGTAGATTTTCTCTTCCTCAGTAGGAATATTGTATTGTTCACAAAAATTATCAAAGAATTCTTCAAATTTAGAGTCATATGGATCACCATCACAGTCTACCCAATACAACTCCCCCTTAGAAATCACAAGTGTACCACGAGGATGATGCTTAGGAATAGAAGTTTCATGGGCATCACTACATTGTCCATCATCATAGTCATCATAGTCATCATAGGTGGGTGTGTCACTCTTTGTGGAAGAGACATCATAAGGACTTTCACGTTGCTCTTTATGGTATGTCTTCTGAAGAGAAGTAAGACTCTTGGGAAAAGTAGAAGAAGAATGAGATTGTGAAGAAGAGGAAATTGAAGACTTAGTGGAAGAAGAAGACTTGGATAATGAAGAATGCGAATAATGTTTAGAAGAGTCATGATAAGATTTGGAAGATGAAGAAGGTGAATAATGTTTAGAAAAATCGTGATAAGATTTAGAATGTGAGGAATGATGAGAAGATTTATAAGATGAAGAATATTTGGATGAGATCATGAGTATGATTCTAGCAAAGGCGTCTGATTTAATTGACTTTTCTTTTATTTTTGCTATAATTTTATCACCTATGCCATATTTAGAAGAACCATTGGAGGAACAAAAATTTTCAAATTGAGAAATGAGTTCAAGATCATCCATTCTCAAGAGAGGTTCCTTAACAAGATAGTTGAAATTCATGGTTTTAGAAGAGGAGGAATCAATCATGGAAGAAATGAATAGAAGAAAGTAGACTAGATAATAAGAGGAAAGAAATCAAGAAGAAGAAGAAGAATTTCCCATGGGAATAGAAGACTTCAGAAGAACATGGGAAATGGAGAGGAAAGAAGAAGACTAGGAGTCATCTTGTGTAATTGATACCATAACGTTCATTGAGATGTTGAGAAACATGATAGCACCTAGAATCTGACAACTGGAGGTCATTTCCCTTGACTAACTTGCTATCTTGTTGTAACTGACATGAAAGAAAGAAACTCTAGGTGATAAGTCAATCCCTCAAAGTGCCAATGCCAACCTAGGATAATTAAGATTCTCTATTGTCCAAAGAGAAAAATGAAAAGATAGAAAATAAAAGGGCTTTACCAACACTGTCAAAGAGGTGCTTTAAATCAAAGGATGAATATCCTTTCACTTTTGAATCAGGAGGTTGGACTGGGCCAAAATTCAATTGAAATTGAGATAGGTGAAAAATGATTTGGACAATAAGAGGACCAAAATTTTCCAAGGGTGTAATCAACAATCTTAAAGATAAAATTTTCAATAAGAATAGCTTTCTAACTTGGCAAATTATTTCCAAGACAACCTTGTGAACCAATTGAAATCACCCCTAGAAGGCAAAAACTAAGAATTTGCAATCAAAACAAGTCTCTGATGACAGGGTAGAAATCCAAGCAAATTGTAGAAAAAGTTGGTATTTCAACTCAGGAACTCAGTTCTTTTTAAAAGATCAAGTAAGTACATCAATAGATTTTCATCATTGAATAGGTACATAAGACAACAATCAAGGAGTTCAAGCAAACAGTCTTCAAACAATGGGCAAGGGACAAAGCAACCTTGCGCACGAACAGAGATAGTGACTTAGTATTCCTACTCCTTAAAGGTTCTACTTGTGTATGTTCTTGAAGATGTTTTAGCAAGCACTTAGAACACAAAAACACCTTATCAAGCTATCTACAAGGATATACATGGCTTTTCTAAGGAGTCCTTGATATACCTAGACTCCTTTCACAAGCATCCCACATAGTCTCATGGATCGACAAGTATAAGTTAATACACCCTATAGAGATTAATATATTTCACATTTTGAAAAATATCTCGTATTACTTGCTATCTCTCTCATTTGATGGAGTGCAGGTAGTAGCAAATAGGTATTTTTCAGATGTGTCTTCCTCAAGCAAAGAAAGTGAGTCATTTAGTATGTCTGAATTAGGAAGATCAACTAGAGGTCAAAAGACTAGAAGGAAATTCAATAGACGCATGAAATTTTTCCTTGCTCAAGGGGGGTCATGTTCTTATGATGATGAGAGCAAAGGCAACATCGAGGTGCCCTCTAGGTACCAAAATCTACAAAAACAATGGGTCCCCAAGGAACTTCCTCCAATAAACACTGATTTTAGTGTTAAAGGCAAGATATATTGTATTGCACCATCGTCAATACATGGTTTGGGCTTATTTTCCATGGATGGCATAAAGGTCTCTTACAACAAAGTTGTTGAATTGATGGAGTATGTTGGACCTTGTTACGATTACAAAATTTGGATGTGAATTGTTCAATATAAAAAAAGTATGCGTAGGTGTGCACTCTCGGCAAATTATATTCAACAAAAAGACAATGAGCAAAGTAAAAGAGTGGCTATATACATTGACGGAAGGCCAAAAGCATCAGGGAATATTGTAGGTTTTATAAATAGCATGCGACCTCTGTCAACTATTAAGCAACCCAATTGCATATTTGAGGCGCACGAGGGAAATCATGTTTTTGTATGTGCAATAAAATCAATAAGTGCAGGGGAAGAGCTGCTTATTGATTACAATTTGAATCACATAGATACAAACGATGTCACTATCATTAGGGTGCAGGTACATACTATGTACCATTAAATAATTGAGTTTTTTTGCCAACCACATTTAGAGAGTCTCCTCACCATCCACCTCATCTCCATCATCATCTTCTAATGAAATTTATTAATGTAGTCATTTGTAATTATTGGTTAACTTTAAATAATAACACAGGACCACAATATGGAGTAACCACATGGTGGGGACAATGATGATCGTGCATGCACTTCTTCCCAGCAGGTAAATCTCTTTGTTATTGAACTACAAATTAGATAGAAGAAAAATGTTAAATAAAGTTTTTTATTATATTCTTTTCATCACTATTTCAGATTAATTCTAATAGTGTTGTCATAGACAGGTGGTCAGCAGACAAAGGGAAAGGAACCCGTAGTCCCTAAAGAGGAGTCCTTTGACAAGGACCTAGTTGTTGATTTGGGTGCTTGTGATGAGTCGACCTTTGTAATTAAAAAATGCCTCCACAAAATTGGAAATAGATTGGCTGAATTGGCATCTATATTCCCTCCGACTCTTGAGTCACAAAAGAGGGCAACTAAATTGATGCACCTATCTCAAAATTACCAAGTATTAATGTAATTTTTAATTATAACAAAAGTTCAATAATAGTTTTTATGTTATAGTAGTTTTTTATGTCATTAAAAAATAAGCGAATGTGTTGCTTTTACAACTTTTTTTGCGTAATTTTGATCCTTGCGGCCATGATGAGGGTACTACAGCTGGTTCAAGTAGATCGCATGTTGGACTATATTTTTTTTACTCTCTAACAATATTGTCCATGCTAATCATTGGTTTTATTATGCTCTAACAATCTTATTCTTTAGCACATGTCAATGATCATTTACTATCACCACCTCATATGATGGCAAGCGCAGATGTACCACATCTTGCAATGTCGGCAACACATAGCATGGCCACAGATGCCATGGCACCACCTACTCATATAGGTATTTTATTTTCTCTATCATTATATATATGTTTATTTCCCTTGAATTGTTCTTTCTTAGGGCCATTTTGTAATGGATTCAATTTATGCAACAGGGGATGCAACACTTGATGGTGATTTTCCTGGATGTACTAGTATTGCTAGTACAGGAACGGTGAAGGATTGCATATTGCTTGTGTTCGAAGAAGAAGGACTTCCCTTGAAAATAGCAAAACTTCCAGGTACTTTAAAGATTGGACCTTTCTTTTACTATAACATCGTATGTTAATTACACCTTGCATTCAATATGAGAAGCTTACATCTATTGTGTTCTTATTTTATACTATTATATCGTTCGACTAATGATCCCATGATTATTTTGTAGGGAATGATGTTTTCTATAGTAAACTTAATGATGGGTGTTTGCAGATATTCAGACCCATCATCTGTACAGGGTGAAACATCATATCCGAACTAAAACCCCAATCCACTATTTTTATTTCATATCATTGCTAGGATAGTTATCATTACATCCATTTTTTAATCTAACACTGTTTTCTTTCTTAAAAGGTGGAAAACCCAAAATCAAAAGTTAAAGGATGATCTCGTAGAGAGTATGATAAACTTGTTTGGACCTCGTGCATTTGAGAAGGGTAAGCTCCTTCAAAGAGCCAGCATATGTTTGAGGTATATTAGGGACTAGTATAGGTGTACATTAACCAAAAACCCACATTACCAGCGCCCCCCTTGCATTCCTGATTTAGAGTGGAAATCTATTATTTTGGATGCAAATGAGAAAACTGAAGTAAAAAAAGGAAATACACCACCAGAGAATAGAAGAAGGTATGTGATACTATTAAGAATGTAATTGTGTACTAAATACTCTTCATATTTATATGAACTAACATATTTCAATCTCTTCGTAGATTGCCTGACACATCAAAGGCAACAAAGACAAGATTGCAAAAGCACGAGCAACATAAGCTAGGCTCTGGCAGTTATTCAAAACTTGCTGCATGAGTTGTAAGTGTTGGAAAAATACAATCTTTACATGGCTTTTAACACTGAAAATAATTCTTTGATCTTTAAATATTTATTTATAATTTGAAATATTTTTTTGTTTTGATGAAACAATAAAATAAAATTTGATGATACCAAGCAAAAATGCAGGGTGCGGAGTTCAATATAAGTCTCATAGAAGAGGACAAGAGAATTGGCTTCCAACAAGGCTATAAAGCCGTGGTAGAAAGAATAAGAAGTGCACAAGGTTCTACTGATGGATCCGTCAGGGTAAGTAAGCTAAATAGATGATATTTCAAATTTAATTATTTACCAATTAATTTATTTGATGTTAAGTTCCAACATAAAGTGAGTAAATTTGTTTTAAGTAAGAAAACAATGATAACATGAATGCGTATGAAATTGAGATGCAGCCTGCTGATTCTTGCCGTACACAACCTATGGGTGTTGATGACAATGAGGATGTGCATCACAGTAATACAAGTAAACATCTTAAATTGATTGGTGTAGTAATACAAATTTAATTGCAATTGGTGTTTGGATTAATGTAACAATTTGTATTGTAGCTGTAGAGAGTGTAGAGGCCACTGTTAATGAGCATGTTGAGGTTGAGGCCAAGGCCAGACAAACTGACCTCGATGTTCATGATGTGACTAGATTAGGTAAAGAGCTATACGATTATGGCCTGTAAAGTATTGAAATACTTTAAAATGTTTAAAATGTTTTTAATTATAATAAAATGTTTTTAATTTAACCCTTTTATATGTTATTGCAGATGACCCCCCTTTGCATCAACAAAGAACTAGGCATGCATTGAGATCTAATGAGAGGGTAGATGGTCATGATGATGATATCGATACTCATCTTAACAATTACATCTTAAAAACTAGAAATCAAAAGAAAAAAAGAAATGATTGTCATCTATGCACCTTAATTGATAATGACTGATTTTTATATGCCAATGAATTTAATTATGTGGTAGTGAATGTTCATAAATTTTATAATGTGTTAATGAATGTTATCGTGTGATAATTAATGAATGTTACATTTTATTAATGTGTGAATGAATGTTATCATGTGATAATTAATGAATGTTAGATGTTAACGAGGAATTTAGAGTGATGTTAGGGGGGGGGGGGCATGGGGCCAAATGAGCTTCCACCTTCACATGGTTAGCCCTGTTTAGTACATAATATAAAACTATTCTCGAAACAAAGTGAAGCTCAATAAGTTTGTTCCTTATATAGGGTCTCAAGTGTAGCTTTTATCCCACTCTCAACATTGCAAGGCTTCAAGTGGTGTTCTGATATTGGTTTCTCCATCTGCCATTGACATCTTGTCTTTCTCCTAAGAACTCTCACCGAGCTATGATACATGGATGAGCAGAAGATGTCCCTTACAGGCTACACATATATAATATGGTAGATCTAGGGAACAAATATACTACAACATAGAATGAGTCAACTTGAATCTATAGTTTCTTCATTCACAATGAAAATTCAAATTACAAGCCATATTTTAGATTTAATATTCATATTTATCTTCATCATGATCATAGCCATCACGGTCAGCATTTGGTTCAACTTCATTTGAACCACACTCCATGTTGGGTACCATTATAAGGCATGGAGTGTGGTCATACCCATGTTACCATAATAATGAGTTAGCCTATAAAATTATGAATAAACTACCTTGTGTATCATATTTATAATACTGCAAGTGCACCGGGGATTGGCCCAAGCACCCAAGTTCCTACCAAAGGAACCCAAGTCGAACCCAGAGGAGAACAAAAGTAGAATCGGAACCTAGCCTCAAACAAAGAACTAGATAACTTGGTTTTTTTCTAATTCAAGTTTATTTCTAAATTCTTCTACAATTCCAATCTGATTATTCCATATTTTGTTTTCCAATTTTCCTTCTTCCTCACTCCAAATTCAAGGATCACCACCCATGACTTATGTTGTTATTTCCATTTACTAATTGTGCTATTTCAAGGATCACCACCCATGACTTGGTTAAGATGATGAATGTTGGCAATGCCTTTATTACCAAGGAATCACTGCCCACCATTAATGAATATTAATGATCATTGTTTCCTAAGGGTAATCATTTTTTGTGTATGCCAATCACCCAAGTCCTTGGCTATGATTTGCATGCTGTGAGGTTTGTCAGAAGTGGGGGTATGACATGTTGGTTGAATTATAACATATTTACACTTACACCATGAAGAAGACAAATGATTAAATAGAAAGAGAGGACCAACTGAACCATCTTGTGGTCAGTCTATATCACATTGAGAAACAACATCAAGACTCGAGAATCAAAACAATCAAAAGTTTCTTCAAGACCATGAATGATCAACAACATTCCATTAGAAAACAAAACACTAATCTATATTATCATTAAGCCATAAAATATGTCTTTAAAGTTTAGAAGCATCACAAGAACTTTCAAGAAACATAGTACTATCCAAGGACCAAAATGAATACCCTCAAAATGATTAAGATTATGTTGATGTTGATGTCGATAATTTATGTCTAATGATTATGATTATGATGATGTTGATGTTGATGTCTATAATTTATTTCACTTACTGATGCTTGCCTAGATTGAATTTTAAATTGCCAGGTTGGAGAACGCTTTCAAAGTTTAGGGTTTGTTCTACATGACACTCTTAGTTACAGCTCAAATGCAACTCAACATATTTTTGATGTTGGGCAACCCACTGCATAAACTCATCCGCAGGTGAAATTTAATGTTGTGACTCTTGGCATTGTTAATGTTATTACTTTTCCTCATGTTTCATATTTGTGAAAATGTTTCTTGGCACTATCTTATTCTTATTACAATTTTATTTGTTGTGAGGCAGGAGGTCAATCTTCATTGTCTTCATTGTGGGGGACAGTGAAGATTTCTTTGACAAATAGCAGGTCTTATTTAGTATCTTATAATAACATGTTAAACTGATAAAGGTGTTATGGGCATTTAATCTGCAATTACTAATAGACTAAGCATATTATCACTATGCTTAATGTTCCATTTAAATGCATTTAACATAAAAAACAAATTTACAAAACTGAACTAATGACATGTTTACAACAAAGATGTGTTGAGGAGTTTGCTCCTTGTTTAATGTTAATTGTTCCTACACAATCCACTCATACAACAGTGAAATGCTATGTGGAAGGGATGGTTGATAGTGTTCCTTGAGGGAAGGGGGATTGTGAAAGACTTTTTATCATTGTATTATGTATTTCCAATATGTTTAGTTGCAGGGCAGAGCAGGAGAATGAAGGATCACTCATCGATTGCATGATAACTCAGTTTTGAAGGGTCACTGGTTGAGGGGATAGTCAAGGTCTCGATGATTGGGCCATTGGAGGACCCTATTTCTTTTTATTAATTGCTATTCAAATTGGATGTATGGATTTCTTATGAATTATCAGCTGCTATGTATCTTGCAACTGCATCTGTAAATCTCCATATACTTCTCTACAGTTGTAAGCCACTTAGAGATCAAAATAGAGAAACTAAATCAAAATCATTCTTTGTCTTATTTCCTTCTAACAAAGTCTCAACTATCAATGATACAATATACATTTGATGCCCTAAGCTATCAAATATGCAAATGGCACCTACCTAGAAGCTCACCAGGAGAATGAAGGATCACTCACTGATTGCATAATAACCTGGTTTTTAAGGGTCACTGGTTGAGGGGACAGTCAAGGTCTAGATGATTGGGCCATTGGAGGACCCTAGTTCTTTGTATTAATTGATATTCAAATTGGATGCATGGATTTATTGTGAATTATCGATTGCTATGTATCTTGCAACTGCATCCGTAAATCTGCATATACTTCTCTAGGGTTGTAAGCCACTTAGGGATCAAAATAGAGAAACTACATAAAAATTGTTCTTTGTCCTATTTCCTTTTAACAAAGTATCAACTATCAATGATACAATACATTTGATGCCCTAAGCTATCAATACAAATGGTGCCTAGCTAGAATCTCATGGGCTGTCCATTTGATAACCATAGTCAACATTTCAAAAAAATGGATATCCTTGAGCACAAGCACCAATAACATCAAATAATGGAGTTAAAGCACGGGCTAGGGCACAACACCAGTAGAATGCAGTCCTTTGGCATGTATTAAATAAAATAGAATTTTTAGCATATTATTATCATTCTATTTCTTTGTTGTCAACATGCCATCAGTTCAGTTTTGTAACTTCACTATTGTATGAGTGGATTGTGCAAGAACAATTAACATTAAACAAGGAGAAAAATCCTCAACACATCTTGGAAACCATTGAATTCAATAATAAATGAAACCTAACACCAACACTATTCCTTCCATTCACTTCTACCAAGAATAAAGCATTTAATCCATTCAACATTACATATAATCATTAGACAGTTACATTTCCTGACTGTGTAGTGGAACAGTCACGACCAAAATGATCAAAACTACTTTCACCCTTGCACAAGCTATTCCAAATTTCAAGTAAAATGAGCAATATGCTATATCAAATCATTCATATTCATAGTAACCATTTGAAGGATCATTTTGTCAATGAACCCTCTGACTATACCCCTACGACAGAGAAAGGAAACCTCAAAATAGAGAAAGGAAACTTAGTAAAACCAATCTATTCCGATGTTTGTGAGGGTACAGTCATGATAAGTGCCTCTCAAACCTCTCCAAACATGTAAGATTGTCTTTAAATACTTTATTGATCTCTTCTAAACATTAACCAAATCAAACCTACATTTGAATCCACACACAATAACCCCAAAATGAAGGGTTTTGTATCCTTTAATGAATCTCAGTCATTGGTAGCGCATGGAAAGTCAAACCAGTAGTCTCCAAAGCATTCAATAAGTGACTAGATTTTATTTAATACACACTATTCCTTCCATTCACTTCTACCAAGAATAAAGCATTTAATCCATTCAACATTACATATAATCATTAGACAGTTACATTTCTTGACTATGTACTAGAGGAACAGTCAAGAAATGTAACTGTCTAAATGATCCAAACATTTGAAAATAGTGAATCGATATCCTTGAGCACAAGCACCAATAATATCAAATAATGGAGATAAAGCATGGGCTAGGGCACGACACCAGTAGAATGTGGTCATTTCAGAGAGCATTCGTGATCAAATAAAATGCAATGCATTTGAAATTTGCAATCGAATATGATGCCAAATGCCCAAAAGATGAAAAAATCACATACCTTCTCTCACGCTCATCTTTCGCTCCTCTATCCAATTGAAATAAAAATGATGAGGTCATTTCACTTCTTTTTTTTCATAGCTAAATCTTCCTTGTACCACATGAAGAACATGTCATTGGTTCAGTTTTGTAATTTGTTTTTTGTGTAATTAGTAATTGATAGATTAAATGTAGATAACACCTTTATTAGTTTAATTAGCATGTTATTATCATATCAGATAAAGTATGTTTAAGAATTGTTGGGACTAGTCCTTTTGCATGTATTAAACATAATAGAATTTTCAACATATTATTATCAATCTATTTCTTTGTTCTAAACATGCCATTGGTTCAGTTTTGTAGATTTGTTTAATCCGTTAAATGCATTTTTCATGAGGAGGGGTCTTGTTCTCAAGAGACTGATGAAGATTGTGCACCTCAAAAACCAATTCATAAGGTACCAATCATGTTTCCTATTTGCTTATATTTTTGGATTGGTAAATCTCCTTATAAGTTTCACGTCCTTTCTTTTGATTACTATGGATGTGATATATATCTTACATTTAACATTCAACTTCTTTACGTTTTAGAACATGTAGTGTGTTTTTTGAGGATTTTACCAAATCAACTTTTAACATAAACCGAAAACACCAAACTGATATCTTGCCCTTTCAACTTGACAAAATATTTGCATTTGACCAATAACTGCAAGCAACTGAATGATAAATCCACATACCTGTATCTTTGTAAAATACCTGGAACATAAAAAAGATGGCTAAGTGGTTGCCGCCATGATTTTTATCTATTGAATATGGGAAAAAAAAACACCCAAAAAAATCGAATAGAAAACATGATTGGTCATTTCAGAGAGCATTCATGATCAAATAAAATGTAATGCCTTCTCTCGCACTCGATCAACTTTCACCCGCTCGTTTTCTCCCACTCCTTTTCTCTACAAATGAAATAAAAATGATTTGGCCGTTTCAAAATAGTGAATCGATATCCTTGAGCACAAGCACCAATAACATCAACTATTTTGATCTGTGGGTACCCTAATGTTGGCAAGAGTTCTTTTATTAATAAGATTACTTTGCAAGCTTGAAGAAGCGATATATTTTGGCAAATGAAGAGTAGAAAGATGATGATATTCCTGAGATCATGGATGGACACAATGTTGTAGATAGAATGGGAAGACATCTTTCTAGACTGGCCCTGGATCTTTCAACAATTGGGGTAGGATCCAGACCTAGGCTAAAAAGATGTCTTCCTTTCTATTGTGGAATTATCCCTTCTTTGGCCTGCACTCATTCCTCTTCTCAAAAATGGTTATCTAGAAACTTTGGATTCTGTTTCTCATCCATGCACAAAATGTGCTAGTGATCATATAAAATTACTTTAGGCCTCCAGTATTGATGAGATGTACAATTGTAAAATGTTTTTGCGAGACTGGGATCAATTTGTGCAGTGTACATAAATGCAAGGTGGTGATTATTCTCGATGATTGACAGGTAGCTAGGACAGTAGCTAGGACTAAAGATAACATAGCTCAAGAGACCATCATAGGTTGTCTCTTTCTTCGGTCTATATTATTGACAGAATGTTTTACCTTTCATTAGCTCATCAAATCCAGGGATTTGAAAGAATGTAATAGAATATTTTCATGACAACGTATATTATTTAAGTTGACGTTGCATGAATTTATCTACTTCATGCACTTGTATACTATGAAGATGATGATAAAGAAGCATCTCCTCCCATGGCCATGCTTCTTTATCGCCGTCCTCATAGTCTACAAGTGCGTGAAGTAGATAAATTCATGCAACATCAACTTAAATAATATACATTGTCATGAAAATATTCTATTAAATTCTTTCAAATCCCCGGATTTGATGAGCTAATGAAAGGTAAAACATTATGTCAATAATATAGACCAAAGAAAGAGAGAACCTATGATGGTCTCTTGAGCTATTTTATCTTTAATGTGCATATCCGTCGGTTTTTTGACACTTCATAATTAATTCTGATAGAAGTGCTACGCATTCGACTTATAAAATGTCAGAGAAAAATAATTTATGACAATACTTCCGACAGGTAATGCTATACGTTCGACAGGGAAACTTGTCAGAGAAATGTTGAAGGACTGTCACTCTTCCGATAGTTTAAGTGTCAAAAATAGAAATTTTTCGATAGAAACTTTGACATTAATTCCATATCACCAATAGGTATATCTGTCAAAATTAGGTGGAAACTATCGCTATTCCAACAGTTATAATGTCGGAAAGGATATGTTTTCGACAGTTAATTTTGACAGAGATTGTATATTTCTGATAGGTCGTTGTGTCAGAATTTTGATGGATGAACCATAGAAAATGCCATAATGAATTTGTTGCCATGTGCAAGTTTTTGACGTGATATGGTGTCGGTAAACCAATAGATACATCTTCTATTGCAATTTCCTACGCAAAAATGGTGACGGACTCATCTGTCGAAATGCTGACAAATTAGCGTTGCAAATCTGACAAATGCCTATCGGAATTTGACCTCAAATGTAGTAGTGTGTAATGGTAGGGATTGAATCCCTCAAATTATTGCCCTTAAAATTATATTGAAAGGTTTTAAAATCATTAGAATTAAAAAATTTATCATCATATACAAAAGAATCATAGGCTAAAATCCTCACATCACTACCAACATTTAGTATTTTAGCCACTTTTGCTTCTTTGTTAGGGAAGTCCTCATATTCATCTATTTCCATCCTTAGAACTTGATCAAATTATGAATGCCCTTCATTCTCACCAGAAGATTCCTCAGCAGATGATATGTATCCCACTTCTTGCACATCCTTCATATTTTTTTTCAATATCTTTATTGTAGTTCTCAACAACATGCCCAACCTCCTCATCCTCTAAATTTATTATGATGTATTTTGCAATAAAAGGGATATGAATGCATCCACCCAAGATTTTTTTTCTTTCTTTCATAATTTATAGAACCCCTAGGGTCATATTCTTTCCTTGGGTTGGCCTCCTTCAAGTTGTACCATGTCATTCTGTTACAGATGAGATCATATGCTTTGGTTGAAAATATTATGAAATCACCAAAATAAAATGTCCCTATCATGAATGATTGTTTGTGGTATAAATATATATTCATGAAACTATAATATTCCAATCACCTAACAATTTCCAAATAGGCTACTATGTTAGGAACTATTTTGAATAATTTGTAAGGTGCTCCTTCAAAACCAAAGGCCTGAATCATGGTGAAGTTACTGTGGACATAATAGTCCCCCAATTATGGTCTACTATTTTTAATTTATCAAAATCCTTTGGCCTCAAGAATCTTTTAATTTCATTAGAAATTGAATAATCACAAGGATGATTATACATCCTATAAATGGTTTTTACAAACAACTCTTAGAAGTGAACATAATGAGAGTTTGTAAACCTAGAGTCCCAAATTGAAGTCCATAATTAGACTAGGAGTGACTCATCTTCTTTGCCAATTTGTTTAATCTTCAATCCATTTGGCCATATCCCTATCTCTTGACTATAGAAGAGTACAATATGCATCGGAATAGAATAGTGTTTGAAATAAATGTTCTCAAGGTCATTTTTGATAGATGTCAACCCCATGTCAATTATCTTGAAAACATAGTCTACATAATCAAAGGGCCTAGGATTATGACATTTCACATCTACAACAATCACCATAGGATAAATAGACATGAAATATGGCACCTCAACACCAGTAACTCGTCCCACTCAGTAATAAGTGTATTTCAAATAAGGTTCAAAAAAATAAAAAATGAAAGGAGGAACACCTTCACCAGTCAATGGTACCAATTTTTTATCCTTTTTAGGCCTTTCCTTGTAGGTAGTGTCCAACCTTGCATACTCATTCTCCAAGTCCTTAAGTGTTATAGGATAATCAAGTAGATCATATAGGTCAAAGACTTCATTGATTGCATTCTTTGAAATATGCACAAAAGGTTCTCATTGCAAGTTCAATATTGATCTATGCTTTGGGTCATAATGATTTGCTAAGAGCTTGAGAAGATCCAAATTTACAAAGACATTAGGTACTACAAGTCTTCCCAAATTTATCCTCCATGTATTGTAGACTAGTTCATGGTAATTCTTCCTAGCATAATAGAAAATTAACAATATATACCCTCTGATATCAGTCCAAACATCTCCCACATCCTTGTACTTGTCCTTAATTTTCTTTGAATCTAGTTTACTTTGTACAACCTTTCTAGACTTAGGCCTTGATCCTTTCATTTGATCTAACTTTTCCTAGTGTAATTTCCTTTTTGGTACTTTTTTTGTTTCATTTTTTCCCCTTTTAATGCCTTAACCCCCTTCCCTTTTCTATCTCTTACCCTTTGAACTACTAGGACTTTCTATTTGGACAACTGAATTATATCACAGAGAACCTCTTATAGATATTGGAATAAAATAAACCTATTTGGAAGTGATAAAAGTGTAATTCTCCTCCTTTATTTGTGAATCTCTTCATTTCCTTATCTCCACATTAATTTTCTCAAATATTTCCTTTTGGTAAAATTCACCCCGATCAACAAATTGTAGAACAATTGTTCATGTGGGAAATTAATTTCGCACATCAGTCATTAATGCACCATCTTTTTAAAATTTTAAAATATTGGAATGACACTTGCTCTTATAATTTAAACCCTCATTGTGTCATGTCAATTTGAACTCCTTCATTGGAGATAATTTTATAAGTTAGTTATCAGATCGTTGAGACCATTGAAATATCTCTTCGATCTAGAGTACCTCTTGAACTTCCTTTGTTCTATCAGGGTAACTTTCATTGGTCTCATATGCTTCCTTAAATGATCTCACCCCTTTATCAATCTTTTTTACTCTATTAGAGAAGTAGATACGATATTTCTTCAATGAATATTTCATTCACTATTCCATTCTTTCCCTAGAAATATATTTCAAAGTAGCTTCCACAAATTACTCTTTGGAGATCACTATATATTCATCATTAGAGTTACATAGTATTTTGAGGAGACTTTCAAAACTTTTAATGATCCTTTGAGTTTTTCTGATATCCTTCATCACTAGGTCATGACAACTCTTCTTCCAATCACAATTTTTAACAATTTTATCAAGATAACATACTCTATCAAGTAGGTCATTAAAATTTAATCTGATTATGAAAGTTTCTTTAATGAATAGAAACCCCTTTATTGTTTATATTTTTTGGGACCTATCACATATCTCTCCAATAGAAGTGCAAAGTCATCATCGGGGTAACTCCAATGATTAGTATAACATTTATCCTTTGCCTCGATACTTATTGTTTCTTTGATGTGAATCATTAGTGAAACTCCTACCAATATGTTTTCCTATATTATTCATTTTGGTGGTATGTCTCATCGTTGGGATGACGATGATTGAGGTTTTTATGATAAAGGTACCTTTCATCCATTTTTTTTAGTCTATTCATCGGTGAAACAAATGAAATATTTCTTCGACATGTTTGAAGTAAGCATCGTCGGGGTAACTTTTGTGGTCGGTATATAATTCTTTCTCCATCCCAATGGTTATTGTCTTCCCAATGACACACAAGATCAATGGAAACTTCACCGATACATGACCTGTCATTACTTACTTTATTCATCCTTGTCAATGTAACTTCCTAGATCTTTTTATGATGACTAATGCTTCTCTAAGGAAAGTAACTTCTTTTGTTTTAACTCCTTCATTGGTAAAACAAATAGAATGATCCTTCAATATGACCTAAAAAGACACCACCAGAGTAACTTATGAAATCAACCCTATCTTTATTTCTTCCTCTAATAGTTATTACTTCCCTGATGTGAGTCATGGGTGAAACCTATGCTAATGATGTATAATAAAGACCACTTTAGAGTAACACACACACTCAGACTATCTTAAGATTTCAACTCCGATGAGCAATGTTGCTTTGATAACCTTCTGCTACACATTTTACTTCTTCTATCAGAGTAATACTGGTTCATTTCCTCCTGATTATCCATCGCTTTGAAGCTTCCATCAGGGTAACATATGATTTGATCCACTAGGTTCTCTCGATGACCGCTTCTATTCAAGTTTCTCATTTCTATAGTTTTTATGATTGGTTTAGGATGATCCACTTTCTGTGATATACTTGAACCTATCAAATAGAAAAAAATGTGATCAGAGGAAAGTGCATAATGTTTCCCCAATTGGGATTATCTCTTATAATTATGCCATGTGACAAATATATTCATGATAGTAATGGAGAATTATACTAGTACCCCTATATGGATAGTGATTTCTTTAAGAAAACTTTAGTAGCTTCAACCTTTATAAAGGTCTCCCCCTACTTGATCAAATACAAAATCTTGGTGATGACCTGTGGAATGTGGTTATGAAAGGTGGCTATGGAAGGATTACGAGTGTTATTTTATTATTAGGAAACACTAAAATTTCTTGAAGTTTAAGTTTTTGATACTATTAAAGAGGTTTGGATATGAAGAAAGAGTATATTTTTAGGATAATCCAAACAAAGGATGAATACTTTAAAGAGTAAGTGCAAAGGTTTCGATTTTCCCTAAAAAAATCTAGACAATACATACTCTCTCCCAAAGCCATCAATGTTGAATTTTGTAGAGGGGTCAATAAAAAATGTATTGATGCATTGAATTTAATGGGAGTATGAGATATTTCACAAGTGGTCTTTGGTGATATGTGCAATCTTTCTAGGAACTATTATAGATCCACATTGAAGAAAAATACGAGCCTCAGACTACTTCCCACTTCCAAAACCTCCGAAGATGTCCCTTGAGTGGAACTCAATAATATTTTATTAAAATGAAGGAATAATTAGCCACATTGTTGCAAAAGTAGACACTTTTCATATAAGAAAGAATCAAGAAGAGGGTGAAGTGGATCTTGTTAATACTAACTGCACTATAGGTAGAATAATTCTAAATATAAGTGCAAAACAAATTTTGGTTGTATAAGAAGACAAGATAATACACCCATAGTTCAACACATTGGAGGATGAGGAGAGAATTTTTTTTTACATTGCTGAAAGAAATCCATGAAAAAAGGACAATGTAAGCCTCTTGATATACTATCCTATAATAATGCATTCTCATGTATCAATCAAAATGTTGTAGGTTGGAATAACCAATCATGAAATTCCATACCTAATCACTCATCACAAGGTTGTTCCTTTTCCAATTGGGAATGTCAACAAGGGGGTGGTCACAAACACCTCGATATCAATTTATAAGTTATAATCAATGGCAAGGTAATATAACTACATGGTCACAATGATGGAGAAGGAATTAATAGTGGTTTTAGTCTAATATGACCTATTTGCAACCACAATAGAATTTTAATCCATAGCCTTCATTCATGCCTAATATATCTCCTCAATAACTAGCCATTATGTCAAATAAAAATGCCTCTACTTACATCCATAAAAGAACCCCAAAAATTCTTTCTAAACCTATACCCAATCCTAACAATAATTATAATAAGTGGGCTTTCTCTTATAATTCCACACAATACTCAACTTATGTGGTCGAGATTAGTGACATCCATCAATGTTTAGGTAAGACTCTTGTTGGTCCTACAACCTCTCCAATAATTGAGATATGTATTGTTGATATAGAAATAGATGTCACTAACCATGTTACACCACCCATGACTATGTGGAACCCAAAAACAAAGTCTCAGTTTTTAAGAGATTTCCCCCCCAAAAATACCATTCAAAACTAGATTTTGATATGACAGGACAACTTAAGAATGTATTTCTCAAGATTAATCTTATGTAGGCCATCAAGGATGTTCCTATCTATAATAAGGCTATTAGGCGTATTTTCCTTAAGCACCCAAGAATAAAAAAAATGATCCATCAACTATCCATATTATAGAGAAAATGGAAAATGTGATGTTAGGTAATCTAGTGGTTCCTAAGTATGCAAACCCTAGTAATCAAATAGTAGATGTACATGTCAATGAAGATCTCATTAAAAACACCTTAATTGATTTGGGTGAAATCATAAATGTCATGACTAAATAAATAATAGATACTTTACAACATTAAAGTATTAGGCCAACACCAACTATTTTATATTTGGTAGATAGGTCCACTATTAAACCTAAGGAAGTGATTGAGGACTTGGTTGTAACTTTAAATTTATGGGAATATCCTATTGATTTCATAGTATTTTACCATGAACCTAATTTGGGAGGATATATATTGATCATTGGGAGGCCATGGTTGGTCACAATAGATGCTTTCATTGGTTTCAAATCTAGCAAAATGACCATATCAAATGGGAATACAACAAATGAATTAGTCCTTTATTCACCTTCTCAACCTCATTAAAATATGAAATAAATAGTTTGGTTTGCATTTGAACTAAAAGATTAGTATTCTCTATAGGCATTGATGATGATAGAGAGAAGATATATGCTTGACATCTAAGATGAGGATGAAATTCTTGTTTATATTGCATAAAATTTTGATGGTTTGGATCCACAACAACAAGAGTTTCTCAATTGTTTGAATTGTTCACTTCACAAATTATTACGTAATGATGATTCATCCATAATAGGAATGATATATGATCTCTTACCAACTAATTAGAGCCTCGATATCATACGCTTGGACATTGATTTTGTAATGACAACAACTAGCCCCATGGAGACTCTAAGGAAAACACTTAATATTAGCACAGTTGACTGAAAAACCAACATTCAAACCTATCAAAGATGTTGTAGGAGCATTCTTCCTTTTCACGGGATTATAATGATATGAAATCTATAGATCCTAGTTTGTGCATCAATAAAATATACATTAATGAATGATACATACCAATAAGGCATCCTAAAGGATGATGAATCCAACACTTAGTGATATAATCAAGATAGAGTTGTAGAAGTTATTGGATGTAGGGTTTATTTACCCCATGTTTGATAGTGAATGGGTATCACCTCTAGTAATAATACCAATAAAAGAGGCTAGTGGAGGGTTTGTGTTGACTATAGTGATATGAATGCAACAACTAGGAAGGATCACTTTCCATTGATCTCCATTGATCAAGTCTTGGATTCAAATTCAAGAAAGAGGAACTTCACCTTTTTAGATGAATTTAGAGGATATATTCAAATTAAAACAGCCTTTGAAGACCAAGATAAGACTACGTTCACTTGGCTATGAGGGAATATGCATATTCGGTGTAACAATTTGGTTTATGAAATGCATTAGTCACATTTCAAAGGGTTTCTCTTAGTATATTATTTGATTATGCACATCATACAATGGATATATTTATGAATGATTTTACAATATATGGTAGCTCCAATGAAGAAGTATCGACTAAATTGGAAAGAGTCATTAAAATATGTCAATTCAATAACCTTCTATGAGTCATGAGAAGTGTTTCATGATGATGGAGGATGGTGTTGTTATTAGTCATTTTGTTTTAAATAATGGGATACAAGCTGACACTGCTAAGGTGGAAATAATATCAGAATTACTATTATTGCAAAAGTAGAGGTATGTTATAAGTTTTAGTTTCTATGAAATGAATTAAAATAATTGTATTGAGGATTTTAGTAAGATATAAGCACCTCACTTTACATTATAAACCAAGGAGGTAGTTTTTAAATGGTTGCCAAGGTATAGTATTCATTTGAAGCAGTCAAGACAACTCTTACTCAAGCACTAGTGTTGAGAAGACCAAATTGAAACCTACATTTTCATATATACTGATTCTTTTAATTTTGTAGAAGGACCAACCTTGGGGAAAAAGGAAGACAACATATAGTATGTTATCTACTACTATATCAACAATAACTTTCAGGGAACTTAAGTACATTGTATACTTCTAGATGGAAATGTTACTTTTCATATATATATATATATATATATATATATATATATATATATATATATATATATATATTTATAGGTTATCCAATTTCTGTTTGCACATACCATGTAGCCATATGTTATCTCATGAACAAACCAGTGTTAAGCGATAGGTTGGTCAAATGGTGGTACTACTATCAATACTCAACTATGTAATTTTTGAGTCAAACTCATTCACCCATGTTTCATGAGTAGTGGTTCAAAAGAACCCATCTCTCATGAGGATGAATTAAAAACTTGGCACTCATTTAATCTAGGTGATGCTCACATACGTGAAGCAACCAAGGAAAGCTAAGGCGGTATCATATTTATTATCATGATTGACAACTTAATCAAATGATCCATTTATATATGGTTCATTTCCTATGGAACATCTCCATTCCATCTCATCTCATGACCCTTGTTATGTAGACATTGCTAATTGTTTGGTTACATGGTGCATTCCTCCACCTTTTTCACCAAAAGAAAGGAAGAAGCTAGTTCAATGCACTTTCTATTATTCATGGACAAATATTTATCTATTCTATGTTGGACCTAGACACATTATACATAGATGCCACTGGGAAGATAAAACATTTTACATACTCAAGGTGTGCCACAATGAGCCTTGTGGAGGTCATTTTGTAGCAAAAAAGGTGGCAATCAAGATTCTCATTACAAGATATTATTAGAAAACCATACACAAGGATGAAATCTAGTACAAAATAAGGTGTGACCAATGTTAGAGGATGGATAGACCTAAAATGAGTGATATTATGCCTTTGTAACCACAATTGGTGGTTACACTATTTGATAGATGGGGTCTTAATTTCATTGGAACCCTAGAACCAAATTTTGAGGAAAATCATATATCCTAGCGTATACAAACTATCTCACTAAATGGGTGTAAGTTAAAGCTTTAAGGAATTATAATTACACTAAGGTTTCTCAAACTCCTATATGAAGAAATATTTGTAAGATATGGTGTGCCTTGGGAGATAGTAACAGGCCAAGGTCCACAATTCACTTCATATCTAATTGCAAACTTGGTGAAGTATGAATGCAAGCATAACAAATCCACACATTACCAACCAATATCTAATGGATAAGTTGAGGTTTCAAACATTGAGCTTAAAAACATCTTGACTAAAAGAGTTTAGCTTCATAGGAGAGATTAGGATAGTAGTTATATTTAAGAGGTTTGGACATATAAGACAACATGGAAATCTACAATAATGTTTAAATCCTATGAGATGGTCTATGGAAAGAAAGTTGTTCTCCCCATTAGGTTTGAATATAAAACATTACACACTACAATTAATTTGAAAATGGATCTTACTTAAACTTAGTAATAATGCCTACATAAACTTTCTACCCTTGATGAAATCCGGATGGAATTTGTTTAACGCACATAACTTGTCTAGAAACAAAGGTGTAGGTGGCATGATAAACATATTAAGATAAAAGTAATTTAGAGAATGATATTGGGCACTATTGTTTGACTCCTAATATAAGTATCATAAGGGAAAGATTTAGAAATAGTGATTAGGTACATATGAGATACAAAAACTATTTCCTGATGGAGCAGTTAAGCTCACCAAAATAGACCTATTCATTTCTCACTCAAAGTTAATGGACATAGGTTGAAGTTATATAGGAAACCATAAAATAAGGAAAAAAATTATAATATTTGTAGCACTAGTTCACCACTTTAGCATCATAACCACTTTTACTTGTCATTTCTAATGATACTACTCCATCTAGCTCACTTCCTCCATCTCATGATACCATACACCAATAATTGTCACTAATATCCACTCAAACATCTCAATTTATTGATGAGCTATTTGGTTGACCTACATACATTAAAGACTAGTAAAAAGTTCTTCAACCCACATGCATATACTATATAGTTAGTTAGTCAAATTTTTCTTCTATGTTTTTTGTTTAATAAGCTCTAGGAGCGCATGCAACAACATTCCTTTTCAATGGCCTTGATAAAAAGTATTATAAAGGACCTAAGTGGTGGTTTTTATCACTAAAATTTTTAGTATTTTGACAGGTATATTCTTCAACATGGAGCCACTTATGTGGGAATATACATGTTGCAGTTGCATGATTCCAAGAACTTCCTTATGCATTCAACAAAGGACTTTCCATTGAATCTTAATTTTATGTACAACATGTCACATCAAACTTCACTTCATATGTTTTCAAAAACCTATAACATCAATCAAATCTAATGAATGTTACAAGTGTTCTTTTCTTTTATGGATATCTTCACATGCCAAAAATCACTTCTTATGATTTATCCAACTACTCATGCAGTTGTTTTATGCATTGATGTCATTATTATTTTAATTAATAATTTCATTTTGACACACCATTATTTATCAAATATCACATAATTGATGTTATCCTTCACATTTATTTCATCGGGAACTCTTTAGTTTCAATAATTTGATGAAAAATTATTATATAAGTTATGGGGGATTGATCATGAGTTTTTATGAGATTACATAGTCTTATGTGTCTCCCCACTTTGGGATTAGATGTTTTATTGCCTCCATGCTTTGTGAACTTGAAAAGAACCAATGATTAGATATAGAAATACTTTTTTGGCCAATTTAGTTTTGCTAAGGTACTCAGATAAAAAAGTAAGTGATAATAGAATATAAAACATGGTGAAGCATTGTAAATAGTGTTGGTAATCAAATTTATATCATTAAGAGGCATATTTTAAGATAATTAAGGAGGTAAGCAGTAAAAACTAGGGGATAACATGAGGAATGGTTCAGTTGTGAAAATTGGAAAGAAGGTATAGTTTAGATGAGAAGAATTATGTTTTTGTTGTAGAAAGAAGGACTCAATTGAATACATGAGGTGATCGAATCCTTTGAGAGCCAATATACCATACTATACTACTTGAGGTTTTTTATAGTTAACCAATCTTTGAATGGTCTAGTTGGATATACTACTTCCAGAGGTTGAATGGGTATAATAACAAAATGATAGAAGAATTTTTTTAGACCTTTGTTGACAATGAAGCTATTCGTAGAGGTATTTGAGTGGACATTTTGGAAGATACTATTTCTAAAGTAATAAAGCTTCCAAGGATAGGGGAATAATATCCAAAAATGGCCAAGGGAAAGTTTCCAATCGACAAGTTAAGGGACCAAACAACCATCTTTGCCCCTATTGTGGAGAGGATTAGCTACCCATATAATTAGTAATTTTTAATTATGAAAGATTTTATTCTCTTCTATATACTACAAATTTCAAGTTGGTATGTCATTTTCATCATAAAATAATAGTTAATATGCCTAACTATCTGCATCACATGTTAACAAAGATAGAATTTGAACTTAGAAGGAAACAAACTCAAATTTCTTTGTCTCATTATTGTTTGATAGTGTTATTAGTAACGATAATCCTTTGCATGCAACACCCTAAAATTTGTGTAGATTATTTTTAAGCCTTGAGGTAACCTATAGAATAGGCTTCTTCGAAAGGTTCCAACCATTGAACATGACATGATCAAGGAAAATAATGATGAAGCTAGCTGGGATCATGTGTAGGATGATTAAATTTAGGTAATTAGAAACCCTAAGGATAATTAGGAATCTAATAATGAAAGGAATTTGACTCCTCTTTCATCACCTGCCCTAGGTGACATTGCACATAAAAATTTAGGGTTAAAAAAAGAATTAGAAAAAAGTCTTGAAAACAAAAGACCTTCAACATCATTCACATGCAACTACACAACCATTGGTGAATCACTCACAACCACTGGTGAGTCCTTTACAACTGCTTCAAAACCATTTTTAGTATCCTTGTTAGAGTGAACTACATCCCATCCATTAGTTTTAAGAAATGTAAAGATTCAACTACTTCTCCAAAGGGGAAGCCTAAAAGAAAAAATCATAGAAACCCTTGAAGAAGAAGAAGACACATAAATCTATACATGACAAGTATAAATGTGAAGATAAATAAGACAAGGAAGGGGAAAATGAGTGTAATCCAGGACAAGAGGTGTGTAATGATAAATAAAAGGTTGACAAACAATATGATATATGTAATATTAAGAAAAATCTCTAGTAGTTTACAACCAAACCAAAGCCTATGTTAAAACATAAGAATAAAAAGTGTAGGAGGAACATAAGTCCCTAAAAGGAATTCTCATTGTCTTCAAGAGAATTAAAAAATATATAAACTCCAAAATAGAGGAACATATTCAAATTTGATGAGATTGATTCAAACAGAGAATGTTGGTTTAGGGACATGACAAACCTATACATAAAGTTGCATAAAAATATCCAAAAGAAGAGGAGTGTGGAGAGAAAGGAATTGTAGGGGAAGAACAATATAAAAGCCTAAATTCAACACTAAGCATAATGTTGACATGGATTAATATCCTTTTATGGCTCAAAACCAAGCTAGGAATGTGATAGATATAGATTATATTGAACCTATAGAGTCTACTACGAACCCAGATTTAGGGCATTCCCTTGAATTTATCTTGATAAATGACAATGTAAAGGATGAGCTATAGGGAACACTTTATAAAATTCAATAACTAGAAGAATAACCAAGGTATTCTAAGGAAAGGGAACAAGAGTTAAGGGGTAAGGTAAAGAAGCTATAAACCTAGGTTATGCTCCAATTGGGAGGTGGTAGATTGAAGAAGCCAATCATCATGAATATTATGGCATAAGAAAAGCAAGAGTCCTTGTTAGGAAAGGACATGTACCTCTATTGAAAACCTTGAAATTAGGACTTGCATTTTGGCATGCTCACCACAAGTTTTTTTAGGGTGTCAAAAGAAATGGGATAAAGAAAAATAACTGACTAAGGTTGTCCATGAAGTAGCATTTGAGGAAAAGGATTCAAAAATTAAAAGATTGGTGGTTAGCCTAAAGAAAATGGTTGACTTTTCAAACCTATTGAGGAGTTACAAATCACCAGGTAGTGTGTACTCTCTATATCTCCAAGAAAAAATTCCTTTGCTTCTAGATTAGTCAATTAATGAGTAGTATTTTGACTTCTTTATTAGGTCCTAGATTATTTTTAATTATTTTTTTCTCAAATGACTCAAGAAATGCAAGATCAGTTATGTGTGTTTTATCTCCATAAATTAGTTCCATATAATTCTTCTTGGAATCCATACTATATGTTAGTATTTTAAAGATTAGAGCTTTCATCTTATTTCTTAGAAATGTATAGGAATGAGGCAATTTGTCTTATGCATATTAGGAAAGAGAGAAGTCACATGCATTGTACATAAGGGTAGAATTATAAGAGCCCAATTAATTTGTTGATGAATGGGTGGACATTGTAAATAAGAAAGAGGTTGCAAATAAGGTAAGCAACTACAATATAATGGATTATAATAAAAATAATAATTAATGAACATAAATGGTAGAGAAATCAAGGACTATTGTTAATGAAAGTGGATTAAACTCACCCCCAAATAAAAGAAGAAAGAGCCTCAATCCACCTATAATTGAATAGTAGCAGAATCCAAAGATACTTGGTATACAAAGACAACCTTAGACAATAAGTTCACCCAACTTATTTTGAGATTCCATCTACCACTTCTCTTATACTCAAATTTGCACTTGACTGAGAGAAAATTTGTGGATGCTTCTAAGGAAAGAGAATGTTAGAAGCAGGGCACAAATTAAAAAGGTTTTTACATGACATAAGATGTAGGGGTCACTAAATGTGTATAATTTAGGTATGATGTGTTGTACTTCATTAGAAGGCCTCATTTCCTACTTAGAGACAAACAAATGTTTAAAATGGGGGGTGCAATGTGTCCCAAAATATGTGTCTTTTAATAGGTATTTGGTTTATAATTTATCAAAATTTTATGCTTAACATTATTCTTCTTAGATGTACCAATACAACTCCAATGAAGTACAAAAAATCTTAGTATCTGTTGGTACTCTCAAATCTTGAGATTACCAGTGTTAAAAAAATTATGGAGTCCTTTTCATATGATTGAGTGCCCTATTTTGGCTTTCAAGCATTCAAGTACCTTGTGAGTTTCATGTTTTATTAGGAGAAAGGTATGTTCCCCACATTTCATTGAGCTCATATGTTCATTTCTAGCCCCTTGTTTACAGATTGAAGTGGTTTTGTAAAGTGTCAATTCTAGCTAGCTTGCAATCTACATTTGTGCCTAAGTATAATTCAGGTTGAATGGGCCTATTTTGTTTTTGGTCATGTCATGTTCTTGTTTTAGGGTTTAGGGTTTTGGGTCAATTAACATATTTTCAATAAACCCTCAATTGTTCTTTTTAGTTGTTACCTTTTTGGCTCATAAGGCCAAGGGCGTCGTCATCGTTAAAAAGGGAAACCAACTTGTTAAATCCTAGCGCCATAAGTGATTAAGTGTTGGCCCTTTTTAATTTTTTGCACCTCAAGTTGTAATTTTCTTAAGTCACTCCCTGTAGCCTTTCCTTTTTATTTCATTAAGTTATGGGTTAGCCATTCGTGTTTGGTCGGACCCTTTACTTGTTCAAGTGTTGGGTTACGTGTTGTTTTTTCATTTCACCCTACGATCTCATGATGATGTCATGATCTGGACCTAGTAGATTGCGAGGTAGCGAGGCTTTTCCATATATCACGTGTTCATTGATCTCTAGTATCTTATTGTGCTCAAATGATATTTTATGTCGCACTTGTTCAAAGGTTAAAGTTTTGCAGAGATTTACAACTCTCATGATCCCGTGATTAAAATTGATCAAAGATTATTCAGTGCGGGATTGAGAGATGATGTCACATGTTGTAGACCAGTGAGTGATTGATAGTGGGAGAAAGGCATGTGACAAATGGCAAAAACTATTTGGTTGATTTTGTAGACAAAGAGTTTTATGATATAGTTGCCGATTATATTGAAGATTTAAATATTTGCAACTAAAGTGCTAATATTTTAGCACATGGGTAAAATAAATGAAGACGTTTTATCTTGAGTGAAAAGGTGCTTGATAGATACTTTGCCTCATCATTTCTCAGAGAATAAAGTGCTATAGAGATCAACAGTCTGTGTGATCTGATGCAGAAGCATCCTAGGGTGGTTGGCAATCCTACATGGTGGTGTATTGAAGTGTTTCTGTGTTACTCGGTTGTAGTTTTGACCAAGGATCTTGGTCATTGAAGGGGCTCGATCACTGAAGGAACTTGGTAAACTTTTGGTTCTCGACATAACCTATGCTCGATGATGCTTGTGGTGCTCAGTCGATGTGCTTGCTCAGTGATGCCTAGTTGGCTCGGTTCTTTTACTGGCGCTCAATAGTTATGGCTTACCGATTGGAGTTCTTGGAGATTTGGTTGGCCGACTTGGTGTATTTAATGTTGGTATCTTGTATTTTATTCTCCTATGTGGATCTAGAGGCCGACATGGATAATTAATTATTTGTAAGGCTATTTGAGAGCTGACTGGCCTTGCATTTAATATTTGTTTGTTTAGCAGCCAACTTGGCTTAGGAGTTAATTGTTTCTTCTAGCTAATTGTGTTTGAAGAAATGTATTTAAGGAAGGTTTGGGTAGTTGTTTAGAGAGTCAGTCATGGGATTTAGGAAAAGGATAGTAATTGGATCTTGTGAGATCTTGAAGATCATATTTGTTTGATATTTGTAATAGCAAAGCTAATGATTTGCATGCTTGGAGAAAAGGAGACTTCTTGGTGGCTTGTGAGCCCAAGTTTAGATTTGCCTTAATGTTTCCACCAGTTGTTGATGTGCTTCAGAGCTGGACTAGCTATGGGATTGCATAATTACTATTGTAATTGATTGTATTTGGCCCTAACCCAGAAGGCTTTACAACAAGACATGTTGAATGAAATCCTATTTGAGCATTATCTTGTTGTGTTTCTATTGTATTGTTGATGCTGGTGTAGACTTGGACTATCCATTCTGGGATTTTCTCAGGTTGCACTATGTCAGGTGGTATCAGAGCTTGAAGTTATTGAGTGTGTAAATCGATCACCGAGTTGAGGCAATTTGCACCAGGACCTTGGGTTGGTGGTTGGTTGCCTTGGGTTTTTTAAGATCTTGATGATGCCTCTGAGAAGATTGGACCCTAGGGTGATTGCAAATCTCTGTGATGTTGTAGAATCAAAGATTACAGAGAAGGTTAAAGTAGATTTCAGATCTGAGATGGAATTGATGAAGAATGACATGATTACTGAGATCATGAGGGCTATTGTTGGTATGCCGAGGAATCTTGGTACTGAAGATGGCTATGAGGAAGCTGCTAAAGACTTTGAAGCTATTGGATCTAGTGGAGATGACATAACTGATCGAAGGGATAGATCTGGTGAAGATAGAACTAGTCAGTTGCATAGATTTGGATCTCAGTTAAGTACTAGTTACCAAATGGAAGTTTCTACTTTCTATGGTACTTTGAGGCCTGAGGATTTGATTGATTGGGTTGGTGAGTTATAAGATTTATTTGAGATTGAATAAATTAAAGATCCTCTTAGAGTAAGATTGGCACAGACTAAGTTGAAAGGACATGTTGCTCTTTGGTGGAAAGAATTGCAAAGAGAAAGAGAAGATGAATGTGAAATGAAGATCAATCGTTGGAGGTTGATGGTGGCTAAATTGAAAGTTAAATTCATACCTGTTGACTATGAACTTGAGTTGTTTAAGAAATTGCAGAATTTGAAGCAGAAAGATTTGACTATGGAAGACTATACCAAGGAGTTCTATAAGTTGACTATTTGGTCTAGACACAGAGAACTTGGTAAAGAAAAGGTAGCTCGGTATGTGAATGGTTTGAGATTTAATATTTAGGATGATCTTGGTATTCTGAAGATTGATTTAGTTGATGATGCTTATTAGTATGCTCTGAAGGTAGAAGATAAGTTGAAGAGGAGACAGCAAGGTAATTCCTAAGGAAAGGATAAATAGGATCACTCGGTGAACAATAAACCGACTGTTGAAGATGAGCCGAAACCTGTTGAGCCAAGGAAGAGAATAAGTAAGGATATCTTTAAGGGTACTTATTATAATTGTGGTAAAGAAGGACACTGATATTTTGAATGTTTGCATAAGAAGCTCGGTAATAGCAGGAATGCTATGGTGAATGAGAACATACTAAATGAACTTGAAGAAGATTCAGAAAACTTGATGGTTCGAAGAACATTTCTCGGTACTAAGGTGGAACCTTTTTAGAGGAGTAATTTGTTTAAAACTTGGTGCAAGTCATTAGGTAAACTCTATGATATGATTGTGGATAGTGGTAGTACTAATAACCTTGTAGCTGAGGAGATGGTTCAGAAACTTGGTTTGAAGAGAGTGAGACATCCTTATCCTTATAGGATTGGCTAGTTGCAAGATGTTCATGCTCTGGAAGTGAGGGAGCAATGTCTTGTTTATTTTTAGATTGTCCAATATAAGGATCAAGTGTTGTGTGAAATTGTGGACATGAGTAGTTGTCACATATTTCTCGATAGGCCTTGCCAGTATGATTGTAGGGTTATGCATGATTGTGTCAAGAATGTATTTACAGTTGAGAAGAATGACATGAAGTTTTCCCTAATGACTTTGCTAGATACAACACTCGGTAGGAGGAACCTGAGCTTTGGGAGCCAAGATGAGTTGAAGGATTCTAAAAGGATTGGAGATCAGTATGGAGAACAAACCTGTGGATTGTCCAGGAAAGACTTGAAAAGGCAGAGAAAGTAGAAGTGGAAGAGTATGCAAGGTGAAGACTCGAAGGACCCGTATGTGAAGAACCAATTCAAAGATTATGTGTTGAATCCCAAAAGATGTTCTTCTAGCCATTAATAACATCTTTTCGAACTTGGGGTGTCTGGTGCAGGAGCATCCTAGGGTAGTTGGAAATCTTGCATGGTGGTGTATTGAAGTGTTTATGTGTTACTTAGTTGTAGTTTTGACCAAGGATCTCGGTCATTGAAGGGGCTCGGTCAGTGAAGGAACTCGGTAAACTTTTGGTGCTTAATAAAACCTATGCTCGATGATGCTTGTGGTACTCGGTCAATGTGCTTTCTTGATGGTGCCTAGCTGGCTTGATTATTTTACTAGTGCTCAGTAGTTATGGATTACCAACTGGAGTTCTTGGAGACTTGGTTGGCCGACTTGGTGTATTTAATGTTGGCATCTTGTGTTGTATTCTCCTATGTGGATCTAGAGGTCAACATGGAGAATTAGTTATTTGTAAGGCTATTTGAGAGATGATTGGTCTTGCATCTAATATTTATTTTTTTAAGAGCTGACTTGGCTTAGGAGTTAATTGTTTCTTCCAACTGACTTGTGTTTAAAGAAATGTATTTAAGGAAGGTTTAGGTAGTTGTTTAGAGAGTCAGTCAGGGGATTTGGGAAAAGGATAGCAATTGGATCCTGTGAGATCTTGAAGATTAGATTTGTCTGATATTTGTAATAGAAGAGCTAGTGGTTTGCATGCTTGGAGACAAAGAGATTGTTTGGTGGCTTGCAAGATCAAGTTTAGATCTACCATAATGTTTCCACCAGTTGTTGATGTGCTTCAAAGATGGACTAGCTATGGGATTATAGAATTACTATTGTAATTGATTTCATTTGGCCCTAACTCTGAAGGCCTTATAGTCGGGCATGTTGAATGAAATCCTATTTGAGCATTATCTTGTTGTGTTTTTGTTTTATTGTTGTTGTTGGTGTAGACTTGGACTATCTATTTTGGGATTTTCCCGAGTTGCACTGCGTCAAGATCCCATGATGGAAGTTTCTCAAAGTTTATTTTATGTGGGATCATGGGATTTAGACACGTGTCTTCAATCATCAGTTCATAGGAGTGTGGGAGTAGGATGTGTGATAGTTGGTGATAGATGGAGGTGATTGATTGGTCAAAATTAATAATAAAGTTTTTCCATGATGAAGTTGTCGATTATGCTAAGTTTAAAATATTTGCAACTTAAATGCTAACTATTATCACATGGGAAAAATCAACGAAGATTTTTTGATCCAATAAAAAAGGTGATCAATCTTTATTTCATAAGGATGATTCTGTGGTGCGAGTGGCAGTTAAAGAGATGAAGGGATCAATGATTCTCATGATCTTGTATTGGAGGCAAGCGATTATACTATCAAGAGATTTTAAAAGGTGGTATAAAGAAGAGTTTCAAAAGTAAGGACAAATATATGAGAGAGATTATCTTTCAGGTATTAGGGCAGATTGAAGAGGGACATGTGGCAACAATATAACATATCCAAATTTCTTCTTTTTTTATCGGTGATATAGATTTTTATTAATAATAGAAAGGGATTACATTAGCGCCATACATGGCTATGGTATTACATTCATGCAAATTTTTCATTCCAAATTCATTACATTCTTCTAAAAATCCCCTAGTTATATCTATTGGAGACATTACTATTTATATCATATTTTGACTATACAAAAAACATCACAAAACCTTGCCTAACCCAAGCTTTATTAGAACCAAGCCACCGCCTCTTCCTTGGTGAAATTTCTACAAGCATCACTTCTATTCACCAGTCGACCACCTTGGGTACAACCCGTACCTCCCTCACTTGAGCCACCACTGCCCATCTCCCAGGCTCTACGCTCTGCCATGGTTGTCTTTCCTCACCGTGTAATGCTGAGCTACCTGCGAACCAATGGTCTTCCATCCGCCTCCACCACTACACTAGATTTTATGGGAGTGCATTTACGCTTCCTCCCACAAATCCCACCACCACTCTATGCCTCCAACTTCTATTTTTCTAGCACATCCTTCAAGGCATTCCATCCATTGAGAGCTCAGGCAAGATGCACATCCTCTGGGCTAGCAGAGGACCCGATGACTAAGGGTTGCAGCTCATGGTGTCTGTGGCCAATCATACGAATGGGTGCATTGCCCCTGTGCATACCCACACCCACCTTCATCTTCTACAGAAAATCTTCAATCCCCTCGATCCATTTAATGTCCACACACTACCTTACCACCGCATGCACCTCATCTTTTGACACCACCACCATGAGTCCCAAAGCCACAAACAATGATGAAATATCCATATTTGTGTAGGGTTTCCACCATTCTTACAGGTAGTGTTCCCGGAAGATGTTGCAAATCTCATTCCAAAAGTCCTCCCCATCCTTTGTGAAAACATTGCCTAGCCTTTTACCATGATTGGACCAACAAAGGCTTGTACTTGTTCCAATGTCTCGAGGAATAAATTAGCCTCCATAGCTCTCTATCCCTATTGCTCAGCATAAGGTTGTTTTGTAGTTTTTACTGCATCTCACTCGACTTAATAGGTTGTCCAAACCTCTAGAATCATGACAATCAATGCCATCATTCAACCATCACATCCTTTGCCCACTCAATACTCCTCTCTGTACCTCCTCTTCCTTCACCTATAACAAAATCCACTGATTGCAAGAGATTGCGTCACACCACCTCCACTCTCATGAGAAAAATACTCCATGTGATACCACCTCCCTTGGTTTAGGAAACTTGCACCATGAGCCCATCATCATTTGGAACTTCACTTTTCCAATGCTGGATATTACAACTCAGGTCTGTGTTATAGTCGAATGCCTCCAATAAATGATATCTCTCTTTTGATTAATGTTTACCACTAGGGTTAGATCCTCAAATTTTCAAATAGATCAAAGTGGTTTTCTAAAGATCCGTCAGCACCCACATTTGACAGTTTATCTGCCATGTCATTTTCCACTCTCGGCACATGTGAGACTTTGAAGTCCTCAAATTTGTTGATCAGATCTCGAATCCTTCTAATATGTTTATTCAAATACCACATATCCATCTTCCCTTTGGCAATACCATTCACGACTAGGAGTGAATCCCCTTGCAGATGAATTCTCTAGAGTCCTAGTCTTCTCACCATCAGGATTGCCTCTACTACTACCAAACACTCTGCCTCATTGTTTGTTCTATCTTTTAGCCTTTTAGCGCCCAGTGCCAAAATTTCTCCCTTCTCATCATGTGCAATAAAGCCTATCCCTAAGACTCCCAGATTACCATGTGAGGTGCCATCAAAGTTTATTTTAACCCATCCAGGGGATGGGGTTTTCCATACACTCAGTCTAGTCCTATGTACCTCCACATATCCAAATTTCTTCTTCTACCTATTTATTCTCTTCTTTTCTCTTTTCTTAGGGTTCCAACTTGACGCAGGGTAGGGATGGAGGATCCAATAATGGATGGTCCAAACCTACAACTGCCAATTATAACAACACCAAGCACAGTGGAATACAACAAGATAATGATTCAAAATAGAATTTCATTCAACATGCCCAATTGTAAGGCCTTCTAGGTTTTGGCCTATTACAATGAAATAACAAAGTATCAGCAAGATCTCACAAGATCCAAGAAACCACTAACTAGTTCAGATCTACAATAGGTAGCCTCTAATAGGAACAACCACCACAAGATCTAAACTTGTACTCACACTTCCAAGCAACCGCTTGTTGTCCTAAGCCCGCAGGCCACTAGTTCTGCTACAAAGTCCCAAATTCATAAATTTGCTTCTACTCTACTCTTCCTAATGATATAATTATCATCTACTACTCCACTTCCCCCTACTAAACATCTACCCAAGCTCTCAATATATAGCCAACTAAGCCACAAGTTGGCCAGTTAGGCATTTAATTACAATATAGGTCTAGTCTAATAAGAGAAACCAAAAATAATGCAAGAATGAGCATAAATTGATGTGCATTTTGATTTAGGTCCAAACATGACCCAAAAAACTTCCTTTAAGGGTGAAAGGCTCCATTTTATCACACGAAATGACACAAGAAGAAACACTACACGTTTCACCTGAAAATTGGTAGAAAATAGGTCCCGGGGCAAAACAGCCTTAACTTTTTACTCATAATGAATTAGGATATGTGACTTTGGGAAAAGATATTAATTTAGGTCATCTTTAATGCCCCTAGTGTTCATAGGCTGAATCATTTAGGATCATGGGCACCAAGACTCGCAATCAGCACCAAAATTGCAAGAAAACACAGTTCTAACGACAAGGAAAACAACTGGAACTTTGAGATTGTCCATCCAATTTCTCTCAAACCATGACACCTCAAGAGATGAAACCTTAGAAATATATTCCACATACATAAAGGAACAAACTCCTTTCAGCACACATGCTAAAGATCTCCATAGATCATCGCAACATAGAAACTCAGAAAGCTGCCCAAAATAAAGTATTGCATCCCTCTGACAGGGAATTCCTCCAAGACAAAGAAAGATCTTCAGGAACTCAAAATGCTCCTGCATTAGACTACCTAGGTAAATAGAAATTATGTCCCATAATTTAATCTCAAGATAATTACTTGCAATCAACTTCATCTTCACCAAAGGCTTCCAATCCGTCAAGGATAAGAGAACACATCTGAAAAATCAACCATCTATGCTTCATCCATTCAAACATAAGGATCACATGAATCTCAACAATCCAATCAACATACCACTGATCACCACAAACAATATCAGCAACAAGAGTATCCAACTCCCCAACAAGTAGATCAAAAGTGAGATCCACATCAATATGAAATCTCTCATCATCAGCATCACATATCTGTAACTCATCATAAGACTAATTACTATCTACCAGCAATTCAAGTCCATAACCAACAAATAAGATCTGCATCATAACACCAAACAAAAATAATTTGGTAACACCATCATCACAAAGGTGTTCAAAAACAAGTAACTCTTCACCAATAGCAGTCTAATCACACCCAACCAGATGCTCTACAATCTGCATGTCAAACACAACCAACTGAACATGAAAACAAATCTTCTCACTAGCCTCAACAAGGTCAACAACATCATCGGCAACCATAGGTATCTCAGCAACAACCACAAGTTTCTCTATAAGTTTCATGTTAGACTCCACCAACTGAGCATCAAAACCAATCTCTTCACCACTAGTAATCTCATTGTGCACAACAAGATACTCTGCAAGTTCTATGCCAGATCCATCTATCTGCTCATGCGAACCAATAGACATTTCATCAACTCTAGCCAAGTCATTAGGGACTTCCACACGCTGTCGTCATCTTTGCACAACCTTCTTCTTTGTAGTCTACCTTCTTAATTCCTCTTGTAGGTCTTTCACTTGTTTCTTCAAAGCTCTAAATTCTTCTGCAAACACACTAATGTCCAATCCTCTTGGAGACATCCTTCAAGGTCTTTGAAAACCCAAGGCAACAAATCACCAACAAGGTCTTGGTGCAAATAGCCTCAACTCAATTTGCACACTCAAGATCTTCAAGCTTTGATACCACTTGATGTAGGGTAGGGATGGAGGATCCAATAATGGATGGTCCAAACATACAATTGCCAATTATAACAACACCAAGCACAATGGAATACAACAAGATAATGATTCAAAATAGAATTTCATTCAACATGCCCAGCTGTAAGGCCTTCCAGGTTTCGGCCTATTACAATGAAATAAAAAAGTATCAAAAAGACCTATTACAATGAAATAAAAAAGTATCAAAAAGATCTTGCAAGATCTAGGAAACCACTAACTAGTTCAGATCTGCAATAGGCAACCTCTGATAGGAACAACCACCACATGATCTAAACTTGTACTCACACTTCCAAGCAACCCCTTGTTGTCCTAAGCCCGCAGGCCACTAGTTCTGCTACAAAGTCCCAGATTCACAAATCAGCTTCTACTCTACTCTTCCTAATGATATAATGATCATCTAATACTCCACTTCCCCCTACTAAACATCTACCCAAGCTCTCAATATATAGCCAGCTAAGCCACAAGTCGGCCAATCAGGCATTTAATTACAATATAGGTCCAGTCCAATAAGAGAAACCAAAACTAATGCAAGAATGAACATAAATTGATGCACCTTTGGATTTAGGTCCACACATGACCCAAAAACCTTCCTTTAATGGTGCAAGGCTCCATTTGATCACACGACACGGTGCAAGAAGAAACACTACATGTTTCACCCAAAAACTGGCAGAAAATAGGTCCCGAGGAAAAATGGCCATAAATTTTTACTAATAATGAATTAGGACATGTTCCTTTGGGAAAAGATAGTAATTTAGGTCCTATTTAAGGCCTATAGGGAATATAGGCTGAATCATTCAGGATCATGGGTGCCAAGACTCGCAATCAGCACGAAAACTACAGGAAAACACAGTTCCGACGGCAAGGAAAACAACTATAACTTTGAGATTGTCCATCCAATTTCTCTCAAACCATGCCACCTCAAGAGATGAAACCTTAGACATATATTCCACATACATAAAGGAACAAAATCCTTTCAGCACACATGCTAAATATCTCCATAGATCATCGCAACACAAAAAATCAGAAAGCTGCCCAAAACAAAGTATTGCATCCCTCTGACAGGGAATTCCTCCAAGACGAAGAAAGATCTTCAAGAACTCAAAATGCTCCTGCATCACAACTTGATTTTTTTTGGCAAATAATTTATCTTGGCTCCAAACATTGAGGGTTCTAGTAGTGATTTCTTATTGGTAGGAGAAATTTTGTAAATCTTCCATAGAGCAATTCTATGAATATGAGTCAAGTCATTTGTTGGTTTTTGGTGTTTTAGGTTGTTTTTATGTTATATAATAGAGGTAGCTTATATTTTTCAATGAAATATAATGTTGGTTCATATCTCTCCCGTGTATGACTTAGTTGAGTTTTAAATGGAATAAAACAAAGAGTTGTCCCATTTAGTGTCTTGTTGTGAGATATGTGACTTTCTTTTCATGCTTTAGTTCAAATAAATAATTAAAATGCTTGATAGAAGTTGTAGATTTATTGAGCTTGTACATAGATTTTGATAAGTAAGTTGGTTTGAGATTATTGTTAAAGAATATTGTAAGGCAATGTTCTTAGATCTTAGGCTATTAATGAAACTTTGTTGTATGATGTTTTACTTCTGATGACTCCAATGCCCAATGGGATTAAGCATTGATCTTAGCTAACTGTGGGATTTACATGCATGTTTTTGTTCATGTCCAGGTGGTCCTTGCTACAAATTTTGATCAAATCAAAATATCTTTCCCTTTTTTGTTTGTTGTGTGTTGTTCTTATTTCATGCTTCATGCAGGTTGACATTCAATGGATAATTAGCCATTATCTAGTATCTCTCTATTATGTTGATGCCTCATATGAGATTTATCTAGTTTGTTAATGCCAGTTGTGAGCCTTTAGAGTGTGTATTAAAGGGCATTATAGGTCTACCCACCTTGGTTTTGCAGAGCCTAAAGTGCAAAAGGGTTTACTATATCCTTGTCAGTTGGTCCAAGTCTTTGAGATTTATGATTATTGTAGTTGGCTTCTCCATAGGAAATTACAAGATCAACTTGATTGCTATTTTGTAGTGTAAACCTTTTCAGGAACCAACAATATCAATTATAGATTCCACTCATATCTCTTCTCACAATTTCTAATACACACATGCACATCCACTCTTTTACACTCCACAATTACAATTGATTAAATATTTAAATATATTTCATCAACCTTAAAAGCATAAACAAGGTCAACATCAACCTTATAACCTCAATTACAAATACAATCAATTTTAATTTAAACATTAATGCAATCTAAGATATGTCAACAAATACATAGTTAGTACCCAAATCTCCATCCTCGAACATTCTCTAGATCCACAAATCACATCACAATCCTTCGTAACATGCTACACCACTAAGTCAGCCAAGAATAATAAAAATATCAACTTTCCATAGGAAAATCATTGAATCTGATCACATAATCCAATGTGATCTAGAAAAATGAATAGGACACGATCTAGAAATATCATTAAGCAATGTGAAATGCCACATCAACAACATAAACAACTCTATCTTAGAATTCATAACCATCTCAGCACGGTTCATCAAGAACATCAAAGAAAAACCTCTATCACTCAAGAAAAATGGCTTGCCAACATCCAAATCATGAACCATTCTAGTCAAGGATACACATCTATGTCCTAAACTCAGCACCAAGTTAGCAACCAAAAATATTGCATAATTGATCCACATCGATCCAAAAAATGCAACACTTTACTTCCTGAATAACTAGAAAAACCAGTCTTGATAAGTCACTTGAAACTCACTCAAATCATAATGAGAACCTTTGTAAGTCGATATAGATCAACTACAAACATCTCTTCAACCATCTATAACTTTGCAACATCTTATCCTTAATACATTAGTCATACCGATCCAAACTCTTCATTGAACTCAGGAACATTGTTAGAGATAAAGAAATATGTTGGCATCAATGAGAAAAAATCAATGTCAACACATAATGTATAATATCTCAGCAATCTCCAACACTATGCTCCAATGTTTAAACTTACTATAAATAATAATCTTATGTAAATGCAAGATTGAGACACCATTTTACTAGAATTATCCTACTTGTCAAACACCTTACAAGAGAAAAGGGTATATCTAAACCATAATTTAATTTCTAGAGGCCATAAGGTCCATAAAATTCAAACATGACCTAAAATTTTCTATGTTTAGAGCCTTAGTTAGCAAATTCACAACATTCATCAAAATCTCTACCTTAACCAACTTCACCTTGTCATCCTCAATCATATCTCTAACAAAATATTATTGAACATCGATGTGCTTGGTCTTCACATGAAAATTTAGGTTCTTAGCAAGGTAGATCACACTCTAACTATCACAATAAAATTTATTTGCTCCAAGTTTTATTGCAACATCTAAACATAGTCTCTTAAGCCAAACAACTTATTTACAAACATGATTCCATATACTCAACTTATATAGTGGAAAAAATAACCATAACCTTTTGCTTGCTCATCCAAATGATTTCACCATCATATAAAGTAAATACATAAGTTTGGGCAATGTTTAGGATAATACAAACCATGGAATACATCAAACTTCCAACTAGAATTTGGTAAGGTACTCTGGTCATGTCTTCCATCTTTGATGGGGTTTTAGGATGATCTAAAATAGCTAACATTAGTCCAACTATAAAAGGTAGGCATAATGGTCTACAATTTTGCATGTTGAACCTTAGTAAAATTGTGTTCATGTACTTACTTTGGTCTAGCAATAGCTTTTTGTTCATTGTATCTCTTCTAATTTTCATCTCAAGAATGTGTTTAGCTACATCAAGATATTTCATTTTAAATTTAGTAGAAAGATGACTCTTTAGTTCTAAAATAATACCTTTCCCTTTGCCAATGAATCACGTATCATCAACATATAATGTAATGTATAAGAAATAATTACCATCGAATTTATAAATATAATGATTTGATTTAGAATGCACAAATCCCAAACTCAACACCTATGTGCTTGTAAAATATGAAAATTGTATAACATAAAAGGACTAATTTCTCTAGTTCATAAGGCACATTAGAATATACAACCACCTCAAGACAAATAAAATTGACACTACTTGGTAAAAATATGCCAATGCACTATCAATGCTTTTGGGGTTTCTATTCCTTTGTTGCTTATAATTGAGAAGGAGATAGATACGACAATTAATCCAACTTGGAAGTGAATTAATTGAATGAAAAAGCAAATGTAGAGAGAAATTAGAGAGGATTTTAGTGCACCTGGAATCAAAGTATGAGGTATTGTGATTAATATATGAATTTGTGACATTAGGGATCCTACAAATACCTATAACTGTAAATTTGAAATCTTGAGGCTGACATGTATCTTCAAGTCAAATTTTAGCTGAAAATTAAGGGTACATAATGTTTTTTTATTTGTACCTGGGCACATAATGAATTTTTCAATCTATCCCTGATATTCTTGATTGAAACTTGTAGGGTCTATCCAATAGGTCCCGATCTTCTTGGATTTTGTCATATAGCTTCATAATCTATTCTTACACACTAAAAAATAGGGAAGAAGGTTGGCTAAAGGGTTTCCCTCAGTCAAACCCTTCTTTAGAAATCAACCTTCAAAATGTAATGAAATTTTAGAAGGAAAGATGAAATAAAAGCTAGATATGAATCATCAGTCACCTTATGCCATGATAATGCAATGTTTCTTTAGATGTAATTGTTATACACTGAATTTGCACCCTTATTTCAAGCTCTCGTAGTCTTTTTAACTCAGTATAATAAGGGAATCATCTCAAGGTTGTGGGACCTTTTGCTAACCGAGATGAGACCTCCAGGTTCTAGGCTGGTTCCTCTTGGATAGTCACCCAGATTTGCTTTTAACAGGAAATGTAAACTTTTGAGGGAAAGGGATAGAAGGAGTACATGAAAGGGAAATGACAGGAAAAAAAATCTACCTACTAGGTGATGCATCGAACTTGGGTTTGGATCTCAGTACAGAGGGATGAAACCAATGAAGGAATCAGGTCCAAGAGATTACAACTTACTGAATAGGCTTGCACAAGTATTTCATAGGAGGGTGTGAATAGGGGACTCAACCTATGACTTGCAAACAAACATCCTTTTCTGCAACTAGGTCTAGGAATGAGACAAGGCTGCTAGGGGCTGTAGTATACCCACAAAACACCTAAATTAGATCAAACACAATAACACACACAGCTACAGAAAGTAAGAGGAATCAGGGAACCTAAGATATCACTGAAAGCATTCATAAACTTCAATCCAATAAGAGATAATGCAAATAGGGAAGCACAAGGACATGAAGGATTGTCTCAAACTGCCTCTGCAATACTTGTATTATCAATGAGAACTTACAGGATGTGAAAAACCAGAGAGCAAGGAAAAATGCTATAGATAGTTTTCCAAGAAAAAGCCTTTTCTTTTCTTACAAAATGCGAATTTTGAGCACTACTGGCTCCAAAAAACAATATATACATCACTCAACTGCACGCAGGCAGGAGTCTCAAAAACTAACCGGGGTTACCAGATTTACAATATAATAATCAACCCTAGGCTAGTTGCTCTTGATCATAAATGTGTTTTCATAATTATCATGGCCGATCAGATATCTTATTTGCGTGCCCATGCCTGAATGCGCAAAATCTGATCCCATGCAGAGATAAGAAATGACCCCTGACAGCTGCCCACACCTCTTTCATCATCCCCTCATAACTGTACGTGTCCTGCAACATCAATTCCTTAGCTACCTGTAGTTGCCAATGTTCACCCTGGAAGAAAGTCCGCCAAAACAGGCTACATCTATTTGACAAAGCAATGGTCGCATGATCGCATGAGCTGAAAGGCCTTCATGCGATCATGCGACAAGTTTGAAAATTTTCGCTCATCTCCACAAAATGACACCTCGGGCCCACAAAATCCGCCATCTATCAAGCTTCACCGACCGCTAGCCACCCACTGCAGACTGGACACGTCACCAAACCGCAAGCCCACCGAAGCCCTGTTGACTGCCAGGGGCTTGTCGCATGATCGCATGTGGCTAAGAGGCCGCATGAGATCAAGCGACAAGCTTTGGATGTTCACGCAATCCTAACCCCAGGTTCACCTTAGGTTCACATTTCCCTTTAGTCGCGGGATTGTTTGATCTTTTCTTAACCCTGGCTTACATCCAGTGACTACGCAAAGTCCTCCAACTGCGCAACCATGAACTAAGATTCCAATCAGACGGTGGGCACAAGATCTCATACCTTTCAAACATTCCTTCTGATCATGCGTCAGCCATAGATCCTACTTCATCTTTAACCGCATAGCTGAGATTGCCAACACCTGGAGACCTAGCGACTAGAGGAAAGATAACCGCAAGCTGGGTCGCAGGATGTTAGGGACTTAACCACCAAGAATGAGAGATTGCACGAACACACAGTCACCAGATCGTTGAATAGAGTTAACCGCCAGGCCCGAGCATGTCGTTAACCTTTGACTTAACCCACTCACATCTAGAGACTTGGCGACAAAGGGATTCGCTAAATTTTGCAATCCTTTGATTAACTAGGGGTAAACCCTGAGAACCCACCACTAAAGTAATCGCCAAGTCACTGAATAACCTTCTTTACCTTTGATCTATCTGGCGACTACGTGAAACAAGCTAACTGTGCAACCGCGCTCTTTGCCAAGTCTGGAGGCCTTGCTAAATCATATCCGCCAGCTCGATGAACAAAGAAAACTTTACGGACACCGCCAAGTTAGAAGGAAAAGAAATGGCCTCCACTAAACCCCCGCCAACAAAGTCTAGCCCCACAAAAAATGCCCCCTTTCAAAATGTCAACAGTCACATGATCGCATGAGATGAAAAGCCTCCATGCGATCATGCGAAAACTCCTTTAAAATCTGCCTCTGCTGCCGCGCAAGACACTTGGGCCCAGAAGATCCACCACGTGTCATCTCTTTATTCATCGTGGTCGTGCATCCAGAGACATCTCGACACCCCTGGCATAGGACCCACTGCAACCTTCAGATTCCCATCTAACGGTGGGCGTAAGATCGCATGGCCGAAGAATATACCCTACACACACACGACCACCATTGGATCAATGCTGACTGCCGCTTTGCTTTAAAAACTAGAATCGTTGACGATTTGTCGCATGGTCGCATGGGCTCAGAAGAGCCCATGTGATCATGCGACCAACTGTAAGGCGTTAGTTGATGACTGCTGGTGGCACTGTGGTTTGGTCACTTACTGCTTGTCGCATGATCGCATGCGGCCAAGAAGGCCCATGCGATCATGCGACCAATCGCTAGGTGATAACTGATGACCGCTGGCTGTTGGGGTTGATCGCTTGTCATGACTACTGATCCTTTACATCAACGATTGTCATATGATCTCATGGGATCGAAAGACCCCATGCAATCATGTGACAGCCGTCAAATCTTCCGCACTGGCATGACCTTAGGCACTGGGACCCGCTTGATCGAAGTTGCGTGCTTAGAGCCGAAAACACAGATGGTGTATCGAAAACACAGAGGGTTTTCAAGTGAAGGCTGAAAACACACCAAATTTTCAGAGCTGAGAGGTCAAAAACACATCGAACTTTCAGACCAAAAGGCAGAAACATCCCGAGCCTGCAGAGAGGAAGTCAAAAACACACTGGGTTTTTGACACTTGAGCATTTCACTGGAAAATAGGACTGTGGCCGAAAATGAACGAGAGGGAAATTTGGGCAACAGTAATCACAAGTGTTAATGAAATAGCTTCATCTCCATAAGAATCCAAAAGGAGATTATGAAAGATAGGCCTTGTATGATGGATGTTATATTTTTACATAATGTTTGAAGAAGAAGAAGAAGAAGAATACCTTGAAGATCTTGAGGGTGCTCTTGAAATCCAAGTGGTTGATTGCTTGCTTGCTTGATTATATATCTTATGAAAGAATGGAAAAGGAGGCCTTTATATAGAGATCTCAAAGTAAAATTACCTTTAGGTCAACTTATACAATTATAATGACCTATGGGGCATACCTTTTGGGATTGTGAAACCATAGAATCTCTGATGCAAAGGAAAGTGGAAGGCTTCTATTTGGTTTCTTCAAATAGGCTTCAACATAAATGTTTTTGTCTAAGGTCCCTCAAACCCTTCTTCACTCATGGATTAAAGCTAAGATCCATTCCATTTTCAAGACCAACCAAGGTCATGATCCTAGTCTTCTTCAAGACTCCTTCCACTTAGCTCGACACCAATAGAAATGCTCAAATATGGTTCCATGCCTCAACCCTCATTATCAGACACCAATGAGATCCCTTAATTCATCATCAAAGAGACTACACCCACAACAAATACTATTGACAATCCACTAAACAAAACTCTGCAAATAAATACCCAAGAATATACCTTCTTGCTGTCTTTTGGACATACCCATATATAGAGGTTCATAACTTTCGAACCAGATAAAAAATTATCGATCTCTCTTGGTGAGGATGGGAGAAATTAGTTTTAGAAAAACATATTTAAAAATCATCAAGATCCAACGGTGCATTAGGGAGATATGGTCCCCGCACTGAGGGTATTTTTTCTGAGACATAACACTTTTCTTTTCAATATAATTTCTCATTGCATGTTGTTGTCCAAGGGTGTTCTCCTTGTCCTATCTATTGCATTTGCACACAAAATAATAGTACACATCTAACATGTTTAATACATCCTTACTATGAAGGATAGTGGTCATGCAAGGCTTTGCACACTATGGCACTCTTATTTGAATCAAGGAGTCTGTGACTGTGCATGTACTGTCACAACTCAGACATCAAGCACAACATAATAATGCGGGCTTTTAAAAAAGATAAAATCTTAATCTTAAACATGCATAAAGATAACATAAAACTACCTTCTCTACAACTGGAGTTTTCAACCATAATAAGAAACCACAAAACAAAAACTACATTCATGAAAAGCTTGTTGTTACATTGCATTCTCTGTTACAGCCGTACAGAGCTTCCTTCCCAACTAATATTCAAAAACAAAAAAAAAACTAATCTCTAATACTCCTGCTCTCCTCTCATACTCGATAGCTTACACACCACTCTCCTCCCTTCTCTCAAAAAACCTATTCTAAACTATATCCCCAAAAACCTAACTAACACCCTAAAAGATGCCATTTTGACAATGCATGTAAAATGTTGTAAGTGACAAACAAAGTTGTCAACTTGACAACTAGACCTTTAGTCATCCAAATCTATTATTCCAATGGTCTTATTTTGTGACCTTCTAACTATTACACACACACACACTCCCATACCAAACTATAAGACCATCATTTTCATTACATGGTGACCCTTATAGGGCACTTTGCCTTATCATGGCAACATGAACAAAAACATAGCATGAAGGCACTAATGACCTCAATTACATTTGAATAGAGACCTTCAAGGTCTTTTCAATTCTTGTTGTCCAATTTTGAATCAAGGTAAATGAAATGACCCCTTGGCTTCATGAGGTGCTTTGCACCATACTCCCACTTTTGAAAAACTTTCCTAGTCCTCTTGGAAAGCAACTTGCAACAAAGAAATAGAGGTGTCTTTATCTTCACAATAGGCTTACCTTGGTGCTCTCCTTGGGTGACCAACTTGGTGTGTCCTTTATTGATGAACATGGACATATGAGGCTGCTCACAAGTGACCATCAATTTCACCACCATGTTGAATAGCTCTGCTGTCCACTCCAACTCTATGCTTGGCGAGTAAATCATTTCTTGATCCTTCATTACTATCTCAATTTGCATCATATGTGTGCCATGTTGTGGCAAAGTGAAATCATTATGATGTTGCTTCTTATTCCTCTGGTCCAACCATACATCTGCAAGTGGTTTCATTTGAATACCAAGTGTCTCTAAGTGACACACCTTTGAGGTTACCAATTCAACCTTCATGCTTACCAATGTGAAGGTCTCTTCATGGTCCATGAAACTAACTGGAGTCTCTTCTCTAGAGACCATATCAGATATTCCAATCTGATTACCTTTCTTTGGATGCCATCCTTCTTGGCAAATCAAACCACCTTGCATGTGTGTTCCACCTTCTAAATCTCTATCATAACTGATTCAGCATTTAGAACCCTTGAAACATTAGGTTCCTTAAGTCCTTCACCATCCATTTGGTCTTCAACCTTGTCTTCAATAATTTCTTGATCCTCTTATTGTTGTTTATCTAGGAGTTCTTTCTCCATGATTTCCTTTAACTAGTTCTTTGTCTCTTGGATCCGGGCTTCAATCACTTCTAATGCTCTCCTTAAGCTTCTTATCTCCTCTATGGATTGCCTTGCTAAATCTTCTTTCTTTCTAGCGTCTTCCTTCTTCTTGTTCTTTGTTGCTTCTCTTTTCTTTCTTGTAGCATCCATGTATTCCTTGAATACACTATACAACTCCATCTTTACCTAGCAAGGATCTAATCCCTAGCTCTGATACCAATCCGATGTGGAGGAAAGTGGAAGAATTCTATTTGGTTTCTCCAAATAGGATTCAACATAAATGTTGTTGTCTAAGGTCCCTCAAACCCTTCTTCACTCATGGATCAAAGCTAAGATCCATTCCATTTTCAAGACCAACCAAGGTCATGATCCTAGTCTTCTTCAAGACTCCTTCCACTTAGCTCGACACCAATAGAAATGCTCAAATATGGTTCCATGCTTCAACACTTATTATCAAACACTAATGAGATCCCTTAATTCATGATCGAAGAGACTACACCCACAACAAAGAATATTGACAATCCACTAAACAAAACTCTGCAAATAAATACCCAAGAATATACCTTCTTGTTGTCTTCTGGACATACCCGTATACAGAGGTTCATAACTTTCGAACCAGATCAAAAATTCTCGATCGCTCTAGTGAGAACGGGAGAAATTAGGTTTGGAAAAACATATTTAAAACTCATAAAGATCCAATGATGCATTAGGGAGATATGATCCCCGCATTGAGGGTATTTTTTCAGAGACAGAACACTTTTCTTTTCAATATAATTTCTCATTGCATGTTGTTGTCCAAGAGTGTTCTCCTTATCCTGTCTGTTGCATCTACACACATAACTCTAGTACACATCTAACATGTTTAATACATCCTTACTATGAAGGATAGTGGTCATGCAAGGCTCTGCACACTATGGCACTCTTATTTGAATCAAGGAGTCTGTGGTTGTGCATGTACTGTCACAACACAGACATCAAGCACAACATAATAATGAAGGCTTTTAAAAAAGATAAAATCTCAATCTTAAACATGCATAAAGATAACATAAAACTACCTTCTCTACAACTGGAGTTTTCAACCGTAATAAGAAACCACGAAACAAAAACTGCATTGATGAAAAGCTTGTTGTTACATTACATTCTCTGTTACAGCCGTACAGAGCTTCCTTCCCAACTAAAAATCAAAAACAAAAAAAAAACTAATCTCTAATACTCCTGCTCTCCTCTCATACTGGAGAGCTTACACACCACTCTCCTCCCTTCTCTCAAAAAACCTATTCTAAACTATATCCCCAAAAACCTAACTAACACCCTAAAAGATGCCATTTTGACAATGCATGTAAAATGTTGTAAGTGACAAACAAAGTTGTCAACTTGACAACCAGAACTTTAGTCATCCAAATATATTATTCCAAGGGTCTTATTTTGTGACCTTCTAACTATTACACACACACTCCCATACCAAACTATAGGACCATCATTTTCATTACATGGTGACCCTTATAGGGCACTTTGCCTTATCATGGCAACATGAACAAAAACATAGCATAAAGGCACTAATGGCCTCAATTACATTTGAATAGAGACCTTCAAGGTCTTTTCAATTCTTCTTGTCCAATTTTGAATCAAGGTCAATGAAATGACCCCTTGGCTTCATGAGGTGCTCTGCACCAATCTCTCTCCTAAAATTTAAAGCAAAAATGTCAAAAATAGTTTGGGAAAATGGAACAGTTTGGTTTCTATGAAATTGTTCCCAAAAAATCATTGTCTTCCCATAAAAATTTAATAAAATTTTAAGGGGAGAAAGATAATAGTTTCTAGCTCCCAAAAGATGATCCACACAAATATATGAGATCAATAGATGTGGAAATCATGCCTCAAAGTTTAAAATGAGGTAAGAGCTATCTTAGAGCGAGGAGATGGAATAATTTAGTGAAATTCAATTAAGAGAGGACTTATAATATTAATTTAAATTAATAAAGGTCTAATGAGCATTAGGAGAATGTGAAATCAATGTGAGAACTATATATACTAAAATGGGGCTAAAATAAACACCTAATTAAGGGTTCTTACTCTTTAGGATGATACAATATCAAATTTCCTATACCATATCCTAGGACACTCTTTAAGGCCATACAAAGATTTATTCAAGTTATAAATCAAATTACATTTACTTTTTTACTACATAGTACTCTGGTGGTGTCATATAAATATCCTCCTCCAAATCACCATGAAGGAAAACAGAATCACATCCATTTTCTCAACCTCTATATCATAGGAAACATCAATAGAAAATAAAAATCTAATGGATGACATTTTTAAAATAGGATAAAGTGTCTCACCATAATCAACACCATCAACTTGAGAGTAGCCTTTCACAAACAACCTTTCTTTATACCTCTCAATATCTCCATTTAAATCAATCATTAACTTGAAAACCCATTTAAAACCAACATGTTTTCATCCATTAGGCTATAGTTCAAGATACTATGTATCATTATTTTCAAAAGTTTCAATTTCTTCATCCAAGGCAATTTTCCAAGATTATGCATCATTCATACCTAATGTCTCTTCTACAAATATAGGTTCATCCACCTTAGAATTAAAAGAAAAAATACACCCTAAATAATCAAGCGAATACCTTCCAAATGATTATATATGCCTTCTAGAACTTCATACAATTTGGGGTTGAGGTTCTTCCTCCTTTTCTAAAGACTTCGAGCTAGATGATCTCTCCTCAACTTCTTGTCTATCTAGGAGCTTCAATTCAAATTTCTCAAGAGTAGAAAGTAGTTGAATCACAACTTCTTTTTTAGTTTGTTTAGGCTATAATGTAATATAAGGAGGCTTAGTTTTTCTAAAAGTAACACTCCCACTATACATTACCTTTTGATAAACATAGTTCTAAAGATTGTATCCTTTCATACCATAATTCTATCTAATTAAGATATATTTCACAACCTTTTGGTTTCCCTTTTAGTACATGCGCATATGCCTCATATGAAAAAACACTAAGACGCTTTAGTGGAGGCTTATGACTTGATCATGCCTCCATAGGCATTTTATCAACAATGTATGGTGTATAATCCTTGTTATTAGGTAGAAATCAGTGGCAACAAATTTAACCCAAAACTTTTATTCTAGGACAAAACACTTGTCACACTCTTAGCCTTCTAGACATGTGTCCTTTTCATCCTTTCTACAACTTCATTCTAATATCAAGAATATAGATTTTTCTTATGTCTATGAATGCCATGATATTAATCTATCAAAATAATTAAAATAAAATTCACCACCACTATCAGTCCTTTAACATTTTATTTCTTTTCTGTCCACAACTCAACAATTTCCTTAAAAATCTTTAAATCAACTAAAAACTTCATATTTATTCTCTTAAAAATATATCAATATCCTTCTATTCTAATCATCACTACAAAAAATATAATATATGGATTTTATAGTGCAAGAAACATCTACAAACCAAACACATTAGAAATAATAATATCCAACACATCACAATATTTTTGATAACTTGAGTAAAATTGAATAAAATTTTATTTTCATAATTACAATGATCACATAGTTCAAAATCAAGATGACAATTATTCAAATTTTCAACAAAGTTTTTATTTTTTAAGGCCCTTAGATCCTTTTTCTCCAATGTGACTATGTGTATGGTGTGTAACATAGCCTTATGTATAGGTAATTTTGGTTCAGAAGAAAAAGATCCCTTAGGTACCCAAAATCCATGACTATTTTCTAAAGGTGAAACCTTCACCTCTTCTAATGAAGTATGCATAGATTTGCATTTCATAGAAGTTCTATTTGACTCAATAATATATGCATCTAGCTTATGCAATATGTGAAATATGACACTTCTAGCAATAATAATAAAACGTCCCACCATTTTATATCCTATAATAGAAAAGACTACTCGCATGCCCACTATTAGTTTGCTCACAAATAATCTTTTCAATTTTAGTCCATGGACGTGCAACACATGATTAATCTTTCTTCTTCTAGCACAAGAAATCCTAATTCTAAATTTACCATGATTAATAATATCTAAATAAGAACCATCACCCAAGTACACCTTACCTCCATTGATTTTTTTTTACTTCTATAAAACTAATCCCTTTTAGAGGTCATATCAAAAGATCCACCTGGGTCAATTAACCATGCATAATTACTTGCATGAGTGGGTGAAGCTCCAATGGATGAATCACCATCTTTCTTCTCAGACTCAAAATCAAAATTGTATTTGTTATTTTTCTACTTTTCTTTGCACTCCTTACATATGTGTCTAGGCTTACTATAATTCTAGCAAATAACTTTGAAATTCTAAAGAGATTTGGATCTCCCCTTGGACTTGATTTTTTATCCTTCTTATTCCTCTTTCCGTTTTCCTTATCTCTTTGATGAAATAATAGGGTTTCCTTAGAATTGAGGATACCTTCATGCTCATATATTTAGAAAGAAAACAACCCACCACATCTTTAATCTTCAAAATAATAGAAGTACTATTAGTGGGCATAACAATAGAATCACATGAATCAGACAAAGAGAAAATAAAGATCTAACATTTCTCCTCCTCATCCATTTTGACACCAACATATGACAAATGAGATACCAATATATTGAGTTCTTTGAGGTGGTCTATCATTTATCCACCCTCTCGCATTCTTAAGGAATATAATTTCTTCCTCAAAAAAAAATTGTTCACTAAAGATTTGATTTGAGGAATCTCATTGAGTTTCTTCCATAGATCTGTAGAGGAATCTTCATGGGCATTGATTAAAATATAATTTGTCAAGTAAAACCTAATTAGACCCTTGGTTTTACAATCCACAACATCATATTGAGTAGCCATAATATCATTTTTTGGTCTAAAGATATTATTATCAATAGCATCCCACATATCTCGATCTAATAAAAAATCTTGCATCTTCAACTTCCACACACCTAATATAAGGGAGATAAAATATATGAAATCATCAAACAATATTACAAAACGATGGGCTAAAACCACCCAAAAAAGTGGCTCCCATATTATCTCCAATCTAATATGTTATATGATGCGTCAAAACACACACCAACACATATAACTCACTTTTTTAGCTCATTCATTGCCCAACACATTTTTTATACTTCCTTTTTCGATAGGTCCAACTTCCAAAGGCCATAACTTTGAATTGAGTGTCTGATTAATGAATTGTTTGAAATGCTAGAAAGCTAGTCATGTGTTCTATCAACCTATATCTTGCTACACTTTTTATGGACACTTTAAGGCCATGTTGGGCCTCTAAGGCCTTCAAAATTGACTTCAAAACTTTCACTCACAACTTCAAAAATGAAAACTTTAATATCTACAAATCTAGACATGATATTGCAACAAAAAATTATTGGCATGCTTATCTAGCTCGTATGTTTCTTCGAGAAAATTTTTGAACCAATTCACGTTGAAATGTAAACTTACTATAACTAATAACCTTATGTAAATGTAAGGTTGAGACACCATTTTCCTAAAAATTCTTAGGTCTAGTTTTTTAAAAAAAAATCACTCTCACTTGTTGAATTGTGTTCCTATCCACCATATCATCTCTTCTCTCTTCAATTTTTATAGGTACATGATTTTTTCTCAAATAAACCTTGAAATTGTTGCTTCTCCAAAATAATCTATGACTTTGTGGCTGAAAATTCTAATGTCAAAGGTAAGAGAAAACCAATGATAGATACCAATTCAAATGGATACATCCCAATTGTCCTTTTCGTTGTTATTATTTCTTTCTATAATGATTCCTACAACTTGTTATGTGATTTCCTCTTATTTTCATCTACATGTTTCTTCACAATATACACTAAGTTCTTGTTTCTATAATTATCCTATCCATTACTTTGAGGATAATAATTAGATAAATGAGCTAGATTAATTCCATTTTCATAATAGAAAAGGGCAAATTCAGGAGATAAAAAATTAGTTTCATTGCCTACCAAAAAATTTTGTGGGACTCCATAATGTACCAAAATATTCTCAATGATAAAAATACAAACTACTTGTGAATTCATACAACTCACAAGTACAATTTCAACCCATTTAGTAAAATAATTTATGGCTATTAGGATATGAGCGTGACCAACACTCGAAGTTGGGTTGATTGGTCCCAAAAAAAATTGAACCCCACTATTGGAAAAACTCCTCAACTACTACTAGCTTAGGTCTAGAGATGTTAACTAAGGTCTAATAATAAATTATTTACGTCTTTCACAATTAGCTACCCAGCGATATGCATCCTTAAATATACTTGGCCAATAGTAACATTTTTTTGAGGATTTTGAAATCAGTGAGAGTAGATGAAATTTGGCCACCTAATGCTTCAATATAAAAATCTTCCAAAAGATTCTTCTTTCAATCTTTGTTTATGCATCTCAAGAAGGTCCCATCCAATTCTCTTTTATATAGAGTATCATTATAAATCATATATTTAGATGCCTTCAATTTTAGATTTCTCTTTTCTCTTGGGGACAAGTGTGGAGTGCACTCTTCATAGGTGAGATAATGTGCAACACTTGAAAACCATGAATCTTGCATGCCTACAAATAAAAGTATTGGAGCTTCTTCATCCACATTAGGTTCATTCTCAAGAATAGCTTTGCATAGGGCCCTACCTCTAACCAATTTTCTAAGATTAATCTTTAAATCACACTCTTCTACCTTAGCCACCCAATCTCCTCTTTTTTTGTAGCCATTTTCTTGTTGGGTAAGGACACTCTTGATTGTAGGGTAAGGTACACATATTATAAAGAGATAGTGAAAAATGTAAAACTTGAATTATTTAACAATTTTAACTAGAAAAAATACATACTTTTAAATCTATGGTTAATTTTGTTTATTGTTTTTTAGTGAAACACTCACAGAAGTGGTAGGGGATTCAATTCCTTGCTCATTCTTCTATAGAAAAAAATAGTGTACATTGTGTGTTTTTGAAGTGTAGCAATACATGATGAAATATTTTCTAAAATTAGGGTGAACTAGCATAGGGGCACGAATAATGACTTCTTTTATGTCTTAAAATGCCTGCTTACCAAAATCATTCCACTTAATACCTTGCTTCTCTTTTATTATTTTTGTAGTATTTTTAGTAATCTTTGACAAAACTAGAGCAAATTTTCTCAAAAAGCTTACTTGCCTAAATAAAGGTTTCATTCCTATTCTATTTAAATGAAAACTCAACTATTGGACGGTCCTCACTCTTTTTAGATTAATTATAATTATGTATTTTGAGACAATGTGCCCTAGTAAATTTCCTTTAGTGACACTAAAATCACATATCTTTGGATTGAGAGAAATATCCTACTTTATACACCTTTGCAAGATTGTTTACATGTATTTAAGTTATTTTCCCTCTTTTTGGAAAATACTATTAGGTCATCTAGGTAAATCACTATCATCTTGTTTCTCAACTCGTCAAAAGATAAGTCCATGTTCATTTAAAATGTAGCTCCAACATGTATCCAACCAAAAGGCATGCAATTCTATGCAAATGTTCCCTAGGGAATTACAAAGATCATCTCAATGTTATCTCTCTTGTCCATGATAATCTAATTACAACCAAAAAATACATCAAGCATGGACATCATATTTGACCTAGCTACTTTCTACAACTTGTGACCCACATTGGAAAAGGGTGATTATCTTTAAAAAAGGACTAAGTTCATATTCTTGAAATTAACACAAGTCCTTGTCTCTCCATTTTTTATAAATTAAGACTATATTTTCCTACTAGGTGGAGTGTGGGTGGAGTGATGAATAAGATAGACCATTCATGCATTCAACATCTTATCAAATTCACAAAAAAATGTATTAGTTATCTTGGGATTGTAATTTTTTTTCCTAAAAGGGGATTTTTGAGGTTTAAGAGGTACATGATGTTGTAACTAGACACTCGTAAAATTATTTAATTTATCATACTGTTAGACAAAAACATTTTAATATTTTTCCATAATTTTAATTAATCACTTCCTCTCATCGATTATACAACACTCACTAATACAAACCAACTTAGATCATCTAAAGTTCCAATGTTGATATTTTCATAATTTCTAGAACTATTAGTAGACTCAGTCATCTTCTTCCTGACATAACTATCACGCTTATCAAATAATTGTTTAAGTGGAACTAGACCATCAAGAACCTTAATACCCTTTAACTGCATGTTATGCCATTTTCTATTTCTCTCTCTACCAAGGAAAGATTCTTTGGATTTAGCTATAGTTCCCTCAAAGAAAGTCTCTATGAACATGTTTATATTCTCCAAGAAAACCTGAATGTTCCTATTAGTTTTGAACACCTACCAAGATTCAAAATTTTCAGGAACACTTGGCTGATAAATCATTTCAATCTTGTAAATATCATCCTTGAAATCAAGATGTGGAAGGACCAAATATTGAGGGAAAAATTGGGGGTCGGGGTGAGGCAGCCTCAAAATTTTTAGGAGTCACTCAACCCTAATCTTCAAAAGGATGGGAACTAACAAAAAAAAAAATACAAGGGAAAGAGGGTGATCAAGGATTGGGTCTTTAAGGATCCAATGAGACATCAAGATACCTAAACCTCTAATAAGTAAAAGCCTAAAAATACAAGGAAAAAGCATGGTAAACATGTAAAGGAAAAACCAATAAGAGGGGGTCCCCACTCACCCAAGTTAACAAGTGGAGTGTGATTTCAGAAGAAAAAAATTATCCCCTTGTGAACTCTAGCATAATGGTCTCTCCAACAAGCGCATGCCTTTTAAAAGACACATTTTATGTATATTTTATCATTGTAAATCTTGGTCATTTATCGTTAGGTCATGGACCTAAAGGTGGATATTTTGTGTTCTTTTGTTTCCCTAAAAAAGTAACTCTATTTTATGAGTATTTTATTATATCTATATATTGTGATGTATTTTAAGAGTTGTATAGTTGTCAATTTTCTTATGGATCTCTATTGGTGATATTCCTATGAGAAGCTTTCTCTACAAGTGCTAGAATCTAAAAAATATAAATAGCCCACTAAAACTAATGCAAACAAATATAAGTAAAATTGTGAATGAAAATGATACAAGATAAAAATAACAAAACAAAGTTAGCCTCCACAAGAGAACTGCAAACATTGAAGAAGAAAAATAGCATCAGGAGCAGGCACAAGCAAAATTTGTAGACTACAATTATAATGCATTAGAATTGGATGCTCAAATGAGAGCAATGGGTGTGTATATAAAGAAATTACCACCCAAGAGACTATAAACACAACCAATGTAAGATAAATTAAATAAGTCCCAGAGTAAATGTAACTAAGTGTGAAGAGAGCTATAGCGGAGAACTAGCAACTAGATAGATACAAAACCCCTTTCACACTAACAACAACAAGTATATTGTAATGTTGTTGATTTCTAAATAATATATTGAATTTTTTTTGGGAGCATGGGGATTTTATCATGAAAGGGTTTTCCCAACGTACCTCACTATGTTGTGGTATATTTTATATTTGTGTTTACTTCTATTAGTTTTTTGTAATTGTTCTAAAGATATGTAAAGTTTTGCATAACCATCCTCTTAGGTTTAGTGTACGAAGTTGTTTTTCTACCTTAACTTCCATTCAAATTTAAAGGAAAATTTAGAACCCCAAAAAATATTTTAGGGAAGTGTTGGAATCATAAGAAGCAAGGATGCAAGGAAAGAATGTGAAAATAGGAAGAAAATGTATGCTAGTTACTTCATTGACAAATCTTATAATGATGGTGATAATAATATTTTATTTGATTCTATTAATATTTCTAGTAATGATTGTGAACTTATCAATTCATATTTATCCTTCTTTGTGACTCCCCTTTCTAAAGCCACCAATGGACTCAAGCTTCCACGATCACTTGTGAAACCAAGAGATGGCTTCCATAAGAGAGTAATAAGAGAAAACTATTTTCTCAATTGTAGTGCAATAAAAATTAAATATATTTGATAATACTTACATGTACATATGCCAACTTGCTTGTATAGGGAAGGTTGAGAGATAGGACTAGACAAGATGGTGACAAGTGTCTTGATCCTATGCAATAAAATAATTAGTGATAATATCAAATATCCCATGATATCTCAATGTTCCTAGAAAGAATCCTATCTCCCTAAGTAAACTTAACATATGAAGAAGCATGAAAAGGGTCTAACTATGGACATGTTAGATAATGTGCCTTGTTGACATTGTAAGGGGTAAGCTAGAAAATGACAAAAGGCCTCATTCACGCGGACAAACCTCTTTAGTGCATGCTAGGGAGAATATAAATAAATGATGCAAATATGAAAACATGATGATTAATTATGAGTTTCAACCATTAGAATGTGTTAGGTACCCATTTACATTGTAGTTTGTCACAAACTAAGAAAAGGATAAAACCCACCTTTACAAAATTCCTCTCTAAAAGAGAGAATATATATAAATAAACACAAGCAAGTGATGGATGGAGAACTTAAGGCCACATAAGGATGAGATTTGTCACAAGTATATAATACATTACACCATAAGAGGGAAAGAGAGAGACTATGTATATCGTTGCAATGCATAATCTCTTGAAGATAAAACATGATCTCTTGCATACAAAGAACTTGTCTTCCTCTAGGAAGAAACAAGACCAAGTACAAGTGCATAAATGTTTCCCATTTCATACATAAATTAGTAGGAAGAGGAATCAAAATTACAAAATTTTCTCACGTGTCACCATTTCCTTAGTAGATGATGAGCCACAAGCAAATTAGGTACGTGAACAATCAATAATGAAGGTGACAAACTAGGATGAAGTGGTAATTAATTTTAAACAAAATCAATCTAGAAAAAAATGGTGTAATGAGAACTATGATGGGGCTATGATCAAAGAGGGTAGATAATCTCTCAAATTTTTTCTATAAATCCAAAATATGTCACTTCATAAATATGTTTTGAGTACTTGTCAAGTAATCATACCATAGAATTGAATTTGAAAGAATATTATTTTTCTACTTAAAAAATTCTATAATCTCTTAAAGAAGCATATGTGAAGTTTGATGAAGCAACTAAAGATTAATTTGTGATTCAATTGAAGGACTAAAAGTAATGGGAGAGGTCTCTTAATATATAGATTTTCAAGCTCTGCTTCATATTCAAGCTCTTCTGATGTATCATTAACAATTAGCAAATTATCAACATCATCAAGTGGAATGAGGTAGTCTAATGCAAGATCCTTTGGGAATGGAGGAATATGTGGATCTCCATAGAGCTCCCAAATATTGGTCCAAAGTGTGTGGGGGCATCAAATTCCTGAGATTTTATAGGTATCCAAGCAAATTCTAGCAGTATCACTTATATAAATCAATCTATTGATATGATTATTATTATCACCCCAAACTAATTAATTGCTAGATATATTCGGCTTAGGGCTAAGTCAATAAAGATGAATATTAAGCTACCTACAATATTTAAAGATGCTTTTTGTTGATACTCATAATTATCTTTAGTCAAAATCATTATAGAAGGATGAGTTGCACGATTGAGGATTATTATAATGATACACTCCTCTAATAAAAAAATCAGAGATCAATACATATTAAATAGCCAAAATAAAGTGATTTGATCAAAATTAAATTGTTAGAAGTACCGACATTTCCAAATAATCCTCAAAAATATAATATAAATAAAATGCACCCAACATTGAATATAGAAAAAGTGCATGAGTTAGATGATATATCTCCTTAATACCTTTCTAGTGTTGCAAGAATAATGAAAATTTGAGATATAGGCAAAATATTATGTTTTCAAACACCAAAAAAGAAGATATGAATTTAATTAGCAATTAAATGTATCAATAGGAAAATTTTGAAAAATGACCTCTATCATTGCAAAGTTTTCAAAACCAAATTTCACCATTATCTTGTTTACAAATTTTTGACACCCCAGAGGAAAGTTGGAGTTCTAAAAGAATGCTATATTAAGGTATTACAAACAAAAACTTAACACCTAGACAATTCGATCTAGGTCCCCCATATGACCACTCAATTTGTAGGTTTTAGAAAATCTTGTTGCCACATGGGTGGAAAATGTGTGGAGCATGATGGCCAACGACTCAAAGTTAGATGGAGGTCCCCACATTGCTTCACCATGCATTAACATGCATAGGTAGTGGGTAATCACCTATTGTGGCCTCAATGTGATCGAGTGCCCAATTTGAAATGGTGATTTTTTAAAAAATATTTTTTTAATAATAAAAAATAGTTTAATTAAAAATAATATTTAAAAATTTAAACTTTGTATTATTGATGTGACATGTTTGGAAGTGTTGACGTAGGGATCACACCTACAACCTATACTCACAACTTGTAGAAGGAATACTTGCTTAATATTCTACCCTAGATAATGTCAACACTAGTTGAAGCTTGTGATGGAATTATATAATATAGATACACATTACTATATGGATTACATATGACTCTATGGACAAAATTTTCTCATATTCCTTCAAACCATCTTAAAATGGTTAAAATTTTATGGTCATCAAAATATAGAGTGCAATTAATGAAAACATGGGTTTTGGGGCCTTTTGCACTAAATTGCGAGGTTCCTTTTCCTTCTAAATTGTACCTAACTTAAAGGATCCTACCTAATTATCTCCCATATCTAAGAAGGGGATTTCAACTTTGAAGCTTTGGTACCGTGTTAGATACCAATGGACTCAAGCTACCATGATTACTTGCAAAATAAAAATATGCCTTCCACAAGAGAGAAACATATTGAAATATTGCTTTATAATGTCGTATTCAAGAAATGATGCCTTGCTTATATAGGCAAGGTTGAGAGATAGGATTATATAAGATCATGAAAAACTATGTCGTGATAGTAAACAATAAGATAACTAGTGATAAGATATGATAAGATGACATGACACCTAGATGTTTCTAGAAAGATCCCTAGTTTCCTAAGTAAACATCATTAGGATAAAAAGTATTAGTCTAAATCCCTTAGATCCTCCCTCTAGATTAAAGTGTCAATGCATATTTGTCATCCTATTTCAAGCCTATTTTCCTCACTGTCTTGACCTTGTGGAAATCTAATTGTTTTTTTTAAGGAAAACTACTACTTAAGGAGGTAGCTCCCTATCTTATAATATAAATACTAAAATCATTACATTGATGGCTACAATTGGTGGATCAAGAAGATCATTCCACTACTGAGCTCAAAGATCCTCTCCAATTGGGCTTGAGTGAAGAGGTCTTCATTTTTAGTCAGAAAATTGTTTAATTCTTCTAAATCAGGTTTTATAATCCCTTTCTTGAAAAGGGTCCAAGCTTTCTTCATCTTGACTTTTTTGCCTTCAACCTCTGAGTTAAATATGGTTGCTAGTTCAACCATTTGTGGTTTCACTTGCAAGTTGTGTATGTGGAAATCTAATTGTTTTGCATGCGAGAACACATTACTTTAAGCATCTAGGACCTTGTATTTAAAGACTACCGAATGCCATTAAATTATCACCAAATAATTGAATCATCTCATTGTATAATACTAGATCACATAATTCTTGTTGTATGATAAGTACACATATATCATTATATTAGCATCTTAGACACTTGCATTTTTTTTTTTCCTGGATCTATTATTAACGAAGTTCAAATTTCTTTTGAATGTAATATATCCTCAATATATTTTTAAGCACAATTTCATTTTTAGACATAAACACACATGAAAATAAATAGAAACTAAAGATCAAATGTAAAACAAAATATATCCACTTTAAAAAAAATGATAGTGTAACATTAAACATTACCAAAGGGATTGTAGTTCAATTGTTTGAGCACAATAGATAAGGATGATTGTATGTGATATATAGACCATCTACCAAGATTCAAACTCTCATAAGAGTGTTCCTAGATCTTCTACGTATAACTAATTAACCAAAATAAATTTATAATTTAGATACAGGCTTATTCGAATTATTTGTAATCCTTTATATAACAGAGAGATGTCTACATCTATACATAACATTATATAATAAACACCCATAATTAAAATACATGTCAATGTAAATCCAAATGTAGAATCTAAATTCTAACACTCAAAGACGGCACGTAACAAAACATTAAATGTCTGATATGGTAATTGTCAAATCGTTTGAAGTTGAATTGTCGGGCGCGCTTTACTTTTCTAGGTTTTATGTGCTAATTGTCAAATTCCGAATTCGAAACAGGATTCGCGATTAAATAGAAATTTTTGAAGTCGCAGCTAAGTTGACAACAAAATATAAATCTAGCGAAGATTATACATCATCTTGACACCCATCGTCACGACACACTGTTGGGTATGGCTTCCTTGAATATTAACTATGTAAAAAACCACACAAGTCGAGAGTTCCTTGTATATTACCTATATAAAAATAATAAAAACAACACAGTCAAGAGTTCATTTTATTTTATTTGAAAGAAGATGCATGGAAAATAACGCTGCAATTTGTTTAGTATTTATCTGCTCCCATACAAAATCGACAAAAGACTATGCCCTTCGGATATGCTGTATTGATGTAATTATTTGCAAATTGTCATTGACATAACAGAGCACAGGAAAGGAGAAGAAGAAACGGAATTGAGAGATGGAGTTGAAGGGCAAGGCTGCATTGGTGACTGGAGGAGGAGCTGGGATTGGTAATTCATGAGCTATATAATTGTTATTGATTTTATTTTAGGAATAAAGAAGGTAGATTATATTTATTAGGGAGTAGATTGCGTTTTTTCTTTTCCATGCGAGGCACAATTATCTGGGGAATGACAGAAATCAAATTGATTAAAAAAAAAAAGACGATCCATGCAGTTTGAATAAATTGTGACCCCCTTTTAAAATATAGATCGATTTCTTTGCTTATTCATGAAGAGGGGATCTTGTAGTTTACATGACAATAGAATTGCATGTGTAGACAATATGAAGGTTTACATTTGGGCTGCCTGTTTTTCAAGAAGGAAGATTAGTTGGATTGGTAGGAAGGCATGTCTACTGCATAAAAGAAGTCACATGGCTGGGTGGTTTGATAGTTAGGCAGTCTCCGTAAAGAGGTCACATGTTCGAATATGGAGCCAGGTAGGATTGTATGATATGCTTGGATAAGGGGGTCCCGTACACCAAACAGGTGTACCTTGCTTGCCAGTGACCTAAAAATCTACCTTGATCTTTGCCAAAAGCGGAGAATTTCTTATGGAAACTAATAATAATAGTGCCAATTACATTAAAGAAGCCATAATGACTCACTTCTAGCTTGGTAGACCTTGCATACTTGGCCTATGTTGGAAGATCTGGTCGAATAAGCACAATGTAAACAATAGTGAATATTTCATGGTATTTGTTGTCTTTTTAAAAAGGGTTGGCATGGTTTTTCGTTTTTCTCTTCGGGATTCCCTGTGTGGTTTTCTTGCTCATGGGAGCCCTTGTGCTCTTGTTAAGGGTTTGGAAGGTATACCCTTGATAATAGGGTGTCGCTTTTGAGTTTATTTTATATTTTATAAAATGGGACAGGGCCCTTCTCAGTTGACTGAACATTAAATAGATAAATTATAATCAATTAGTTCTTCAAATGAAGATTTCACTTTTTCTTTTCTTACTTGAAGTCACATGAAACACAAAAGCATAGGATATATATACAAATAATGCAATCTTTATTTGAATATTTAATGGACAAATTAAAACTAAAATAGTAAAAATTAGAAACATTAAAAAATTTAAAAAACTAAAATAGGATTGTCAATTTTCATTCAAGTTTTCAAATATTTTTTTTTAAGATTGGACAATGTGCAAAAACAAAGGTACATAAAAGTTAAATGGATATCTAATAGATCATTATGTAAATTGTTAGAGCATGCATATTTGTTGTATTAGGCACATTTGCATATGATGCATTAATTAATTGTGTACATGCTCAAAGAATATTTTCATGCATAATTGACCACATGTTTGTGCATGCATGCCTAGCTTAAGTTTACTTAATTAATCTAACTTAGTTTATTTAGTGTATTTAGGCTCCAGTTTGCACATTGTGCATATCATTCGCCTTTAGTTTGTATATCTAGCTCTAGTTTGCTATTTTTAGTTTTAGTTAGTTTTAGCATATTTATAGAACTATTACTTTTTATAAAAAACAATTGATCTCTTCATTGTAATTCATTTTGCAATCGTAATCTTACATTCTTGTAATCTTTACTTCTTGAGAAATGTAGCAATTATTTTCTTGTTGCCCTCCTTGTGGAAGGTATTCTTGTTTTGTTGTTTGATCTTGGAGGTGCTTGTGTTGCAAATTTCAACGTGGCCTCAGAATTTCAACATAGTATCTGAGCACTAGATCTTCAACATGGTATTAGAGCACCATAACTTCAACATGGTATCAAAGCAACAAATTTAACATGTTATCAAAGCACCATGACTTCAACATTGTATTAGAGTATGTAAGGGTTTTGTTTTTCACATGAGCATTGCAGGGTCTCCAAATCTACCTTCTTGTGCGAATTTGGATTTGGGCAATTTTTGTTAGCTTTTGGAGCAAAACAAATGTTGCATTTTTTTTGGCAATTTTCCATTTATGTTTACAATGCTTTTGGATTAGATTGTGTGTTTAGTTTTTGCATCAACGTTTCAGATCACACTCCGTGATCTAGAAGCATTGTAAACATAATTTCATAGACTGTGGAAATCTATTGGCATTAATTTTCCATTTTTGAGAACTTATTATTTTTGAAAAGTTTATTTTTTTGGAAGCTTTATATTTTTGAAAACTTTCTATTTTCAAAAAATTTCTATTTTTAGAAACCCATCAAGCATTCCAAGCCCTAATTGACTTACTATTGGCTTTTTGCCCATAACTTTGTCATACAAAGTTAAAATTGGGCAAACCATATATCGTTGGAAACCTAATTCTAGCGCCGATCTTCTCATGGTGGTGGTTTTATCCAATTTTGCTCCTAGTGATTGCTATATGCCGTTGAAGTTAGCCTTTTTTTGCGTTTTTGGGGCCATAAATTGAGCAAACAAACTTTGTTTTTTGACTTTTACACATTGTTGGAAAGCTCTCAAAGTCCTCTATCAGATTTGTAGTCAATATTTCTAGATTGTGTTCCAGGTACATTTTATTTAGATTTTTGTGTTTTCACTATTTGCTCAATTACTTGGATGTTTTAGCACTTGGAATGGATCTGTTTGTGTGGATGACTTCACTTGAGTTGTTCTTCATGTACTTTTCAGCACATTTTTCCCTATTTGGGCATTTTGAGCATCTTTTACATGCACTTCTTTGTTTGCAGACACATTGAGATAACATGCCTCTCTTGTGTATGGTTTTTTTTTGATTTTGCATATTCTGTTGTGCCTTATTTTGTACATGCACGGTATTATAAAGTACTATGGGGTGTTTGTGTAGTGCCTGTTGTTTTGTCATCACACCTTTGTTTGGGGAGTGTCTAGTTCAGTGGATTTGTCATGCCTCTCTCTTGTCAACATTATGTGGGGGGGGTGTGTGTTTCTATTGTTGGTGCTAATGCTTTCTTGGTTTTGTTTTGGAGCGAGATACGTAATCAGTATTTCTTCCTATATACTTGTTCGATGCAACGATTATATTTCGATGAGATGGAGTTTTTATGATATAGACACTCCTGCATTCCAATTTTGTAGACATGACTTATCCTTAGATGCACCTATATTTTCAAGCAGTTTACTCTTGCATGGTTGAGTAGTGTCGTTGGTGTCACTCATGCAAGTTCATGCGTCATCTGTATCTTTGACTGACAGATGTTTTGCCTTTGTTTGCCATTTGTTTATTGTTCAAGTAGTGTCGTTGGGGCCACTCATAGAGATTATTGTCTTTATGATCCTGATCATCTTTTTTTTCAGAGGAGTTTTTTCATTTAGCACTATAGTAGTTATCATTTGATAGTTGTCTATAGCTTCTTTCCTCTTTGAGGATGTTTTCCATGTTCTTATTTTTTTGGGACATTTTCTTGGAGGCTTCTTAGTCCTTTTTGTATTTCATGTTTCTTTCATGCCTTCATCTTTTGCTTTTGGAGATGAGTTTTCTCCCACTGAATTTTTCTTCTTTTTCTTCTCTTTGAGAGGCTTTCATTGTATATAGGTACCTAATCAGGTCTTTTGTTGCTTGGTCCCATTTATGCATTTCATGCTTAGAGCTTTTTAACTCCCTAAGTTTCATTGAAGGGGGGGTGTTAGAACATGCATATTTGTTGCATTAGACACATTTGGCATATGTATTAATTGTGCACATGCTCAAAGAATATTCTCATGCATAATTGAACACATATTTGCACATGCATGCCTAGCTTAAATTTACTTAGTTGAGCCTAGTTTAGTTTAGTCTAGTTGGGGTCCAGTTTGCACATTGTGCATATCATGCACCTGTAGTTTGCATACCTAGCTCTAGTTTGCTATTTTAGTTTGAGTTAGCTTTTGCATATTTTTAGAACTATTGCTTTCTATAAAAGCAGTTGATATATTCATTGTAATTATCCCCCAATCATATTCTTGCATTTCAGTAATTTATACATTTTGAGGAATGTAGCAATTATTTTCTTGCTGCCCTCTTTGTGGAAGGTGTTCCTATTTTGTTGTTTGATCTTGGAGGTGCTTGTGTTGCGATTTTAACATGGATTTATAACTTCAACATGGTATTAGAGCACCATAACTTTAACACAAATAAACTTAAAATCTTAAAACAACAATTATGAATCCTGTAAGAACAACATATACAAGTATTAATTTTGAAACCTTAGAAAGTAGTAGATTAAATCTCTAGCAAGAACCAATTTATGTGTGGGCATAAGCGTCGTCGGCTGGCTAGGTCCTTGGAGCATGAGGCCATTGCGAAGGCAGAGACTGAGTCATTGGTTTTTGTGTCTGTGCTACTTGCATCTGCTCCTGCTGCATTCACATCTTGTCAAGCTGCATCTTCAGTTTTGCTTCCTGTTGCTCTGGGGTTGAATGGTGGGCCTCGTCCTAAGTGGGACTAGGTTTTCATCTCTCCATCCTAGGAGTCCTCACTCATCACCTTGTTGCCCAATATCCCTCTGTTTCCTAAACTAATTAATATGCTGCATATACAGTTGGTGTCTAGTGTAGTCATGTTTCCCTAGCTTGCACCATCTACTAACCATCATCCCAAGTTTCTTGGGGTTCTCAGGCCCGCTACAGTGAATTAAAGGGTATGTCCTCCATCTCCACTTGAATTATGAAAATATAAGTAGTACCATTATTATTGACATGGACTTCGGAGGGGTGAGATACATAGATATGTTTCTCTGTGTCCCAATATAATACTGTCCTATTTCAGTTCTTTTTGGTATTGACAATGTCTTGTTTTGCTAAGATAAATTCTTTATAACACATCCATTTAGCGTACTTTATCACATGTCAAACATTACGTAATAATTTTCCTAGCTAATTTTTTTTATTTGTGAGCTACTAATTGTTTGCCATGCTTTTTCCTGAGCTTTTCAGAAGGTGTTTTTGATATTCTTTTATACATATTTATTATTTTTTTGGGTTCAGTTTTACACTTGAGGCTGGAATATACTTTTTTGGGTTCATTTTTATACTTGAGGCTGGAAAATACTTTTTGGGTTCAGTTAAATTTAAACCATAATGAGGCTTTTCTCTTAAGTTATTCCCTAATAAGGATTTGGGCAGAAAACATATGCTTCTCACTAAATTGGTAGGCCATATTCTATGATAGAATGTTCTACTATTTTAGGATCAGCCATTTAGTTTTAGATGAACTGTCTTCAGGTGAATACATAATTTAGTTAGTGCTACGCAATTTTTTTATGATGAACATTCTTTTTTGTATTATGTCTTAATTTTATCTCTGTGCACTATATTTGACATGAAATAGCAAAAATAGTGTTCTCTATTTTTTACAACTATTGCTTCATTTCTAAGCTCCCAAGAGTTTCCCTTGTTTTTCCATATTAAACCCAAGTAATTGAATATCATTTACACCTTTGCCACATTGTGTCAATGCTGTGTAAATGGAATGCTACACTGCTCTCATGTCAAGTGATATGCATAAAAGGCTCCTTAAACCTTAAAATATGTGCTTTAATTTGAAGGCAACTATCCTTAAAATACAGTTTTTTATAGGGCAGAAATATGTCCAAATTAAGATATAAATTCCAAATCTTTCGTATTTACAAAGGATTTTTACAATACTACGAAGAAACAGTACCTACAGGATGTAGGTAGAAGTTGACTTACAATTAGACTTTTACTTAACAATGAGACTTTTTGAGATTATACTGTAGGTACAAGATTCAGTACCATGTATGCAATTAGATATGTGTCATTCTTATTACCACACTCTATCTTCTAATCACATTCTCTGGAGGTTTATTCTTGGCCTTTATGGCCAGGCCCTTGACATTCTTTTTTCTTGACAACTTTTGTACCTTTGTTTGTATAACAGACCTGTCAAATGAGTTGGCACCTATTCATAGTGTTTACACAACTTGAGATTTATATTGCAAGGAAAGATTGAAATAATTCTTTCTTCATGTGCAGGTAGAGCCCTTTGTCTTGCTCTTGCACAGAAAGGAGTCCGTGTGACAGTTCTTGATTATTCAGAAAGTTCTGAAAAATTGGTTGGTATTCTGGAAGAAGAACATGCAAAACATTATAAAGATTTGAAAAATCCTACGGCAATATTTGTTAAATGCGATGTAACTAATCCAGGTATAAACTTTACAGTAACTCTTTTCGTTTATAGCTTCTAATGCAAAACAGGTTTCACTGAATTTCTTGGTATTTGACAATTGGTTTAGGTTTTAATTTTCTAACTTACGTGTATTATAGAGGTAAGCCAAATGCATAGAGAACTGAGGCTGGTATTTTAATTTTTCTAGTAATGTTTTATTTGGTCTGTGCATGTAAATTGGCAGCTTGTTTCTAAGTGAATGTTCTATTTTATTTCCATGTTGCCAATATAGATATATCAGAACAACAAATACTAAGTCTCTATGGCCTACTAAAGATTATTATGTTACGTAATTTTGATATGTTTTCTTTATTGTGTGGTCCGATTTTGAATGGATGATGTGTTCTCTTTTTAAGCCAGAATGCCATTTTTGTTTATCAGTATATAAGTTATTTGTGGTTTTATAATGACAGAGGACCTTGCATCTGCTTTTTCAAAGCATTTGGAAGCTTTTGGAAGGCTGGACATTTGCATTAATAATGCTGGTTTAGGTAATGCGATACCTTTTTTCAAAGATAAAAGCACTGATGGAAGTGGTCAATGGAGGCGCACTGTTGATGTAAATCTAACAGCTCTTATTGACTGTACTCGCCTGGCAGTAAGTTTCTATTCACGAACATTTTTCTTTGATTAAAAATATAATTTCATTGAAAACCTACATATGTGGTTCAATAAAATGGAGCTGCATGATGACACACCTTGAAAGCAGATGTTAGGGCAGTCATTAGAGGTTACATAAACAGGGGGAACATAAACTATTTTGCTCTTTTTGGCTTATGATGACTTTCATTTACTTAATCATTTAGTCATTGCCATCATATATCTCTCCCAAATAAGGCCTATCCATATTGATATAGCAAATCATTCTCAGTTTGAGCTCATTAGAACTAAGGAGATGTTCAACACAATCCCACTAAATGTAACCTAGGATCACCTACTTTAATATTTTTTGCCTTTGAAGTTCTAGATTGCCTCCATATGTCCATATGGTGCAATTTTGAGCTGATTACAATGTAGAAAATAATATTTTTTTAACTTTTAAGTGCTAGATCGCCTCCATATGTCCGTATGGTCCAATTTTGGGCTGATTACAATGTAGAAAATGCCTCACAAACCTTCAGAAGTCATCTCAAGAAAATTGTGTGGGAGGCAAAATGGGTCTTAACATGCTTGAAAAAAAAAAAAAAAAAAGAAGCGTTTTTCAAAGAAACATCGTTATCAAAATAAATCTTATTGCTCCACTTACCTTGAGCAGCTCTGTTGAAAGAATTTTCATTGATGCCAAATGTTAATACAAAAGATATGACAATAGCATATAGCACATGTTTTAGAAGATATGTTTTATCTTGACTCATAAAAGTCAGAGTTGTGTTGTCCTCAATTTTGTATTTGCAAAATTGTACAACCCTACGCAATTTTCCATGAATTTGTAGATAATATTCTCTAAGTTTGGATTCTTAAGATGTTTTGCAAAGGCAATCAATTGTACCCTGAATTGGCCTAGATGTCTCATCCTATAGATTCCATTTTCAAAGGTTTTTGTCGAGTTTTCCTTTGTTTTTCTTGCAAAAACGGGTTTTTCTTTCTTGATTGTACGTACTTGATTTTTGGTTGTCTTCAAGTCTTCGATTGATTTTTCTTGATTGTTTTGTTTGATTTTGGTTTGGATTTTGTCCTAGGTTTATTGCTTTTTGAATTCCGCTCGTTTCGAGCTATCATAGGCCTAATTCAGAGCTATATTCTAAGAGATAATAAAGAATTAAGCTACCTGTAGGTGGGCTGTTTAAAAGCCTACGATATGGAATCAAAAGTCCAGCAAGGTCTCTTAAGTCATGAAATATGGGCTTTTTGTGAGACATTACAATTCATTTTGAGAAGCATTCACTTGTAATGGGAAGATAAAGTCCATCGTTACATTTAAAATAACATTATTAAAAAAGAAATCAATTGTTTTCATAAAGTGTTATTATTCAAGTGGGGTTTTAAACTCCGATTGCATGACTTCTCTTTAGCAGAAAATGCTTGCAGAGATGCATATAAAACCCACCTATGCTCTTAAGACGATTTTCAAGTTGATTGCAAGTGTTTTAAGGAAAAGTACATGTAAGTGGGCTTTTAAAGCCCAACTACATATAGTGGTTACAGCTCAAACATGTTGAATCCTCCTTGTAATGCAATCTAAAAAGCCCATCTATGCTTTTTAAAGGGGAAATAATTATTTTAAATGAATTTTGGAGCATGTAGTCGGATCTAAAAAGCCCGACTATGTTATTCTTTCATGTTTTAAAACTTTTAAACATGTGTCGTGGTCAAAAAAGCCCGTCGGTATGTAAAGTGCTGTGTTTTTTGAATAAACAAGAGGCATTGTTTACTTGCAGTTGTTAATCCTAACCGGTTACTGAGAAGGGGGGGGGGGTGAATTAGTAAATACAATTTCTACTTCAATTTATCCTTCTATATATATTCTTGCAGATTTAAAAGAATATAACAACACTCATAAATAGAAATTGAAATGCACAGGTCAACACAACATATATACGTGGAAACCCTCGATTAGAAGGAGAAAACCACGGTGGGATAGAACCCACAACTTTACTATTGCAGTAATAAAGGTGCCTTGTTAGAGGCTTACAAAGCACTGGTAAGAGTGCTACCTGGTTAAGGGATTTGGTAGAAGACCTGTTAAGATCTTGACCTTGTTAGGAGTCGCCTTGTAAGAGGACTTTCAACACCAACAAAGATGTTACCTGGTAAAGGGATTTATACAAAGAACCTATTAGGGTTCACCCTGATTAAGGGATTTGAATATGCTTCACAATCTAAAGCAATGATCTTATGATGACACTTTTTGTCTAATCAGATCATACCTATTCCCCTTTGCTCTGCTTGGCTGTTGAACCTTTCTCTGTCCTTCACCTCTCGTGACTTTAGATCCTCTCAGAAGATATCGCTCTCCTGCTCTAGATATTCAACAACACTTCTTTCATGTCCTATGACTTGTATTTATAAGAGATCAATCTTATAAAAATTACATCTCATAGATCCGCCAAGTTGTAAACTCTCTCATAAATCACGCATGCAAAGCCCTAGATTAAAAAGCTTGCAAACTGATCCTGAGTTTATCTTGAAACACTCGTAGATAAAACAAAATTAACTCCAGTTCCACTGAAAAAGCTAACTTCAGTTTTACTAAAAGCTCTCCTTATAATCCGGTTTGGATTATCATGCACTTAACCGGTAAAGAACTTGTACCCGGTTAGTCATCACTTCCCTGTGTGTTTCCCATGATCGGTTGGAATAACCTAGACCGGTATAAGCGCAACCAACAAGAGTCTTCATCTGTTCTTTTAGTTGATACAATTCAATAGCCAGCCTTTTGCATGCATCAGCTTTATCATGCTTGTTCTTTTGCATAATAACATTCTCTTGAGTTATGATTTGCATGTCTTCTTGAAGTTGTAATATAAGAACATCACTTTCCCTCACTGCATCTTTTGCCAGATTTCTTGCTCCTTCAGAGGTTGCTAGTGATTTTACGACTCCGTTCCTTTCATCTTCAACTTTTCTTTTGTCTTCAATGATTGCAGTCATTCTCAGAGCATTACTTTCCTGCTCCCTTTTCAGATTTGAGATTTGAACGGTTAGACTCTGATTTCTCTCCATAAGATCAGAGACTGCCTCTTCTGCTTCATCAGATCCACTTTGCCCAGACAGTTCCTCAATTGTTTCATTGCTCTCACTTAGTTGTAGAGCCAACTCCTTTCTCTTTGCAAGAGACCTCCTCAGTCTATTCTCAAGAGAGGCAATTATGTCATTGGCTTCCTCATGTTGCTTTTGATACCTGTATCCCTCCATGATCTTTACTCAAGTGGTTAAGCTTTATATCTTTGAGAACCAAGAGCTCTAATACCAATTGTTAATCCTAATCGGTTACTGAGAGGGGGGGGAGGTGAATCAGTAAATACAATTTCTACTTCAATTTAACCTTATATATATTCTTGCAGAATTAAAAGAATATAATAACACTCATAAACAGAAATTGAAATGCTCAGGTCAACACAACATATATATGTGGAAAGCCTCGGTTAGAAGGAGAAAACCACGGTGGGACAGAACCCACAACTTTACTACTACAGTAATAAAGGTGCTCTGTTAGAGGCTTACAAAGCACTGATAAGAGTGCTACCTGGTTAAGGGATTTGTAGAAGACCTGTTAGGATCTTGACCCTGTTAGGAGTTGCCTTGTAAGAGGACTTTCAACACCAATAAAGATGTTACCTGGTAAAGGGATCTATACAAAGAACCTATTAGGGTTCACCCTGATGAAGGGATTTGAATCTGCTTCACAATCTAAAGCAATGATCTTATGATGACACTTTTTGTCTAATCAGATCATACCTATTCCCCTTTGCTGTGCTTGGCTGTTGAACCCTTCTATGTTTTTCACTTCTCGTGATTGTAGCTCCCCTCAGAAGATATCTCTCTCCTGCTCTGGATATTCAACTACAATTCTTCTGTGTCCTATGACCTGTATTTATAAGAAATTAATCTTATTAAAAATACATCTCACAGCTCCGCCAAGCTGTAAACTCACCCATAAATCATGCATGCAAAAAGCTTGCAAACTGATCTTGAGTTTACCTTGAAACGCTCGAAGATAAAACAAATCTAACTTCAGTAAAACTGAAAAAGCTAACTCCAGTTTTAATTGAGAACACTCCGCATAATCCGGTTCGGATTATCATGCATTAATCGGTAAAGAACTTGTACCCGGTTAGCCATCTCTTCCTTGTCTCTCCCATAACCGGTTGGAATAGCTTAGACTGGTATAAGCGCGACGACTAGCAAAGTACACCACTTACATGTTTAGTCTACTGGTGCATACTTAAGAGTATTGGTGTGATGTACCGGTGTTCCGGTGGGATGTTTGCCAATGACTTTACCAATGACAACTTAAATATGTCAACAGGGTGCTGGTGGTTTAGATGGTTTAGATGGTTTGGATGGGATGCATTTCAGAATTTGGTAGATGGCCAACATCATGTGGCTACTGTATTACAACAGTTATCTAACACTCTACAACGCATTGCAGTACCTGGCGACTGTGGCAGAGAGAGAGTTGCTAGGATTGTGTCTCCTAGTTCACATGGGTCCAGAGTTGATGGCAGGTCTAGAGCTGGTGATAGGTTGAGAGATGAGGACCAGAGTAGATATGATGATAGGTTTGACAGGATTGGTCATACTGCTGTTTATGATAGGTCACAACGACCTACTTTTCTGAGACCTGAGGTTGACGCGGTTAGTACTGAGACTGATGCCATTCCATTTGTAGACGACATTGTTGCTCACTATGCTTAGTGGAATACTTTACCACCTGCCATCAAGCATAATCTGAATTTTGACAGTTTCCTTACACAAAAGCATGAGCATTCTAGAGGTAGGCCTGCTCCTGAGAGACAAAAGCCTAGGCAGTCAGATTTGTGACAAGCAACCAACAAGATGACCTTGGACCATTATGATGGCAGTGGTAAGGTTATAGCACGAGCTTGGGTTCATAAGCTCGACACATACTTATTTTTGCGTCCCATGATTGAGGAAGACCCCATTGGCTTTGTTGTGTTGCATTTAGATGGAGTAGCTCATGACTGGTGGTACCATGGGCTAGTGTCTCTACGACACGATCAAATTGTCTATTACCAGGAGTTTGTTGACAGATTGATAGAATGGTTTGATAAGAAGGACCTTGAGACTTATTTCAGAGAGTTGGCTCAGTTGAGGCAGACAGGTGGCCTTGAGGCCTTTATCAGTGAGTTTCAGCGGTTGTTTGTTATGGTTTATGACATTTCTGAGAGGAGGATAGTTATGCTCTTTGTAGAGGGTTTGGTTGAGCCTCTCAGAGGGTGGGTCAAGTCTTTGGATCCACCTACCTTGCAGGAAACTATGAAAAAAGCAAGGAATTTGGAAGCATCTACACCATGAAGCAAGTTTGCTTCAAGACCTTCTACTTCATCTTATGTTAGACAACTCCTAAAAGGGACAATAGAGCTGAATTTAAGCGTCCAACAACAGCCCCTTTAGATCAAGAAACTTTGAATGATCTAAGGAGGAAAAAATTATGTTTTTGTTGCAGGGGACCTTATGATTTTAACCATGATGCCCTATGAAGCCTAAAGGGAAAAATAAGATGATGAGGATAATTCTGATTTTCAGGAGCAACAAGCTAATTATGAGCATGACACACATGAGGCTTTAGGTGATGGTGATGAGAAGGTAGATGATTCTAACTTCAAGGTTGTTTACCTTTCTAGCATGAGAAAGGAAGGTTCTTTCAGGATGCATGGACTCTTGGCAGGGCAGTGTGTCGTTGCTCTTTTTGACACAGGTGCTACACACAATTTCATTGATTCACGTTTGGTTGCCAAGAGGGTTTAAAACTGAAGATTTTGAGGGACTTAGAGTATAGGTGGCTGATGGTTACACTTTTAAGTGTAACAAGATGATTTCCGAGCTTCCTGTGAAGCTTAACAACTATTCTTTTAAGGCAGATTTTTATGTGGTTGACATGGGCAGCACTGATATAGTTTTTGGCATGAGCTGGTTGCACACTCTCAAGGACATTTACATCAACATTGAGAGGATGGAGTTGAGATTTATTAAGGATGGCAAAAATCACATCCTTAAGGCCATCGGGAGTAGTGATTTGAAGATGATTTCTTTCAACTGTATGCAGCATTTGGTACGGCATGATGACATTGTTGATTGGGCAGCAGAGTGTAGGATGTTCCCTACCTTGGATAGTGCAGATAAGCCAGCTTATCATCCTGATATTCAGTAGCTTAGAATTAAACACTCTAAAGTGTTTAATGATTTAGCACTTGGCAGACCACTTGATAGAGGGATTGAACACATTATTGAGTTAGAGGAGGGCACTAAGCCCATTATGATTACTCCTTACCGGCACCCTAAGCGACTGAAGGATGAGATAGAGAAGACCATTCAGGAGCTGCTCGCTATGGGACATATTAGGCCGAGTAAGTCTCCTTTTGCTTCATCAGTTGTTTTGGTGAAGAAGAAGGATGAGACACTTAGAATGTGTATAGATTACCGGATGCTGAATAAAAAGACTTTTAAAAACTAGTATCCTATCCCTCAGATTGATGAGCTTATTGATGAGCTGCATGGGGCACAATACTTCTCCAAGATTGACTTGAGATTAGGGTACCATCAGATCAGAGTCAGAGAGCAGGATGTGGAGAAGACAATTTTTAGATGTCATTGTGGCCATTTTGAGTTTTTAGTCATGCCCTTTGGCCTGACTAATGCCCCCACCACATTTCAGTCTACTATGAACATAGTCTTCCATAGTCAGTTGAGAAGATTTGTTCTCGTGTTTTTTGATGACATACTAGTTTATAGTAAGACTTGGGATGAGCACATAGCACATCTAGATGTAGTATTGGGTATTCTTGATGGGGCTTCCTTGTATGCCAAGGAGTCCAAGTGTGCCTTAGGCATGACTGAGTTGTTATATCTGGGACACATCATCAGTGCAAAGGGAGTTTGCATGGACCCTAATAAGGTTCTTGCTATTCTAGATTGGCCTACATTATAATATTCTAATAGGCAATATAATAATGGCATAATAACATATAATGGTTATGGCAGCGACTGCATAAGATATGCATTTTTCTGTGACTGCATAAAAGGAATGGTATTGCTTGTTAAAAGACCATTGTGGACAGCAACAATTATCTTATTCAGTTCAACGATTCAAGCAGTGATCATTAATCAACAAATCAGTGAATGATAAATAAGCAGTTTCTAAAAAGGATATGATCAGAACAGAGATGAATGCATAAGACAAACTTATAACACAATGATTACCATTAAATTTTATATATTAATTATAATAAAACAAACATTGGGTTTAAACAATCTCATTGGAAGCAGTGAACTATAATTTAAGAGGGGTTGCGATTATCCTTGAGGAGCTGTGATGGCATAAAAGGCAAAATCGTTTTGTTTTATTCATTTACAATCAACTGCAAAAATTCATCAGAAAATTTGAATAAACAGCAAAAAAGGTGCCATATAATCTTCAGAAAAGGTGTGACTTAGTTAAGAATAGTGAGCAAATTAGAGTGTGATTGTATAGAGACAAGTCAGTGCCACGTAACATACAAACACAAAATGGCTCGATTTATTTAAGAGGACAAATAGTTTACTAGAAGACAAAATTCTTTTGTCTTATTAAAAAATGTAAAGTTTTTTTGTCTTATTGCGAGACAAAAGGCAGGGATTAAAGTAAAGCACAAGAGTAGCAATTATATTAAAGCTTTATTTGTTATTGTGGCAGGTGCAATGTCCTATGAACAACAATTAAGATAATAACTCATTGTTTAACCTTTCGAAGGAGTGCTATCTTGATATGCTAGGAGAGACAACTAAAGACAAGTCAACATATAATTAAAAGCTAAAAGGTGTAATTAAAATCAGAATTAAGAGGGTTGCTTGCTAGAAGGTATGACTTTCCAAGAACAATGCATCTCTTGAGAGAAATGTTGAAAATATAAATGACATGTGAACATCACTTTGAGAGACGTGTGTGTTGTGTGAACAAAGAAGATAAAAGTACATACACCAAGAGAGAGATCAAAGATTATTTCTGGAGTATATGAGAAGTCCATAAGCAGATAATAAAGAAGAGATTGAGACCTCTTTGGAGCAGATTTGTGATCAGGTTTGAGATAGATTGCTGGAGGAGTTGATGTGCAGATTCTAAGAGGATCTAGTAATCAGATTTTGTCATTATTGTGATCAGCATTATAGCAGTATTTATTGGTGAAGTTGGTGCTTCATAGTTAGGAGGTTGGTGCCTCATCTTGGTGAAGTTGGTGCCCACAAACATTGTAAGGGGAGATATTCGTATACAAGCATTTATTGCTGTAGTTTTTTCCATTACGGTTTTCATGTAAATCGATGTGTTCTTTGGTGTCTTTTTTTGCTAAATTTACATGTAGAAAGACATTACTATTATTTATCAAGTTTTTAGAAAGATAAAATTTGTCAATGTATTGATTCACCCCACCGACCCTCTCTAAGTATATTTGTGTGCTCTTCAAGCTCCAATTACAAGAATTTTTTGAATATGCCTTGTGACATATAGTGGTTGGTAATGAACATTTAAATCTCTTTAGCTTCAGCATACGCGTTTTATCCAATCAATTTTGGTGCCAATTTTTTGTAGCATTAGGTTGAGGGAATGTATAGTAGGTGTCCAAAAAATGTATGTATAACTCTCAACCAATAACCCAATCATTCAACAATTTTTGTCATTATTTATTACAACTTGCACAACGTTTGGAGGGCCCACTTCATTAATGACTTTGGTGAGAATGTTAATTAGTGCGCCTTCATTCATGTCCCCTTTACAATCCACTGCTCTCAAAAACATTGCCCTTGTAGGGGACATTGCAATAACATTGACCAATGACTGATTTCTTGCATCTTTCCATCTATTGGAAACGATGGATACCATTGTTTTGGCCCACGAATCTTTTATGAGCTTCAATGAGTCGTCTACAATCTTCACGTTTTTTTTTTCCAATTAGGTGCTATGCACCTTCTCAAAACCTGGTCCCTCCTATCCTTGTAGTGCCACACTGGTTGCTCTCACCATTTATTGGTAATATGGTGAGTGAACAACATTTAACTCCAATCCATTTGCATAGAGACATTTTGCTATGTGTTGATCAACAATCTCCTGAGACTCCTTTTGAAATTCCATTTCCAACAATCCCTTTGAACTCTTGTGTATAAGGGCTACATGTTCTTCAAATGTGGCAAAAAATGGGTGGCTCTTGGTAGTTTGTGAAGATTAGAAGGTGGTGGAGGGAGCTTCATTTCTCAAGATTGTCTCTTTAAAAAATAATGCTTTGATTTGAGTTTTACTACTTGATATGACTTTTCTTGCTCATTAATATATTCCATGATCTGTGCTTATGGAATGGGTACACCATTTTTTCAATTAAAGTAATATTGTTATATTTAACTATAATGGTCATTTAAGTCGTTTAGCTTCTTTTTGGTTGCTTTCTTTGTTTCAATTCTTGATCGTTTCCGTTATGGAAAGATCTTGTATTTATCTATATAAGGAATATTCCTCTCCTTATTCTATTATTGATTATCTACATTGTTTTTTGGCTTATCAATTTATGGTATTAGAGTAGGATTGTGATCAATCTAATCAGCAGGGCAGATCGACCCAATCAGCAGACGTATCATCGGATATAAGTAGTGAAAGTGTTGTAATTATGAAGGGTTGTAATATTGAAGGGTTGTGATTCTCTCAAAGGGCATAAATGATGACGGGTTGTGACTCGTTCGAAGGATGGTAATTATGAAAGGTTGTGACCATTGCAAAGGGGCAGACATGATGAAGAGGTGTGACTCTCCCCCACATTGGAAGATATAAAGGGGGAGCAGGTTTCATTTGAGGAGAACATCAAGGGAGATCAAAGTGGGGAATAATATATTATTATCAAAGGCAACAACGGAAAGTGGTGACTCAATTCTTATGAAAGGGGATGAACCTTTCACCAATAAAGCATAAAGGAGATTTCATTTCAAGCATTGGAGGAGGATTAATCAATCATCATCCTTCTTCTATCAATCATTGATCCCTCAAGATATCAAGAAAACAATCAATCAGCAAGATCAAGCAAACAATCATCAAATCCACATCAATCATCACTTCATCTTGGGATCAAGAAAACATACAATTCAGAATCAAGCACCACTCTATCAAATCGACATTCATTCAATCATCATCCACAAATATATCAAACTAACATTCATTATATCATGACTCTTTAATAATCTAATCACAATTACTTAATCATAACTCACTGATACCTCAAATCATCAAATCAAAGGAATTCATTCAATCAATCAATTATTCAACAAAAATCGAATGACCAACAAAAGCAATCGTATCTAGTGTCTATAACAAGGCAATCTGCTTATAATCTCTTAAATTATTGTGGTATGAAGTAGCTATGCATATGTATTTATGTGGATTATACATAGAAGTTAATATTCATACATACATACATACACACACATCAGATTTATCCAGTCAATGAATCCTTGAATCTCGTTGTTGTTCATTTATCAAATATGAATTATTTTATGCAATAATCAATCATGTTGAGGGAAGGAACAGATGAAAGGAGGGGGAACAGTGAAAGATCCCTTACTAGGTATGGCACCTCATGAAGATGGTTAAGGACCGTAATGCCTAGGAGGATAAGGTCCTCCTGTTGGGCCCAGGGTTGAGGGGTCATTTAAGGGTACCCTATTGCAGCTCCCCTACCATCCCCACATTGATCAATTGTTTAAGTGAACTAGAAGGGATCCTCACTCATAAGAGGTGAGAGGTTGACATGATGGAGGAGAACGATGTACAGATCTCACTATGTACACCACCTCATGAGAATGGTTAATGACCACATGAGGCTAAAGAGGATAAGGTCTTGTTGTTATGGTTGAGCTCCCACATAATCATTTAGATTTGTTGTGTAGATCGATATATATATATCCTAATCCTACAATTGGATGTATTTCATGAGTTATGTCTACATTATTATCTAATTTGGATGCAGGTCTCCAAAATAGGCTTATCTCATCTTAGTATTGAGGATTATATCTCTAACTATATTTTGATCTTGATTTTTTTTGAATTTGTGAATTTAGGGCAAGGTATAAGGTGATCCAAGAATGGGACATTACAAAGATAATGAGAGTCTTGATTAATTCATATTTAATTGATTGAATAAAGTCTTTATTTAGAATCATAACCACTTGTAGGAGTTAATTAACAATGGACGTAGAATGGATCCAATTGCTCGTGTGGTTTGAGTTAAATTTGTGAATCAAGGTCTTATATGTGACTCCTAGCTATATGATGGATATTAGGAGAGCCAAATGTAACCACTAATATTGATGTTCTTTATATCATGATATTTTGTTCATGAGATGCTAAGTAAATAATGCTACTTTTTAAAGTCTTGATTTAGAGCATATGTACTATTTCATAGCTTGATGGTTGAGCTAAGATCTTAATTACCAAGGTCATGTGCATCTAGGAATTTTCCTAAGATGAGTAACAACTAGGTAAATTATTCTTGGCATTGCTCAATTGTGTCATGTCACATAATTATTAAGTCGACTGATCATTTATGCTCCAAACTTTGTTAGTTTGCCCACCTTTTATTATTCCTATGTTCCCTTTGCAGGAGAGTATCTATAAATGAAAAGAGCTAATACCACAATATAATATATTTAGTTATTGGATTGTGAGTTGTAAAGAGGTTCATCTCCCTATATACAATTTGGGAAGCATAACCTACCATAAGTGAATGTGAGACTTGTCCAAGATTTTGAATACTAATAGTAACTAACCTTATTGCACATCATAAGGCACTATGGTGACCTTATTACAAAAGGTAATCCTTATATTCTGATGCCCCCTCTTAAGACTTACTATATGAAAAGAAAAAACATACGAATACATTGGCTGAAAACTAAAAGCATTAGAAGCTTCTTTTTGATGACAATTCTCGGACTTGGTAGAACTTCATCAAGTTATCTCATAACCATTGTAAAGGAGTTTTTCTTGAGTTTCCATAGTCCACCTCCATAAGCTCTTGAATTATGAATCTTTCATATTATTTGAGAATCATAAAGTGAGCTACATACGTAGTGCTTTATTAAGTTGTCCCACAACTCTCATGAGGGTAAAATTCCCAAGATCCATGAATTCCCAAACTAATTGGGCAGCCATCCATGTTGAGATTCATCTACACTAGATCCCTACTTGTCTTCGAAGTGTGGGCTTCTTAAAATACATATTTATTGTCAACAAATTCTTCACTACTTTTAGCGTCCATTGGATCTTCAACATTATTGGTTTGAATTCTATAGTTCTAGGTTATGTGATCTCTTTTTGTGCAATAATAACATTCAATTTCTCCTTTGTTGTTATCTGATCTTCTATGATTATTTTTTGAGTATAATGCACTCTCATGTTTAGGACCATCTTTTGTGTTTCCTGCAGTTCTTTTTTCTTCAACTAAGAGAGCTAAAATCATATCTTATAGAGTTTGAGAAGGCGTTTGATCGAGAGTTAAAAAGATGTTGCTGAATTTTGAAGACAAATTGTTTAACGAAATGGCTTTGGCATCCTTAGCAGCTATTGTAGTATATTGATTGTACTAGTTGTCTAATGATAGATCTTAGATTTCTTATGTAAGTAGATGTAGTTGTTAATCCTAACCGGTTACTGAGGAGGGGGGGGGGGGGTGAATCAGTAAATTCAATTTCTATTTCTCTTTTAAGCAAACATATATTCTTGTTTAATACAAAAATTAAAAGAATACTATAACAACTATAAACAAAAAGTAAATGCACAGGTCAACACAACATTTATACGTGGAAACCCTCGGTTAAAAGGGAAAAAACCACAGTGGGACAGAACCCACAAACTCCACTACTGCAGTAATAAAGCTGCCCTGTTAGAGGCTTACAAAGAATTGGTAAGAGTGCTACCCAGTTAAGGGATTTGATAGAAGACCTGTTAGGATCTTGACCCTGCTAGGAGTTGCCTTGTAAGAGGACTTAGAACACCAATAAAGATGTTACCCGGTTAAGGGATTTATGCAAAGAACCTGTAAGGGTTCACCCTGATTGAGGGATTTAAATATGCCTCACAACTTAAAGCAATGATCTTATGATGACACTATCTCTGTCAATTCAGATCATACTTGTTTACCCTTTTCTTTGCTTGGCTGTTGAATCTCTCTCCCCCTTTCACCTTTCGTGATTGTGATTCCTCTCAGAAGATTCTGCTCTTCTGCTCTCCTTCGCTCTATGCTCTTGATATTCAACAACACATCTTTCATGTCCTTTGACCTGTATTTATAAGAAATTATCTTATTAAAAATTACATCTCATAGTTTTGCCAAGCTGTAAACTCTCCCATAAATCATGCATCGAAAAAACTTGCAAGCTGATCCTGAATTTACCTCGAAACGCTCGCAGAAAAAACAAAGCTAACTTTAGCTCCACTGAAAAAGCTAACTCTAGTTTAACTGAAAAACGCTTAGCATAATCTGCATAATCCGGTTCGGATTATCATGCACTTAACCGGTGAAGAGCTTGTATCCGGTTAGACATCTGTTCCCTATGCGTGTGTCAAGACCAGTTGGAAAAACTTGGACCGGTATAAGTGTGACCGGTTAAAGTACACAACTTTCTTGCTTAGTCTACCGGTTCACAATTATGAGTATGGGTGTGATGTACCGGTGTTCCGGTGGGATTGATGTTTGCCAATAACTTTACCAATGACAACTAAGTTTATGTCAACAATCTTCCCCTTTAGCATTGGTGGCAAAACATATCAATACATCACCTATAGACTTCCCCTGTTGTAGATCTGCTTGTCTACCTGTAGCATGTATTTGACACACTGTCTCTGCACTTCTGTAGACTTCTTTATTCTCCGCACTTCCATCTTCCCCTTTTTGCCTCCAAGGGACAAAGGGTTGTTACTCTTTTCATTCTTACATTTTACAACTGTAACTTATTGAAGATGTCTTTGTAGATCTTCCTTGCAGATTCTAGAAAAGGTTTCCAGATACCTATTATATGATCCAAAGTTTTCTTTGCAGATTGCATTGAGACAATGAGATTTTCCATGTCTTCCACTGTTTTATAATCAGGTTCCTTCAGAATTTTGTCTGTATCAGTTGCAATTGTTTGCATTATATCAAAAGTTGGTGCAATGAACAACTAAAATCCAACAAGATTTTGGATTCTTTTTGTATTTTCTTCTGACGCTTTCCTTAAGGTGAGAACAAGACTTGTCAGCTCCCGACTGTACTCAGTTGTAGAAGAGCTTTTAGCATCAAATTTTGATGTTAAAACCTTTATCTCTTCTGTTGTCCTGTTCGTTCTCTCAGTTATATCCTTTACAAAATCTTCAAAATTAGAAGTCCTTGTAATCAACCTTCCAGCTTCCTGTATCTGTTGTTGTAGCTCTCCGGTTCTTGTAGATACAGTAGCTTTGAGTTCTTCAACCTGTTTGTGAAGAATATCTATTCTTCTCTTCTCATAGTGATCAATTGCAATTGTTTTTGGGTCAGTGACTGTAATGTCCCCAATTTTGCCAGCATTGGTGTTTCAAGGATTAGCCTATTATTTTGATCCTCGTAGGCTAATTATTGTGGATAGAGGATCCTTTGAGGCAGTGGCTTGGCTTGGGAGGGTCTTGTCTTCTCCACAATTGAGTAAGCTACAGGTTGGTCTTCGTTTGGCTCAGATTGGACTTCATTTGGGCTTAGATTTGTGTACTTACTATTTGTGGTAAGTTGGGTGTTGATTGAGATAGACCCTTTCTATTTTTGAAAACTGCATTTGGTCACATGGAGAAATAATAGGTATAACTCCTACTTTAGACGACATATTTAAATGATGAGTATTTTGGGAGTTATTACATTTTTAGTGGCCAAATTATTATTAGATTATTAAATTGCTTTTTATAAAGTTATAATCTAATTTTATAATTTCACTTAAGTTGAGGGTCAAGTGATCATTGGAAGGGGCCATTATTTAATTGATTATTAAACCCAAGTCGCATTATTATAATGATATCTTATTATAATAGTGATTTAAAGGAAGTTGTTAAAAGGGAGTTGTGTTGAGTGAAGATCATTTGGGAAACTTTCACAATTTCAGAAGTTGAGTTCTTTTGAAAACTTTTATCAACAAAGCATTATAAATATGAGCTCATTTCATTGGAGAAAGGACGCTTGAATATTGATTTTCTTTTGTTACCTTTGTGGTTTTTTTGAGGTTCTGAAGTTTGTGCCCTTGCTGAAGTATAAGGGTTTGTTCTGAGGATTTGTTATCCACTGTTGAAGTATAGTGGAAGATTGTCTGAATTTGGTAGTGCAAATTGCTGTTGAAGTATAACAATTTGAGTTTGCTTTTCTACTGTGTTTACTATTATTGAGAAGATGATTGTGAGTTGAAGATTTGTCATTGTGAAATCAATTAAGAACTGTCGTACAGATCTGTAGCTATTCGTATGTCATTTCCAACAGCTGTGACATTGCTTTCCTTTGGCTGCGTGAGATATGTTTGTGAGACAATGCCGTACATATTGAGGCTGCTGCTAAATGAGTTTATCAATGTCGTACTGCATTGAATTGTGAGCTGCGAATTATATGAAGTGCTGAGCCATTCCTTTGTGGCTGCATGACCAGTCTAGGGGGCTATGACATTACTTTTGGAGCTATGTGACTATTGGAGGAGGCTGCGTTTATAATCTGGGAGGCTGCATTCTACATTTGCAGTTGTGTTTCAATTCCTTGGTGCTGCGTTTCCAATTCCCTTGAGCTGCGTTTCTTTTCCAGCAGACACATGTTGTCAAAGGTGCCATGAACATACTTGTTATCATTGTTATTGTTATTTAAATATCAGTTTGATTAAATTCTGATTTAAATGTGCAATCAAGGAACATTTGAAAATTAAATTGTTGTTGCTATTGTCATGTGGTTATTGGGAAATTTATGAAAATTCATATATGTATTGAAAACACACAAAAACAGTTGCAACTTAATTAGAAAAAAGCCAATTTGCTATTGAGAGCTAGTTGGGCTATTACAGTGGTATCAGAGCATGTTTATTGCCGTCCTGTGGGGTATGAATTCTTTAATTTTTTGATGTTATTTTAAGAGTGATCAACACTCCCGTTTTTCCTAGCTATGGACAAATACAGGAGGCCTAGCATTATGGGAAAAAGAGAGGAAATAAATGCCTTGATGGAGAGTATGGAAAGACTTAGGCTTCATCAGCAGAGATTGGCGGAGAGCTTGTTGGATCTAGAGACAATTGACAGGGCAGCGAGGTATATGGTTTCTGCCTTTAGAAGGCTGACATGTAGACTGCAGGGAAGAAAGTTTAAGTTTTCCCCGACAGGTGCCCATGATGCAGATGTACCTATATTTAGTATGACACCTGCTAGTCCTATCCGCAATGTTGATGATGGATTTATTTCACAAGGACATGTGGATGTATCAGTACCATTGGTGGACAACAGCATTGAGCTTCAGCAGGTTGAGGCTCCCAAAGTAGTCGCTACAGTTAGTTTAGAGGCAGCTGATGCTGTAGTTATCACTGAGTGTTCAAACTCTTCCGTGGAGGGAGTTGTTATTGGAGATTTTTATGTTAGCTATAGTAGTGTTGCTCCAATGCAGGAGGCAGCTGCTTCCTCATATGGGACCGATGCATGTATGGAGTCTCCTAGCTGTGATGTTGGTGATCTGGGTGTTACAGCGGAGTCAGTTGATGACGGTTCATGCTCCAACATTATTGGTCACAGCCTGACATTGAGTCATGTGTGCAGAGTCAGGTGTCAACAGTTGAGGCTTTAGTAGATGTGGATGTAGATAGTATGGACACATCTGATGATACATTTGAGGATGCTATGAGCTGCATTAGGTATGACACCCCCTATGGGATGTTGGGTGATTACTGCGAGGAGATTTTGGATGAATCCCAGGATCATAGTTTACAGGGACTTATTGCAGATAGTGAGGATTCTCAGAGACATGAGTCCATTCAGGTATAGAAGATTACACATCATGTCTCTCACAGCTCACAGATATCTTATTTAGATCTGCAGGCAGGAGTTGTTCACTTTGTGAACAATCCTTTATTTGATATGGATGTCATTATGTCATATGACAATCCATTATTTGAGTTCAGTGATGATCCCTTTCAGGTGATGAGTGAGGATGATGATGATTGGGATTCTTTCAGTACACCAGATGATCACACAGTTTTTATAGGATGCCAGTCAGATTTTGTTGAGCAGTTTACAGAGGTGTACACAGTGACAAGTGCTTACAATTTTACATTTGATCCTCATGTGAAGGATATCTACCAGTTACAGAGTCCATTGATGCATCTGTTTGATGACTGGTATGATTGTTTAGTTGGCACACAGACTGGGGGCAAGTCCAGTTTGTGGGTTGAGTTGTTTTCGTGTAAGTTACTCATGGTTGAGTTACTCCCATGTGATGTTCCTGTCTCAATATCATCAGTTCGAGTGTTGAGTTCAGTTTCTCAGACGCTGCAGTTGGTACTGTTGATGTTGGAATTATTTTTGCTGGAGTGTGGTGATGATAGGGACATTACTCCATTCTATTCTTGGGATCCAGGTGGACTATGATGTTCATTTTGCTCTGGATTGCTTGGGGAAAAACAATCTTAGGGAGGGAGGACTGTAATGTCCCCAATTTTGCCAGCATTGGTGTTTCAAGTATTAGCCTATTATTTTGATCCTCGTAGGCTAATTATTGTGGATAGAGGGTCTTTTGAGGCAGTGGCTTGACTTGGGAGGGTCTTGTCTTCTCCACAATTCAGTAAGCTACAGGTTGGTTTTCGTTTGGCTCAGATTGGACTTCATTTGGGTTAGATTTGTGTACTTACTATTTGTGGTAAGTTGGGTGTTGATTGAGATGGGCCCTTTCTAATTTTGGAAAGTGCATTTGGTCACATGGAGAAATAATAGGTATAACTCCTACTTTAGACGACATATTTAAATGATGAGTATTTTGGGAGTTATTACATTTTTAGTGGCCAAATTATTATTAAATTATTAAATTGCTTATTATAAAGTTATAATCTAACTTTATAATTTCACTTGAGGGTCAAGTGATCATTGGAAGGGACCATTATTTAATTGATTATTAAAGCCAAGTCGCATTATTATAATGATATCTTATTATAATAATGATTTAAAGGAAGTTGTTAAAAGGGAGTTGTGTTGAGTGGAGATCATTTGGGAAACTTTCACAATTTCAGAAGTTGAGTTCTTTTGGAAACTTTTATCAACAAAGCATTATAAATATGAACTCATTTCATTGGAGAAAGGACGCTTGAATATTGATTTTCTTTTGTTACCTTTGTGGTTTTTCTGAGGTTCTGGAGTTTGTGCCCTTGCTGAAGTATAAGGGTCTGTTTTGAGGATTTGTTATCCACTGCTGAAGTATAGTGGAAGATTGTTTGAATTTGGTAGTGCAAATTGCTGCTAAAGTATAGCAATTTGAGTTTGCTTTTCTACTGTGTTTACTGTTATTGAGAAGATGATTGTGAGTTGAAGATTTGTCATTGTGATATCAATTAAGAACTATCGTACAGATCTGTAGCTGTTCGTATGTCATTTCCAACAGCTGTGACATTGCTTTCCTTTGGCTGCGTAAGATATGTATGTGAGACAATGCCGTACAGATTGAGGCTGTTGCTAAATGAGTTTATCAATGTCATACTGCATTGAATTGTGAGCTGCGAATTATATGAAGTGCTGAGCCATTCCTTTGTGGCTGCATGACCAGTCTAGGGGGCTGTGACATTACTTTTGGAGCTGTGTGACTATTGGAGGAGGCTGCATTTCTAATCTGGGAGGCTGCATTCTACATTTGCAGCTGTGTTTCAATTCCTTGGTGTTGCGTTTCCAATTCCCTTGAGCCGTGTTTCTTTTCCTGTAGACACATGTTGTCAAAGGTGCCATGAACAAACTTGTTATCATTGTTATTGTTATTTAAATAACAATTTGATTAAATTCTGATTTAAATGTGCAATCAAGGAACATTTGAAAATTAAATTGTTGTTGCTATTGTCATGTGGTTAGTGGGAAATTTATGAAAATTCATATATGTATTGAAAAACACATAAACAATTGCAACTTAATTAGAAAAAAACCAGTTTGCTATTGAGAGCCAGTTGGGCTCATTATAGTGACATCTTCCCCAATTGCTTGAGCTACTACCTCCAATTGATCAATTACCGGTTCATCTTCATCTATATTTGTATTAGGTACAAAATTGTACAAGATATTCGTTACACTAGAGAGAACCATATCCTGTTTTCTCTTAGTGAGCTCCTTTAGCTGCCTTGTTGACATGTTGCTTATATCAACAATTGTTTCACTAACTTTGCTTCTCTTTGATTCAGAATCTGTTGCAAAGGTTGGCTTTCTCTTTGATGAAGATGTACTTGGAACATCTACTGGTTTCTCTTGCCTTATTTCCTGTGCCCCCGTTCTTCTTCTGCAGGTTTCTTCTGTTCTTCTGTAACAGGCAACTCCTATTGTTGAGGTATCTCTTGTTGTAGAGTCTCCTCTTGTCGTACCTCTTCTTCTGGATGTACTTCTTGTTGATGGACTTGCTCTTTTAGAGGTTTCTTAGTCTGTTGTTGCTCTTCCGCAACCTGTTGATCATTTGAAACAGCTTCTACTTTATCTGTTTCTTTTTCTGCAGTCATCTTAGTTGATGACTCTCCTTGTTCTTGTTCCTCTGTTGGAACTTGTTCTCCCAGATTAACCTGTTCACTGGCTGTGAACTGTTTAGGTGTAACTTCCTTCTCACCGGTTGTTGCTTGTTCACCTGTGGATGCTTGTTCACCAGTTGTGAACTGTATCGGTGGAACCATCTCCTTATCAGGGTCATCTTGTGAGATATCCTGTGGACCTGTAGACTTAAGAGTGTTGCAGTCTTATTTTTGCCAAAACTCTAGAGAATCTTCATACACATCTTTTTCCTGCCCATTAATGTTCGTGGCAGCCCTATTATTCGTGTCCAAATTGAGTGACACTGCTTCCATCAGAATTTTTATTGTCTCATCATTGAGACCTTGTCTTGTGTCAAAGTTTCCCTTATCATCTTATTGTTTAGGGCTAAACTGGTTCTCCATTTGGCCATTAGTCTTTTATTCAATTTTGGCGGAAAGTGAGGCCTATATTCCCTAGGACTTCTGTTGAAATCTAAAAAGGTTTCTAATAGAGCAATCTCAATTTTCTCCTTATCCTCTCTCAAAACACTGAACCATTTTGCAGCATTTGACACTTCATCGAAATCCATAATTTCATCAACTATATTATCTATAGTTAAAGTTCGAGCTTTACCTTTAACTTGGGAAGCAAGTAGGGTTGGTGGAGTTAGATCACCACCCGTGTCTCCAGTGATATCCATGATGACCAGCTCACTTGCAGACTTTGCTTTGACCAGAGTCTCATCTCCCAGTATGCCCTTTCCCTTTCCAGTGTCTATTACTAGTGGCTCTGTGGTCTTTTAGCATTTTGCTTCAGCTTGATGTTGTTGCTTTAGAACATTTGTCCATGTAGCAACCCCTTCATCGTGTACTTTATCCACTTCACCAATCAGGACCTGACCAATTCTCTTTCTTATATTGAAACTCTGTTTGTACAGGTTAGCTTGATTGGTTGCCTCTTCTAGGCTAAGGTGATTTTGTACTTCTAGCAGAGCCCTTATCCTCAATTCTCTTTCCTTATCTGAGGAAGATTTCCATCTACCTTCAATTATTCTACTAGATCTTTAGGTATTGTAAGATGAAGTACAACAGGTGTTAAGTTAAACTTGTGAAGAACGAAAACTACAGCTTCTTCTAGCTTTCTCTTATCATCCTCATCACCAAGCTCATATCTTCTTTTGACTCCACCCAATCCACTTGTTTCCTTTATTCCTTCAACCACTTCATCTATGGTTGGTTTCCTTCCTCTAGGTGCATCCTCTTTTACCGGTTTCCTGGTCTTTCTCTTTCTGTGAAGAGTAGTGGTTTCTTCAATTTCTGCTCTTCCATTTCGTCACCTTTTGCACTGGACGCTTGCTGAGTCTTCTTTCTTTGAACCTTTGGTTCTTCAGCCACTGGCTTTTTCTTCCTAGGAGTGGGAGTTCTTTTAACATAAACCTTCTTCGGTTCCTTAGCCGATGCCTTTTTCTTCAAATTTGATTGAATCTCTTCATAGGTGCCAAATCAATATGCCGAGAGATCTAAGTCTCTTTCTTGTAGTGCATCAACATATGCCTTTGCAATCTTAGAAGTAATCTCATAACTGAGCTCCAGTGCATACTTGGATCTTGGCTCAACAGCCTGGATAATACAATGATCGGTGGTCACCAGAAAACACATCTCTTCCTTGTGTTCTTCAACAATGGTAGAGAGAATTCTTTCCCTGTTGTACATTCTTAGCTGAAAGGCTTCAAAATAATATGTCATGACCTTATTAAACCGTTTCCCCAAGTTATTTGCTAACTCACCTATTTGAACCATCACCGGTTTATCTTCTAGCCATGTTACCTTGCTTATGCTTGAAAAGAAGTTTTGTTAATAAAAGAACAAACATACCAGCAATGTCCCATACTTCAGAAACTTCTTCTTGACCAAGCCGACATTTTTTAGATTTTCAAAGATTTGACTCCTTAGCATACCATATATGTCGTATCTCGCACTACTGTACATAATCTTGTGTGCAACGAGTATCGCACCTCTAGGTATGCTATTCAAGTTACTCGACTGATATACTTTGTAGCCGATAACCACAACAACAAACCGTACGCCATCGTCTTCAATGTTGTTGATAGTCATCAACTGACTGTTGTATTTGGACTTCGTCAACCTTGTGACTTCTGCATTTTTTATTGCCCTTAGGGTTAGAGCTTCCCCTACGACATTATAACCAGTTAGCTTGCGTAGGTCTTCTTTCATGATTGGTGTAACTGTGCCTTTCGCAAGCCACATCCCTGGGTCGTGAACCCAAGTAAGATCCAGTCTGGTCCAATCCGGTCGAAACACGGTTGGATATTTTACTCCGTTGATCAAACCCAATGATTCAAGCTTCACGTATTTTGATTGAAGCTTCCCGTCTTCACAAAGTGAGAGGTATTCACTCTGAATGAATGTTTCGCCTAATTCCTCTTGTTTGCTATGGATGAAAGCCGTTACATCCTTAGTTAGCAATACACCTTCAAAGACGGCCGATAGAGCTCCCCCCATATCATTCTCTCGGTTTTGAACTGCCATGATGTTGTAAACTGGTCTATCCAGTTGATTTGCACTTATTAGGCTCACCACAGAAGATGAAGATGCCATGATACTAGATAAAATTTACAGAATTCGCTAATCAAAGATCTCGAATTACAGCAAGAAAAGATTACTCAAGCTTTGAAAACAATAATCATAATTTGCAATGTAAAGTGAAATGAGTAATCGGCTTTCCCTTTTATAGACTTAGGTCATAATGGTAATTAGCAAACGGTAACATTTGTTAATGGTTACTGTATTAATTATCCATACCTAACCTTGCTTTTAGACAACTGGTTCACAGACTCATTACTTGTTTACATGTCCTTAGTTGCAATATCCACCTTGCTACATCAACTCTTACCTGTCCGGTTCACATGTTAGACCGGTGACTCCTTCCCGGTTCCACTCCTTGACTGAGAGAGATCACTGCTCACTTGTTTCTCCGGGAATAGTAGCCTTACTACCTGTTCCTCTTAAGCCCTTAGGCTTAATTTGCTAAAGAGATATCACCATCAGTAGATGATGACCTTACCTCAGATTTCTCCTCAGCGGAACTCTTTGTCCCCTTTACTTACCAAGTCTGCTTGACTTCCCTGTTGGTCTCTTTACTCACGTTATCCTTCTGGTTGGGGGACAACTTCTTCTTTACTTGTTTAGTAGGTCCTTTGCCTTTGTTTATTGACCGGTTTCTACAGTCCTTGGCCAAATGCCCAATCTTGTTACAGTTGTAACAAGCCATTCCGGTTCCTCTCCATGGATTGACCCTTCTTTCCCTGCCCATGGGTGAGTGACAATCAGAGTTCCTATGCCCTGATGGTCCACAAGTAGCACAGTTGAATGTGCTCCGGTTTGCATTCCTATTTTGGAATATCGCTCTCGGTGGGGATTTGAATGCCATTGTTTTGGACTTGCATTCTTTCACTTTGTGTCCAAACTTATTGCATGCATAGCAATAATCCTTGAAGCTTCCCCTGCTTCCACTGGACACACTGTTGGAGCGAGACCGACATTCAAAAGTCCCGTGTCCATACTTGTAACAGTTGCTGCAGTAACTATTAGAAGTAAATGGTTTCACCGGTGCATTTCTGCAATCATTGGTTTTATGACCCGGTTTGCCACAATGTTTGCAAGAGGGTTTGAAGGTCTTTTTACCTTTGTCTTCTGTCGGTTTCTTCTTTTCCTTCTTGCCTTGCTTGTCTCCAGAGGACTCACCAGTTTCATTGTTGCTTTGACCGATGTACCCAAGTCCTGTGGGATCCTTGTGCTTTCTTTGAGCCCTCAGTTGCTCATCAAGATTCTCAGAACTTTCATTGTACCTTCTAAGTTTCTCATTTCTTTCTTTAAGAGTTTTTAGCTATTCCTTTAATTGATCCAATTAAGCAGCCATTTTTTTGCATGCTTCATCTTTGTCATGCAAATGCTCATGTATGATTGCATTCTCCTGATTTATGCCTTGCATGTCTGCATGCAGTTGGAATATGAGAGCATCACTCTCTCTTAGTGCATCTTTAGCTAGATTTCTTGCTCTTTCAGCAGTTAACTGTGCCTCTATGGCACTGGTTTTCTCATCCTCAACTTTTCTTTTGGCTTCAATGAGTTCAGTCATCCTCAAAGCATGACCTTCCTGCTCCCTTTTCAGATTTGAGATTTGATCGGTCAGATTCTGATTTTTCTCCATGAGATCAGAGACCTCCTCTTCTGCTTCATCAGATCCACTCTGCCCAGAGAGTTCCTCAATGGTTTCATGACTCTCACTCAGTTGCAGAGCCAACTCTTTCCTCTTTGCAAGAGACCTCTTCAGTCTATTCTCAAGAGAGGCTATCATGTCATTAGCTTCCTCAAGTTGCTTTTGATACCTGTAACCCTCCATGATCTTTTATCAAGTGGTCAAGCTTTCTATCTCTGAGAACCCTAAGCTCTGATACCAATTGTTAATCCTAACCGTTTAGTGAGAGGGGGGGTGGATCAGTAAATTCAATTTCTATTTCTCTTTTAAGCCAACATATATTCTTGTTAATATAGAAATTAAAAGAATCCTATAACAACTATAAACAAAAATTAAATGCACAGGTCAACACAACATTTATATGTGGAAACTTTCGATTAGAAGGAAAAAACCACGGTGGGACAGAACCCACAAACTCCAAAGCTGCCCTGTTAGAGACTTACAAAACACTGGTAAGAGTGCTACCCGGTTAAGGGATTTAATAGACGACCTGTTAGGATCTTGACCCTGTTAGGAGTCGCCTTGTAAGAGGACTTAGAACACCAATAAAGATGTTACCCGGTAAAGAGATTTATACAAAGAACCTGTAAGGGTTCACCCTGATTGAGGGATTTAAATATGCTTCACAACTTAAAGCAATGATCTTATGATGACACTATCTTTGTCGATTCAGATCATACCTATTTACCCTTTTTTCTGCTTGGCTGTTGAATCTTTCTCTCCCTTTCACCTTTCGTGACTGTGATTCTTCTCAGAAGATTCTGCTCTTCTGCTCTCCTTTGCTCTATGCTCTTGATACTCAACAACACATCTTTCATGTCCTTTGACTTGTATTTATAAAAAATTATCTTATTAAAAATACATCTCATAGTTTTGCCAATCTGTAAACTCTCCCATAAATCATGCATGCAAAAAGCTTGCAAATTGATCCCGAGTTTACCTCGAAACGCTCGCAGAAAAAACAAAGCTAACTTCAGTTCCATTGAAAAAGCTAACTCTAGTTTAACTGAAAAACGCTCCGCATAATCCGCATAATCCGGTTCGGATTATTATGCACTTAACCGGTGAAGAGCTTGTATCTGGTTAGACATCTGTTCCCTGTGTGTGTGTCAAGACCAGTCGGAAAAACTTGGACCGGTATAAGCGTGACCGGTTAAAGTACACAGCTTTCTTGCTTAGTCTACCGGTTCACAATTATGAGTACCGGTGTTTTGGTGGGATTGATGTTTGCCAATAACTTTACCAATGACAACTAAGTTTATGTCAATAGTAGTGACTTTGTTAGCCCTCTTGCATTTGAATAGCTGAAGCTTTAGAGAAAACTTTTTATTAACCACTTTTTTCTCCAAACAATTTGTTATGTTATCCCATATTTTCTTGGATGAGTTTTCTATATCTGCAATTGTAAAGATAATCTTTCAATTGTATAGTTAAATGGAAGCTGCAGTTTAGTATCATATAATTCATAAAATTTTGTCTCTGCAGATTCAAATTATGGAAGCAGGAGGTCACAAAGGAACGATTTTGAACATTGGATCTGCATCAGGGCTTTATCCAGCTTACAACATGCCTACATATGCAGCTTCAAAAGGTTTCTGGAGTCCTCAAATACTTGTTTTTTCATAAATCATAATGATAAATATATATATTCTACATAACTAGAAATGTGCAGCCACTGGGATAAAAGCCTTACTAATTACAATCTTATAGAATCTGTGTGCTCCTGTTGGAAGCATGTACTAAAGGTGATACTTGGAAAATGTTTTTTCAAAATTAATAAGCACTTTATTCTAATCAGATTCTTTTGCTCCCACAGTGCTACCTCAACTTTCATAAATAAGGCTTCAGCAGTTTTCCTCTTTATGTACATCTGAAGTTTGTTCTCATATCCATTGCTATCAACTAAGCCAAATTGTTGTCTTACATTTTAGTGGTAAATGTTGCTATCTTATAGGTGGCGTGGTTTTGTTTACAAGGTCACTTGGTAATTTCAAACGCAAGGGAATCCGTGTGAATGTATTGTGTCCAGAGGTAAGCCTGTTTGCACCAATTTATATATGTTGGTTACTTTCATAACATGTGGAATGTATATGGACTCTTCAACTATGTTTTTAGTCCTTCAGTATGGAATGTTTTTCTTTTGGTAGTGTTTTTTTTCTCTTCTACTATGGAGTGTTATTTAGTTGGTATCATAATTTTTTTCATCTTTCCTATTGAGTGAGTTCTGCAATTCATAGGTTAAAAACTCAGATTTGGCAGGTCTAAGATTTGACTCAGCAAAAAAATTAGTATAAACTTGGCAAAATTTCTGAACATTAGAAAAACACATACTTGCAAAATAATCTTAAAAAATATGCATAAAACTGAATTTAGAGAATTGATAAATATTATTTCACTCATTTACAAAGTAAAAGTTTTAAAACCAATAAACATAATCGTGTCATATGATCATAAATTACAATCATTAGTGTGTTTTATGATTAGATTCATAATAACATCTTGTGCTGCTATATCTGCCTTGCATTTTGCCACTGCTCTGAATGTAAAGTAGAGAGAGCATTGGTCTTTCATATAACCTTCACATAACCTTGACTTTTTGTGAAACATCCTTTCCACAGATCCACACAAGATGATTTTTGAGGCGGTTGATGCCTCCTATGATCCTCATCCCATATAAATGACCAACTCTAGTGTTGTTTGTACCTGAGGGTTTCATACGTCCAAGCAGGGTTGCACTATGTTTCTTCCTGATATTATATCTAAAATTACATCTATAGTTCTAACCATGTTATTGGTTAGCAAAATAACAATATTCAATCCAAGTGTGATTAAAATTAAACTAGAAAGAATTATTGAAAAGGGTTTAAAATTAGAGAAATAAAACTATCCATGAAGCTAAATTGAAATGGATTCATTGTGATATTAATACTCATGCACACTTATTTGACTGATTATTTTTGTGTGGTATATAATAGATGTACCGTGAGCTACTAAGAAAAACAATTGATTTAAGTGGGGAAATTTTGCGGGCATAATTTCTATACCATAAGCTTGGCATCAACTACTATTACATTGTATGTTTAGATAACAACTTTATAGCCTTCTGGCCACAACTTCTTGAAGCTACAAAAGATGCAAAACATGGGGATGTGTCCCTTGCCCTAAAACCCTGCATTGTCATCCCCAAGCTGTTTCAGGGATGGTGAGACATTAAGGGGATGTCCCCCTCTTGTCCATGAAACCTGCTCAACTCTCCAAAGTGCCTGAAAACATCCCCGACCATTTGGGGACAGCTAGGGGATGATTCTGGGACAGCCAGCCGTCCCCTATGGCTGGGAATGCCCCTAGGCATTAAAAAACTAAAAAATAAAGATTTATTTTACAATTTTGTTTGCTTCTATACCTCTGTATAAGAATCAAAACAATATTCTCAAATTTCAAATGTATGAGAATCAAATATTTGAAAATCAAAACAGCTATTTCTATTTCAAATGTATGAGAATCAAATATACTCAATGAAAATTAAAAGTTACAATTGTTTAATCTTTTGAGTCATGCCAAGTCCAAGTCTCAATTCTATGCTTGAAAAATTTCATTCTTGAGTTTTGAAATTGAAAAAATGCACTATTTTATTTATTTGTATGATTTTACTTTATTTGCTCTGAAAATGTTTACTATTTGGCACTGACCATAGTGGCTACCATTAGACGAACCATTTCTGCTAGAGGGTGATAGTTACTTGGATGGTTTTGAGCCTTTGGATATTGATAGCCTGAATGAGGCTTAGTTTCATAGACTGTTGTATATTTTGATTTATGAGACTTCTGGATATATGTTTGAGACTTTTGGGTTTTAGTAAACCATGGTTTTTTGATGTTTGAAACTGCTGTTTTAATGCTTTTTTGAAATTTATTATGCTGTTATAACACCGCTCTCATGATTTATTTACATTTTGATATTGTTGTTATTAGTATTGACATATCTCTCACTCTTTCCCTCGCTCTCTATAAAAAAATTAATGTAGTTTGAAAAATACACACACACACACATATAGATATATATCTTTTTATAATTTGTATACTGCCGTCCACTGTAGTCCCCTAAAAATGGCCCTGTAGGAAATGTCCCTGCCATCCCCTGTACCCGTCCCCAAAATGCTGTGGAACATGGTAGAAAAGTAATAAAAATAATTGTTTTGAAAGTAATTCTATTGTGATCTTTTAAAATAAGATTAAATAATATTTTCCTTTCATTTATGTTTCTCAGCTTGAGAATTCATTTGAATCAAAGGGCTTTGATCTTCTAATCTTGTCTTAGATTCTCTTTAATTGATCCTTAATCTTGGATTGGCGGCACTTGAATGAAGGGCTTAGATTAATTTGTTTTTCTCTATTCTCCACCAAGTTTCTGGGATGGGGATGGTTGTTAAAAAAGGGAAATTTTTAAAAATACAAAGAAATTTCAAATATGCATATCATAACATTGCTAGAGCATTAATTATAGACATTTTAGATGCTTAATGCATAATATTATACTTGAATTGAGATTTCACATGAGAATCAACAAACAAATTAACAAAATTCAAATGCTATCATTGTTGATGTGCATACATATTATAAATTTATACTATATAATAAGAATTGTAGCAAAAATGCCCAAAGGCTCCAAGTTTTAACAATGAAATGACATAAACTGTAAATAATGAACATAGAAGTCCATAATCAGCTGTCCATAATAATTTCAAGATAAAACTAAGAAAATATATGGCTGTCCATAAACAACAAATGGTAGGTCTATAGATTAGAGTCTAAATTAAAATCGGAGCTTGATCTGAGTCACTGTCAGTATGAGGGGCTGCCTCAATGAATGGAAACCCAACCAATCCAGAAGATGTCTCCTCATCAACTTGCGTAGCATCTTTTTGATTGACATCCCAACATAACGCTGGAGTCCGACAATACTAAGGAGTTTGTTGATCTTGTAACCGCAATGCATTGTGAACAACCACTAACTTCTCCAATCAGCTAGAGGTAAGATTTTTCTTCGAAAATGATTGGATGAAGCTATATGTAGACCGATTCCACATTGCGGCAGATGAACTAGTAACTTGTGAAAGAAGATGAATGACAACTACTCTTAGCTTCGATGCATCCCTACCATGCCACCGTTGGTCCCAACCGGTGTTGAGAGGGGAGGGGTGAATCAACACCCTCTAAAACTTGAACACTCAAATTTGATATAATCTAACTGAAACTGTAAGCATAATAGATTCTATCACAGAAATAGCTATCGCACAATCAAGCAATAAACAACACTAGATTTATCACGTGGAAATTCAAAACGGGAGAAAACCACGGTGTGAGGAAACCTCACAAATTTTGCACTCTTCTGAAGTGCACCTTGTTAGGAGCCTTCCCTATTAAACGATTAAAAACGCACTGTTAGATGCGACCCGGTTAAGGGATTTAAGAGATAAGGCCTGTTAAAGCCTACCTTGTTAGAGGACTTAGAACATTTACACAGATGTCACCCGGTTAAGGGATTTAATACAAGGGACCTGTTAATGTCCACCCAAAATACTGAGATTTTGCTATTGCAATTGTCAGAGAACAATAGAGGGGTTCATCTTTTAGAAATGGTTTTGCTAAGCCTGATAAGATCGCTGTGCTTCTCAATTGAGAGTCATCACCCCTCACCACAAGTATGCTCTCCTTCTATAGTGCTTTCTTGCACACTCTTTTTCTCTTCTTGTTTTCACCCTTTTGTCGCTTCTCTCAGCATACAGGTTCACTCTTTTTCTTTGGCAGAATGAAGACAAACAATATTCTTCACATGCTGAAGAATATATAGGTTTCTTGCCCTTTCCACTTTTTGCATGCACAACCTTCATAAAAATCTCCTTCGGATCCATCATCCAGTGGAGTCTTAGTTCACTGAAGAAACACACAATGCATGCCATATGCTTTTTCAGCTTTATAAAGGAAATAACAGATGTGTGCCGCAATCTTTCCTTTACTAGAAATTTCTCCATGTTTTAATGCCAATAACTTCGGTATTAAAACCTTCAATCGCGCCTTGCACCGATCTTCTTGATAACACAAAGTCATCCGTATTTTGTGCAACAAATCCTGGTCAAAGAGTCACACAAGTGTTTGTCGACTGTGATTTTCCCCGGTTCATCAGACTTGATGATATCTTCGCTGATCGGTTTATAACCTTAGGTTGTGCACAGGTAAAAACTATCACCTGTCACTTTTTCTTTCTCTATCTATACATGTTTGACTCCTTACTTCCGGTCGCAGCTCTGAGTTCTTGATTATCGGTGCGCCTTCCTTGGTTACTGGTTGCTTTGATGATCAGTAACATAGACAATGCCTTTTTGTGCTCACTGTGTGTCACCGGTCTCCTGACCAGTCTCTCTTGTGCTTATGATTGTCATCTGTATTTTCTTGTTCCTGTTTGAACTTGCATCCTTTGACATCAATGACAACACCTCTTTGCCATGTACCAGTTACATCCTTACCGGTTAATGCCAACAATCTCCCCCTTTGGCATTGATGGCAAAACACAACTTACTTACACAACTTACCTTTCCGGTCACCATCTTCACTGGTCATAATCTCCACCTTTGACAGTAATACCAAAGGCTAGTCAAAAGACTACCTTCATGAAATCTGCTCCCCTTTCGAGCAACAGTCCTTTATCACCAATCCTGTTAAGATGAAATTTGAATTCTCTGTAGAAGCTCAATGGATTGATGAACACCTCTGCCTTATTACTGAAGATCAAGAAGGGGCACAACCCCTAATTTACCTCTGAGATATTCAAAGGTACTCTTCGAAAAAGGCTTTATGAATATAGTAGCAACCTGTTCTTTTGTGGGAACATACTCCAATTTCACTTCTTTATTTTGCACCCGCTCTCTTAGATAGTGATATTTTATAGCAATGTGCTTTGTTTTAGGGTGCATGACAGGATTTTTAGATATATTTATTGCACTTGTACTGTCACAATAAATTGCAATTGGTTCAGGTTCCTGTTCTTGGATTCCTTCGAATATCTGTTTTATCCAGATCATTTGTGTGCAATTGATGGCAACAACAACATACTCAACTTTTGCTATGGATTGTTAAATGCAGTTTTGCTTCTTACTCGTCCAAGACACAATCCTCTCTCCAAGAAAGAATGCACCTCCACTTGTGCTTTTTCTGTCATCAATATTACCAGCCCAATGTTAGTATTTTCAGATTCACACAAGGAATATATCAATCTATAGAGATCTAACAAAACTAAGCACAGGATAAATGATAAAACACAAAGAATAAGGAGAGATAATACCTGGATTATAGCTTTAATCTCCACAATGTGTCTTCTTCAATGTAGATATAGCCCACCTAGGCTCTTATCCAATTCTAATCCAAATATTGTAAGCACTTAGATCTGAACCTAATCCTTGCTTAGATGGTAACAAGATTTGATTACAATAAATCACCAAGTGCTCTAGATCGTTCTCATGGATTTTCCCTTCAATCCCTTGAGATCGCTCATATTTCTGCCCTAGTTCGCCTTCCCTAAGGCTGCTGTTGTTCGCCCTAGGTTTGCACTTTGTAGGGCTTCATTTTGCCCTAATTCGCCTTCCCTAGGGTTGTGCTGTTCACCCTAGGTCTGCTCCTTTTAGGGCTTCATTCTGCCCTAATTCGCCTTCCTTAGGTTTGCTCTAATTAGCCCAGAATTCGCTCACTAGGTCTGCTCCAAATTCGCCTAGCACTCATGTAATGCATTCGCTCCAGCTCTAATACATTTGCTCCAGCTCTAATGTAATGCATTCGCTCTTGAACATTGAGGGAAGACCGATTCTTGAAGGAAGGAGAGCACATGTTATGTTTTTGATATGCTCTTCCTTAAGATTCGATCTCCAGTATATATGTGAATGGAAAGGTAACTTAAGAGGCCGACTTGTGCCTTATTTAAATTCTCCTCAAGAGGCCGACTTGGGCCCTTTAAATAAACTTTATTTATTTCATTCAAATATATATTAAATCGATCTTCTAATAAACAATAAATAACAAATATCTCTATATTTATTATCATTATTTATATATCGATTTATAATACATGTATTCTATATATTTATTATTATCCAAGGTAGTAGATATTTGCCGTAAAGGCCATAATATCAACACTCCCTCTTGGTCTTGAGACAAATATCCACTCATGGATCCTTCATCACACAACATAACAAAAAATGAATTTCATAGATCTCTCATGTATGAAGGTAGATCTCCATTCTACCAATTTTGATAAGAACACACATGTTCATTATCATTTCCAACCATAGATTTCATATCCATAGGAAAATCATGGTAACATCAAATCACAAGATGTTTACCAACCGGATGTGGATTTCCTCAATCCACGAGTCTCCGAGACTCAAAGCATAAAACATAACAAAAATGGATTCCTTATCCAATGATGTCATAGATCTCTCATCTATGATAGTAGATTTCTATCTACAAGATATAATGAGAACACAACTGCTCTTCATTGTTCCTCAACCATACATCTCATATTCATAGGAGAAACATCATATCATATGATGCTTACCATCCAAATGTGGATCTCCTAGATCCTCTAGTCTCCATGACCCAAGAATATTAGTCCATGATATTCATGATAACATCAAGTCCATGATGTTTATTAACCATAAGTGATATCAAGTCCATGATATCAAATTTCCAATCAATTTGTGAATTTCCTAAATCCACTAGTGACCTTGACTCTTTTGAATATCAGGTCCATGACATTCAAGATAGTATCAAGTCCATGATACTTTCCAAACACAAGTTATCATCAAATTCATGATGTTTTCTATCCAATTTGTGGATAACTTAGATCCACGCATCACCTTGGCTCAGCCAATAGAATATCAAGTCCATGGTATTCATGGTATCATCAAGTCCATGATGTATACCAACCAATCTGTGGATAACTAAATCCACGAGTTAGCAAGACTCAAGAAATGTCAAGTCCATGACATTAAACCAACATCAAGTCCATGATGTATAGAGCATTGGTCTAACGAATATCAAATCCATGATATTCACCAAGTGCTCGGAGTAATGGCCTATCAACATCAAGTCCATGATGTCCACCAATTACTCAGATGTGGATCCCTGATCCACGAGATATCATATCCATGATATCCTTGAGCATTGGTCTAACGAATATCAAGTCCATGATATTCACCAAGTGCTCGGAGCAATGGCCTCCAGACATCAAGTCCATGATGTCCAGCATATGCTTAAATGTGGATCCTTGATCCAACAGATATCAAATCCATGATATCCTCGAGCATTGGCTTAACGAATATCAAGTCCATGATATTCACCAAATGCTCGTATGTGGATCCCTGATGCACGAGATATCAAATCCATGATATCCTTGAGCATTGGTCTAACGAATATCAAGTCCATGATATTCACCAAATGCTCGGATGTGGATCCTCGAGCATTGGTCTAACGAATATCAAGTCCATGATATTCACCAAATGCTCGGAGTAATGGTCTTCCGACATCAAGTCCATGATGTCACCATGTGATCAACAATGGATCCCTGATCCATGAGAAGAATATCAAGTCCATGATATTCTCTAAGTATCCAATTCCTAAGGAACAACTTAGCCATATGCATAGATGTAATCAAATGAAACAGACACAACCAAATGTATCTCATAATCAAAATCTCATCTCATGAATCCACATAAGTATAAGAGTAACCAATATGATCATAAGATTCAAGTTCAATGTAAAGAAAATGTGTTCACACATAGAACCACATGTAATAAAGACTTAGCTATAAAAGAAAGTATGATCCATACATACAGAATAAGCCACTAAAGTATGCTAACTACATACACAATAAGTAGCCAAATCAAATGCAGTTCTCTCATAGAACAAGCATAATCCATAGAGAAGTCTTAGTCATAAGCATAATCACATAAGTCTCATCACATAAGGGTAACCAAAATTTGTCCAACATATAACCGGATGTAATGCAATATAGATCCTTCTATAAGAGATGTATCCACCCATATATATGATTACAAGCATACATAAAGGATAACATATACCCATATAAAGTATGCTCCCAAGCATACAACAACATTATCTCTAAGCATCATAATTTATGACCCCAAAAATGCCAATTGCAACATACACAACATGTGCCAATGTAAGTATGTTCCTACATTCATTTACCAATAATGTAAGCACCCATGCATGAATAAAGAGAACAGTTAATCAGTTATACTAACAATCAGCTGTGTATTTTCCCATAACAGCAGAAGGTATAACATGTGTCATAACAGAAATATGTTCTCAAATAACCATGAATACGAGCCAAAGAAGGTATATATGCTAGGGCCAATAAAGTATGCTGCAGTTCTCTCAAGCATAACTCACACAACAGCTAGTATAATGTATACCAAATAGATAGATAGCTATGTAAGTTGCCACAGCTGCATATAGAAAAACTCCCTCTTAATATGCAATAGATACATACCAAGATTAAATCAAAAAATCCAATTCTGATGTAAAGGCCAACACAACCGAAGTACTTCCTTCACATAAACAGTCAATGATAGTTAATTGGTTATGTAAGTCTCCATAATGTAAAATATGTTAAGGCAACATAAAGTGTGCTCTCCCACATAAATGTGATACATGAAACAATTATCCAGCAATATGTCTCAACTATATGTCATATATAGACTCAACCATAACAATGAAGAAGGGTATGCTAACATAAGCCAAGTGTTATGCAAAGGAGATGTGACCACACATAGAAGTAAAAGCCAAGTAGTTTCCTACATGGAAACATATGCCAATACTTATGAACCAGCCAATGAGCAAGTACTAATACCAATGAACCAGCCAAGTGCATGAACCAAATCATGAGCTAGTCAAGTGCATGAATCAAATCATGAGCCAGTCAATTAAATCAATGTAAATATTAATGACCCAGCTGATAATAATATGCCAATGTAGTCTATGCTAATGAATTAGTCAATCATTGTAACATATGCTAGTGAGTCAATAAACCAGCCAATGATCCAATCAACAATATGCCATATGCTGTTAAGCTAAGCCAATCCAATAGGGAATGATCCACACATGCAGGAAGGAGAGGTAAGTGAGCCCATGAATAAACTCCCTCTTAAGCTTAGACTCCCTCTTAGAGTAATTTTGAACTAACCAAGGTAATTTGCATAATCAATCTTAACGCAAAATTTGGCCCTACTTTATGCTCTTCATATAAAACCAAAATTATGTTTAGGCCAAACCCTTGGTTATCATTTTTCCTTAGTTTTCAAAGAGTTAGACCGAATTCCTAAATTTGAAATGGATCTTTTACTCAACCAACGCTTTGATACCATGCTAGTATTTTCAGATTCTCACAAGGAATATATCAATCTATAGAGATCTAACAAAACTAAGCACAGGATAAATGATAAAACACAAAGAATAAGGAGAGATAATACCTGAATTATAGCTTTAATCTCCACAATGTGTCTTCTTCAATGTAGATATAGCCCACCTAGGCTCTTATCCAATTCTAATCCAAATATTGTAAGCACTCAGATCTGAACCTAATCCTTGCTTAGATGCTAACAAGATCTAATTACAATAAATCACCAAGTGCTCTAGATCACTCTCATGGATCTGCCCTTCAATCCGTTGAGATCGCTCATATTTTTGCCCTAGTTCACCTTCCCTAAGGTTGTTGCTGTTTGCCCTAGGTTTGCACTTTGTAGGGCTTCATTCTGCCCTAATTTGCCTTCCCTAGGGCTGTGCTGTTCGCCCTAGGTCTGCTCCTTTTAGGGCTTCATTCTGCCCTAATTTGCCTTCCTTAGGTTTGCTCTAATTAGCCCAGAATTCGCTCACTAGGTCTGCTCCAAATTCGCCTAGCACTCATGTAATGCATTCGCTCTAGCTGTAATACATTTGCTCCAGCTCTAATGTAATGCATTCGCTCTTGAACATTGAGGGAAGACCGATTCTTGAAGGAAGGAGAGCACATGTTATGTTTTTGATATGCTCTTCCTCAAGATTCGATCTACAATATATATGTGAATGGAAAGGCAACTTAAGAGGCCGACTTGTGCCTTATTTAAATTCTCCTCAAGAGGCCGACTTGGGCCCTTTAAATAAACTTTATTTATTCCATTCAAATATATATTAAATCGATCTTCTAATAAACAATAAATAACAAATATCTCTATATTTATTATCACTATTTATATATCGATTTATAATAAATATATTCTATATATTTATTATTATCCAAGGTAGTAGATATTTGCCGTAAAGGCCATAAATCAACACCCAATCTGTATCAGTGAATACCTTTATCTCGAAACCTCCTTTGTGAGGGAACCATAGGCCGTACTCCTCAGTACCTTTTAGGTATCTAAAAATTCTCTTCATTGCTATTAAATGTGTCTCTTTTGGGTTAGCAAAGAATTTGGCTACAATGCCTACTGCATGTGCAATATCAGGTCTACTATGCACAACATACTGTAACTTGCCAATCATTGACCGATACAATGTCTCATTAACTTCTTTTGCGTCATCCTCCTTTGATAAGTTGAGGTTAGTTATCATTGGTGTGCCAACCTAAGAGGCGGGTCGTGCCCTACTCTCTATAGGCAAAAAGGCAGCGCCCATAGAATAGTAGGGCAAAAATATGCTGGTCCAGGGGAAGGTGCGACCACTCAATCAATAAATCCAGTTCCAGCAGCAGGCAGCCGGTCTGGATTCTTCTAGCCCAAAGGATTTAAGAATTTCTTTGGCATACTTGGACTGAGAAATAAAAATATCTTCTTTTAGCTGATGGACTTGCAATCCAATGAGGAATTTTATGGCTCCAATCATGGACATTTAAAATTCTTTCTTCATCTCCTCAGCGAAGTCTTTGCTCATTTTGTTATCTCCTCCAAAGATGATGTCATCCACAAAAATTTCAGCAATCATATTCCCTTCTTTGCCCGTCTTGAGATACATATTGTTGTTATCTCCTGTTCTTGTGAATCCATTGGTGAAAAGGTATGAATGTAACCTTTCATACCAAGCCCTTGGGGCTTGTTTTAGCCCATAAAGTGCTTTCTTCAATTTATAGACCATACCACTTTTCTCTGTGGATGAGAAGTCTTCTGCCTGTTCTATGTAAAATTCCTCGTCCAATATACCATTCAGAAATGCAGACTTTACATCCATTTGGTATACTTTGAACTTTTTATGAGCAACATAAGCAAGTACGATTGTCACTCCTTCTAGTCTTGCCACAGATGCAAAGGTTTCTCCATAATCTAGTCTTGCCTCCTGTGCATATCCTTTGTAGACTAGCCTTGCTTTGTTCCTTACCACCTTTCCTTCTTCATTTAACTTGTTTCTGTACACCCACTTGGTGCCAATGACATTCTTGTCCTGTGGTCTAGGAGTAAGAGTCCATGTTTCATTCTTCTCAATTTGCTCAATCTCTTCTTCCATTGCCTTGACCCAGTTCTCATCCTCAAGAGCCTCTCTAGTGGAGTTGGGCTCTATACTCGAAAGTAAGCAGATACTTTCTCTAGCCTTTCTTCTGGTCAGAATATTAGCATGTTTGTCACCAATAATGTTATCAGTGGAGTGACATGTGACATACCTTGGCAAAACCGGTCGTTGATGTAAATGCAAATTAAACTTATTTCAAATCTAATTGTTACAATGATTTTGATATTATAAACTTTAATTTAGATTAATCTGTATATGTAATGATGCTTGGTATTTTATTAAATTTGAGATTTAATATTTTGTTTTTATTGTGCAGTATATATCTCAACTTTGTTACTTATGTTTTTTGTATTCGATGTTGAGTATATCCCTGCACACGGTTCATTTATATCTTAACAATAGTGAGAGAAGCCACGTCTATGATAGACGTGCTCAAGGAGTCACGCCTATGATAGGCGTGACTCTTCGTCACTTCTTCCATTAAGTGCAGGCTCGATAACTATCAGGTGTTTAATTAAACACGTTAACAATCAGGGGTTTATGCAGGCTCGATAACCTTTATTAATGTGGTCATCATAATTTAGTTTATTACATCAATTTATTATTATTAATGTTTTATAATTATTATTATATATCTCATAATAATAATGAATATCAATATATTTATAATAATAATAATAGATAATAATATAAGTAAATATTAATATATATATATAATAATAATAATAATAATAATAATACTATTATTATTATCTATATATTGATATATACATATATATCTCATTTTATCTATTATATTAATATTTTATTTGATCGAAGCTATTTATTCTCAACACTCCCTCTTAGCTAGGGAAGACAAACATATCACAATAGTCTCTATGAATGTCTGTCTTATGATATATCATTCATCTTATGATATAAGTAATCACATATCGAATGGCGTGTAATATGAAGTGTCACATGTCTCGTGATGCATAGTATCACATACCTATTGATTATGAATTATCACATATCTAGTGATAAATAGTAATATATATCACATACCTTGTGATATGAATTATCACATATCTCGTGATAAATAGTATCACATATCACATACCTTGTGATATGGATTATCACATATCTCGTGATAAATAGTATCACCTATCTCGTTATACTAATGGATATAATATGCTCGAGAACATTACATTCTCCTTGTATATCCTAGTTATGGTGTGTGCACTGACATTAAGTCACATAATGTCCACCATAACTACTGAGATCAAGTCACATGATATCAGTCCACTGAACATTATAAGATCGTCACCTTACAATGTTAAATATAAGTGTTAGTTATCTAGAAAATTGTCACCTTTTAGAAACATACATAGGAAGGGTAGGCCCATTAAGTCATAAAGTCACACATATGACAAAAGAAGTTTACACATTAAACATCTTTAATATATATTAGTACAAATAAAAAATTTACATTTCAATCATACCAAGCTTCTTTCTGAAGTGATCAACTTTCACCTTGAGAAGAGGTTTTGTGAGGATGTCTGCTATTTGATCTCCTGTATTGATATACTCCAACTGGATTGCGTTCCTTTCTACCATATCTCTCACATAGTGATAAGGAATTTCAATATGCTTAGATCTATCATGAAATACTGGATTCACTGACAACTTGATACAACTTTGGTTGTTACAGTGGATGATAGTTGGATTCAGAGGTTTATTGAATAATCCCACAAGCAGTTTCCTGAGCCAAATTGCTTCTCTAGTAGCCATAGATGCTGCAATATATTCAGCTTTTGTAGAACTCTGAGCTACTGAGGACTTTTTTCTGCTAATCCACGATATCATAGCTGATCCTAAGATGAAACAACATCCAGAGGTACTCTTCCGATCAGTTACGCTTCCTGCCCAATTTGAATTCGTGAATCCATGGAGATCTAAGTCGACCTTCTCATACTTTAGGCCATAATTAATAGTACCTTGAAGATATCTCATTATATGCGTCACATCCATAAGATGTATCTCCTTGGGCTCACACATAAATTGACTGAAGACATTTATAGCATAGTAGATATCAGGTCTGGTATTAACCAAATACATCAAGGATCCAATCATCTGCTTGTAGAGTGAGGGATTTGTTGACTGAGAATCTGCTGCTGCTTCCTTTAGTTTATGAAAGTTTGTTTCCATGGGAGTTGACATAGGTCTGCAGTTCATCATACCAAATCTCTTTAATATATCAATAGTGTACTTCCCTTGATTCAGAACAATACTATCTGATTTCTTCCAGACTTCAAGTCCAAGGAAATAGTTTAAGAGACCTAGGTCCTTCATCTCAAATTTTGAGGCTAGATCTTTCTTACGTTGTTTAATAAGGTGATCTTCTCCTGTAATCAATAGATCATCAACATATAATATTAATATTAATATATCACTTTTGCTTTGTTTGATGTAGAGATTTGGATTTGCATCATTTTTAGAGAACCCTAATCCTATGAGATATTTGTCAATCCTTTCATACCAAGCCCTGGGAGCCTATTTAAGCCCATATAGAGCTTTCTTTAATTTACAAATGTGATTTTGCATTGTGAATTTCAAACCCTTCAGGTTGTTCTAAGTAGACTTCTTCTTCAATGGTTCCATTTAAGAAAGCAGTTTTTACATCCATCTGATGCACTTTCCATCCCTTGGCTGTTGCAATGGCAAGGATTGCTCCAATTGAGGTATATCGTGCAATTGGTGCAGATGTTTCTTCATAGTCGATTCCTTCCTTTTGTGAAAAACCTCTGGCTACAAATCTTGCTTTGTATTTTTCTATACTACCATCTACAACATGTTTGATTTTGAAGAGCCACTTAGAAGAAACAACATATTTCTCTTTTGGCCTAGGTACTATCTCCCACACATCATTCTTCAGAATGGATTGATATTCTTTTGTCATGGCATCCTTCCATACTTGGTTCTGAAGAGCTTGAGTAACATTGGCAGGTTCTGATTTTATGAGTTCACTCATCAAGGCCACATAACTAGAGAATCTCTTAGGTCTTTTACTCTCTCTAAAAGTCCCTGATGGAGTTGCATAGGTCTTTGCTTCTTCCATTGTTTTGGTAGACCAAAGTGGTCTTCTTTTAGGATTTTCCCAAGATGTGATTTGTTCTTCATTTCTATCTTTCTCAGGATACTCCCTTTGAATCTCAGGATACTCCCTCTGAATCTCAGGAGTGGGAATCTCGGGATACTCCCTCTGAATCTCAGGAGTGGGATCCTCTTCTAGATCCATGGGAGAAGTTTGAATTTTAGACTCAATAGAGTTTCTAGCCCTTTTAAAAGCTATGTCTTCCACAAAAATCACATCTCTGCTTAGTTCAATTTGTTTCTGACCAGGCACGTATATTCTATAGGCTTTTGAAGTTTCGCTATAGCCTATGAAAATACCTTTTCTCCTAGAAGGTCCTAGTTTAGTTCTTTTCTTTTTGGGTACATGAATGTAGACAGGACACCCAAATATCCTTAAGTGACTAATGTCTGGTTTTATACCAGTGAAGGCTTCTTCAGGAGTGTAATGTCCCCGTTTTTCAGGCTCTTGGGATTAGCCTATTATGTGACCCTCGTAGGCTAATGAGGATGGACAGAGGGTCTCTTTCAGTGGGCATCTACTTCGGGATTCAGTATGCTTTGGTTTGGCGTCATTTGGACTTCATTTGCTATAGTTTTGCCACATTTACTATTTATAGTGATGTTGTTCGAGAAGGACCCTTTCTATTTTTGGAAAGTGCATTTGGTCACATGGGGAAATAATAGGTGTGACTTCTGTTTTAGACGACATATTAAAAGGATAAGTATTTTGGGAGTTATTATTATTTTGGTGGCCAAATTATTATTAAATCAATAAATGACTTATTATAAAGTTATAATTTAACTTTATAATTTCACTTAAGTTGAGGGTTGAGTCATCATGGGAAGGGGCCATTTATTTAATTAATTCATGGAAGCCTAAGCCGAGGTATTAATTTAAAGTATTGGAGTAAATGAATTATTAAAAGGAAAAGTATATCTTTTTATCTCACATTGGTAAGAATTGTGTTTGAGCTCTCACAAGAAAGAATAAAAATGGATTTGAGAGCTCATTCTAAGATATCTATTGATCATTTGATAAAATTTGGTTGTGAAGAAGATGGCTAGGGTTTGAGAACTGATTCCTCTCTTTTGACAATTTGAATCATCACTGATTGATGGTGAATTTGCAAATTGAATTCTGGAAATTATTCTGAAGTTGTAGATGTTGATCTTGGTGCTGAGGTATACCAAGTTGTGGAGATTTGAACAATTTATAACAGAGCTGAACTTTTCATTGATTGAATTCGAAATTCATTCAGATTATTAGATTCCTTGGAGGTTGAATTATCTACGAAGGCTGTCGTATGGAATTTGCTAGCTGCTGTACGGATGTGACAAAGCCGTACATGTACGGAATTGTTTGAGAGGAGGTTGTTTGGCTGCCAACTTTGGTTGCTGTTGGTTCAGTTAGTGCTCACCTTGGTGCGTAAGGAGTTCTTTCAGCAAGGAGGTGGCTTAAGGCTGTTTGGCGGACACAAACAAAGGGCTGTGTTTCATCTTCAAGGAGCTGCGTTTTAATTTGGTGGTGATTGTAGACTGCTGATGGATGCTGCACTCATTGGAGTCATGTTTTGAAATTAAGGTGCCTATGGTTACTTGTAATACATTGTAATGTTCATTGTTTGAAACATCCTCTCAATTAATAACAAATAGATGAACATATCAGTCAATTCGATTTTCTATTATTTAAATTATTCTGCTGTAAAATCCTGAGTTATACATTTATGAGTTTTTAATTGGAAAATACAAACAATTGCAAAAAGACAAACATTTAAATTGGTTGCTTGAGCAAGGAGCCAGTTAGGCTCTTTACAAGGAGTTTTGTCATCAATATGGGAGTGAGGACATTTGTTTTGAATGTAGACAACAGTACTAGAGGCTTCAGCCCAGAGTGAAGTTTCTATATTTTGATCAAGTAGCGTAGCCTTGGCAGCTTCTACAATGGTTATGTTTTTCCTTTTAGCAACTCCATTTTGTTGAGGGTTGTAAGGTACAATGAACTCCCTCTTAATCCCAACACTTTTACAAAATTCTTTAAAGATGTCTGATGTATATTCTTTTCCATTATCTGTCCTTAGGGTTTTTACTTTTCTCCCAGAAGAATTTTCCGTAAGGGATTTGAATTCTTTGAATCTTTTAAGGATCTCCTATGATTCTTTACATTTAAGAAAGTAGATCCATGTTTTTTTGGAGAAGTCATCAATAAAGATTACATAGTAGAGAAACCCTACTTATGAGGGTACAGACATGGGTCCACATAAATCTGAGTGGACTAATTTTAAAACATTATTTGTTTTTCTAGTACTATTTTGAAAAGACCCCTTAGTGTTCTTCCCTAAGGCACACCCCTTGCATACCCCTGAATTGTATTGTTTGAGTTTGGGTACGCCTGTGACTAGTCTTTCCATAGAAGATAGGGCACGAAAATTGAGGTGTCCTAATCTTCTATGCCATATTTCATTAGAGTCTGCAACTTCATGAATTAGGGCTAGATTCGGTTCAATACATAACTCATACAAATAACCTTGTCTATGTCCTATGGTTTTAGCTTTCTTAATGGTAGAATTATTTGGCCATGCCAACACTTTACTATCCATGAAGGTTACTCTATATCCATTATCCTCAAGTGCGGATATGGAGACCAAGTTTGTTTTTATGCCTGGGACAAATAGTACTCCAGTGAGTTGGATTGAGATGCCAGATTTTAATTTGATGGTGCAAGTTCCAACACCTTTGACTGGATGTGCAGAGTCATCTCCAATTGTTACTTCCTCATCAGTCTCTTCTACCATGGAGTCTAGTTGTTCCTTGAACCTTGTGATGTGTTTTGATGAACCACTATCTATAACCCAGGAGTTGGATTTATTTGATACTTGATTTGAAAGTGCAGAGTAGAATACATATTTCTTAGGTTCATGCTATTTTTTGGATTTTCTTACTTTGGCATATGATGCTTGCTGCTTGGTTCTGTCAGGACATTTGACTGCATAGTGCCCATATTGGTCGCATCTAAAACATTGGATGTTAGAAACATCTTTCTTGGATGAACCTTTCTCAGGATGGCTTTTCGTCTTGTTAATTTTTTCTTCCCTTTCTTGTGGGAGTTTGCATTCAAGACATGAAGATCTTCGTCTACATTCTACTAATTGAATCCTTTCTTTGTTTGTCTCGATTTCTCTTGAAGGCAGTCTGATCTTAATCGGTCAAATTTTGGAAATTTAGACCTTGCACTAATGCCTTAAACAAACGTTTCCCAGGAATTTTGTAGGCCATCTAGGGCAATAAGTGTTAGCTCCTTACTTTGAATTTCGTATCCAAGAGTTGATAATTGGTCCCTTAGAGTCAATATTCTCATGAAGTATGCGTTGATAGATTCTCCTTTGTTCATAATTATATGATTGATTTCTCTCTTCAGGGCCAAAGTTCTACTGGAGTTATTTATTTTGTATGTACTCTCAAGTGCTTTAAACATATGATATGCAGTTTCATATTTTGTCAAAATTTGTACGATGTGATCTCTAACTCCATCAACTATGATTTTCATGGTTTTTTCATTTCCTTCAATCCATGCTGTTTTCTCAGGATCATTCTCTGGTTCTGGTTTATTTTCGTTCACAAAAGACTCAACTTTATTTTCTTTTAATATCATCATAATTTTGAACTTCTATGATGAAAAATTGTTTCCTCCTAGCATGTCGTCAAATCGAATTACGGTTGCCATCGAGGAATGTAAATGCAAACTAAACTTATTTCAAATCTAATTGTTATAGTGATTTTGATATTATAAAGTTTAATTTAGATTAATCTGTATATATAATGATCCTTCGTATTTTATTAAATCTGAGATTTAATATCCTGTTTTTATTGTGCAGGATATAACTCAACTCTGTTACTTATGTTTTCTATATTCGATGTTGAGTATATCCCTGCACACGGTTCATTTATATCTTAACAATAATGAGAGAAGCCACGTCTATGATAGACGTGACTCCTCTTCGTCACTTCTTCCATTAAGTGCAGGCTCGATAACTATCAGGTGTTTAATTAAACACGTTAACAGTAGGGAGTTTATGCAGGCCCGATAACCTTTATTAATGTGGTTATTGTAATTTAGTTTATTACATCAGTTTATTATTATTAATGTTTTATAATTATTATTATATATCTCATAATAATAATGAATATTTATAATAATAATGAATATCAATATATTTATAATAATAATAATAGATAATAATATAAGTAAATATTAATATAATAATAATAATATTATTATTATTATTATTATCTATATATTGATATATTTATGTATATATCTGATTTTATCTATTATATTGATATTTTATCTGATCGAAGCTATTTATTCTCAACAATTGATCCTAGTCTACGTTTTCCGGTTGAGCAATATCTCCGGCGAGGTCATGAAGAAATTCCTGTTCATCATCTTGAGTTGGTATAATGTTTTGATCCCTTCCTGGCTCAAGTACATTACCCTGCTCCAAGGGTCTGTTGACGTGTTCTTGTTCATCAACAACAATCATTTCATTAAAGTCCAAACGATTTTCAGCATCATGATCTTGGTGATTGTATGATTTATCATGACTGATCTTTTCCCTTGGTTTTGAATATTCATCAATCTTTACATTGATACTTTCCACTATTTTCCTGTCCTCTTATTCAAACACCGTTTGGCTTTACTCGTGGTAGAATAATCTAGAAATATGCCTACATCACTCTTTGGCTCAAACTTGCTAGAGTACACATCTCTTTTGATGTAACAGTTGGTACCAAAAATTCTGAAATAGCCTACTCTTGGGTGTGATCAAACCACAACTCGTAGGGAGTCTTACCGGTTCCTTTCTTAACTTGAACTTGGTTCAGTGTATACACTGTAGTGTTGATAGCTTCTCTCTAAAAGTGATGGGGAAGATCCTTCTGAATCATTAGAGTTCTAGCACAATCAATTAGAGTCCTGTTTCTTCTTTCAACAACTCCATTTTGTTGCGGGGTTCTCGGTGTAGACAACTGCCTTTTTATCCCCTGTTCCTTACAGTAGTGAGTGAACTCTTGAGAGGTGTACTTACCTCCTCTGTCTGACCTCAGACACTTCAAGATTTTATCGGTCTCCTTCTCCACTCGAGCCTTATAGATTTTGGACATGCAAAAGGCCTTTGATTTTTCTCTAAGAAAGAGTGTCCAGATCATTCTTGAAAAATCATCTACAAAGTGTTAATCCTAACCGGTTACTGAGAGGGGGGGTGAATCAGTAATTTCAATTTCTTCTACTTTTTTCCAAACAAATGTTCTTACTTATTAAAAAATTAAAGAATATTGCAACATTCATAAACATAAATTGAATACATAGTTCAACATAGCATATGTACGTAGAAACCCTCGGTTAGAAGGAAAAAACTACGGTGGGACAGAACCCACAACTTCACTACTGCAGGAATAAAGATGCCCTGTTAGAGGCTTACAAAACATTAGTAAGAGTGCTCCCAGTTAAAGGATTTGATAGAAGACCTGTTAGGATCTTGACCTTGTTAGGAGTCGCCTTGTAAGAGGACTTAGAACACTAATAAAGATGTTACCCGGTACAAGGATTTATACAAAGAACCTGTTAGGGTTCACCCTGATTGAGGGATTTAAATGTGCTTCTCAATTTAAAGCAATGATCTTATGATGACACTTTCTGTTTAATCATATCATACTTGCTATCATTTCCTCTGCTTGGCTGTTGAATCTTTTTCTGCCCCGATTTAAATGTGCTTCTCAATTTAAAGCAATGATCTTATGATGACACTTTCTGTTTAATCATATCATACTTGCTATCATTTCCTCTGCTTGGCTGTTGAATCTTTTTCTGCCTTTCACCTCTCGTGACTGTGACTCCTGTCAGAATATTCAGCTCTCCTGCTCTCCTTCGCTCTATGCTCTTGACATTCAACAACACTTCTTTTATGTCGTTTGACCTGTATTTATAAGAAATTAATTTTATTAAAAATACATCTCATAGTTCCACCAAGCTGTAAACTCACCAATAAATCATGCATGCAATAAAAGCTTGCAAACTAATCCTGAGTTTACCTCGAAATGCTCGTAGATAAAACAAAGCTAACTTCAGTTCCACTGAAAAAGCTAACTCTAGTTTAACTGAAAAATGGTCTGTATAATCCGGTTGGGATTATCATGCACTTAACCGGTGAAGAGCTTGTACCTGGTTAGTCATCTGTTCCCTGTGTGAATCCCATGACGGGTTGGAAAAACTTGGACCGGTATAAGCGTGACCGGTTAAAGTACACCGTTTTCTTTTTTAGTCTACCGGTTCACAATTATGAGTACCGCTGTGATGTAGCGATGTTCTGGTGGGATTGATGTTTGCCTATGACTCTACCAATGACAACTAAGTTTATGTCAACAATCTTTCCCTTTGGCATTTGTGGCAAAACATATCAATACACATCATGTGTAGACTTCCCCGGTAGATCTTCTTGTCTACCTGTAGCATTGTTTTAGACACACTGTCATCTCTCTCTTCTCTATTCTTTCATCTGCGTTGATCTTCTCATCTGTATCTGTATTCCGTCTCTTCCCCTTTTTGCCTCCACAGGTCAAAGAGTTGTTACTCCTTAAATGTTTACAAATCATAACTGTAACTTATTGAAGATATCCTTTTATATTTTCTTTGCAAAATTAAGGAATGGCTTCGATATACCTGTTACATGATCTAAATTTTTCTTTGCTGCTCGCAGTGAGACTATGATATTTTCCATGTCTTCCACTGTTTTGTAATCAGGTTCTTTGACCAGTCTTTCTGCATATGTTGCCGTTGTCTGGATTAGATCAAAATTTGGTGCAATGAACAACTGGAATCCAATAAGATCTTGGATTCTTTTTGTCTTTTCTTCGGATGCCTTCCTTAAGATGAGAGCAAGACTTGTGAGCTCCCGGTTGTACTCTGTTGCAGAAGAGCTCTTCGCATCAAATTTGGATGTTAGAACTGTTATCTCTTCTGTAGTCTTGTTTGTTCTCTCAGTTATATCTTTAACAAACTCTTCAAAGTTTGAAGTCCTTGTGATCAATCTTCTTGCTTCTTGTATCTGGTGCTGTAACTCCCCGGTGCTTGTAGATATAGTGAATTTGAGTTCTTCAACCTATTTGTGAAGAATTTCTATTCTAGTCTTGTTATCTTCATTTTTGGTCTCTTTCCTCAAGTTATCCTTCTTGTTTGGGGACAAGTTCTTGACCGGTTTGGTTGGACCTTTTCTTTTGTTCATCGGCCGGTTCCTGCATTCCTTGGCCAGATGCCCAATCTTGTTACAGTTGTAACAAGCCATTCCAGTTCCTTTACATGGCGTGACCCTTCTTTCCTTGTCCATGGGTGAGTGACATCCAGAGTTCCTATGGCCAGATGGCCCACAGGTAGCACAGTTGGATGTGCTCCGGTTAACATTCCTATTATAGAATACCAGTCTCAGTGGAGATTTGAATGCCATTGTTTTGGACCTGCATCCTTCCGCTTTATGTCCAAACTTGTTGCATGAATAGCATTATCCCTTGAAGCTTCCCCTGCTTCCACTGGACACATTGTTGGAGTGTAACCTACATTCTAAGGTCCTGTGGCCATACTTGTAACAATTGCTGTAGTAGCTGTTAGAAGTAAATGGTTTTACTGGTGCATTTCTGCAGTCATTTTTATGACCCGGTTTGCCACAATGTTTGCATGAGGGTTTAAAGGTCTTCTTACCTTTGTGTTCTGTAGGTGTCTTCTTTTCCATCTTGCTTTGCTTGTCTCCAGAGGACTCACCGGTTTCTTTGTTGCTTTGACCGATGTACCCAAGTCTTGTGGTATTCTTGTGCTTTCTTTGAGCCCTCAGTTGCTCATCAAGCTTCTCTTAGCTTTCATTTTACCTTCTAAGTTTCTCATTTCTCTCTTCAAGAGTTTTCAAAAGTTACTTTAGTTGATACAATTCAATGGCCAACCTTTTGCATGCATCATCTTTGTCATGCAAGTGCTCATGCATAATTGCATTCTCTTGAGTTGTGCTCTGCATGTCTATTTGAAGTTGTAAAGAGAGAGCATCACTTTCTCTTACCGCATCTTCTGCCAGATTTCTTGCTCTTTCAAAGGTCAATAGTGCTTCTAAGGCATTGTTCCTTTCATCTTCAGCTTTCCTTTTATCTTTGATGATTTCAGTCATCCTCAGGGCATGACTTTCCTGCTCCCTTTTCAGATTGGAGATATCATCGATCAGATTCTGATTTTTCTGCATAAGATCAGAGACTGCCTCTTCTGCTTCATCGGAACCACTTTGCCTAGAGAGTTTCTCAATGGTTTTATTACTCTCACTCAGTTGCAGAGCCAACTCTTTTCTCTTAGCAAAAGACCTCCTCAGTCTATTCTCAAGAGAGGCAATTATGTCATTGGCTTCCTCAAGCTGCTTTTGATACCTGTAACCCTCCATGATCTTTTACTAAGCGGTTCGGTTTTATATCTTTGAGAACTTAGGCTCTGATACCAATTGTTAATCCTAACCGGTTACTGAGAGGGGGGTGAATCAGTAATTTCAATTTCTTCTACTTCTTTCTAAACATATTTTCTTACTTATTTAGAAATTAAAGAATCAGTAATTTCAATTTCTTCTACTTCTTTCTAAACATATTTTCTTACTTATTCAAAAATTAAAGAATATTACAACATTCATAAACAAAAATTGAATACACAGGTCAACACAACATATGTACGTGGAAACCCTTGGTTAGAAGGATAAAACTACGGTGGGATATAACCCTCAACTTCACTATTGTAGCAATAAAGATGCCTTGTTAGAGGCTTACAAAGCACTGGTAAGAGTGCTACCCGGTTAAAGGATTTGATAGAAGACTTGTTAGGATCTTGACCCTGTTAGGGGTCGCCTTGTAAGAGGACTTATGTAATGACCCCTACCAATAGGCCACTAAATAAACCCTCAAAAATGTAACTCAAGATGTAGATAGAAAATTATTTTTGAGTATATGAGTTCGCTGTCCCAAAATTTCAGAATAATAGATAGCAACCAAATACCATCTAAAACACTATGAATGATGTAGGTAATTGCTCAAAACCATATGCCATTCATATATCAACAATTTGCAACAATGCCATACATATTTCAGCCAATAATATGATCATCAAACCCTAGGTTTGCAATATAGATAGACTGAAAATTACAATGCCCTTTCACTTGCAAAATCCTAGCCTTCCTTTGATACCAATAATGCCAAATGGCAAACAAAGACAAGTACAATGTAAAATAGTAAAGTTCTGAAGCTATATTTTGTACTCAGCTGAAAACATACATTTCTCAAAAAATATGCCAAATGCTAAATGAGAAGTGAGGAACCTGATTGTAGATGGCTGCGATAATTTTTGCCAGTGTTGAAGATGCCAACACCCAAGCCAAAGTCACCCCAAATTTGAAAATGTACTTTCTTGCAGATTTTCGAAAATGTCTAAGAATTTTGAAAATTCCTTAAAAATAAATCATGGCATTTTGGGACTCCAAAATGCACCTATCTTTATCTCCTCGATGATAGAAATCCGATGCAAAAATACCAAGAATGATATGCTGAGTAATGAGGAAGATATGAGCAAAAATGTGGTTGCAAAACCCTATCCTGAAATTCTGAAAACTGAATTAGACTTGTAGCAAAAACTTTTTCGGATTGCTTTTTCGGATCTGCTTTTTCACTTTGCTTTTTCGGATCTGCTTTTTCCGACTGCTTTTTCGGATCTGCTTTTTCGCTTTGCTTTTTCGGATCTTGTAAAGACCCTTACAAGTAGGATCACTGAAAACACTGATATGGTACTATGGAATTTCGTCAAACAGTTGGCAAGCAATCAAACTATATTGCTGTAAGTGAAGACTGAATATGAAATTTATTGAGCAACCAAATCCACTCAACTTAATAATGCAAATCAGTGCCCAATGTATATTCATTCAATGAGGATATAACCTTTTACAATAGATTGCAAACTTTCAGATTTTACAAATTATTTGGCACCTTTGAATCTACTACCAAATTATGTAATGCAAGAACAGTCCTTATAGAATGGATTGATTATGATTGCTTTGTCTCATACAATTGATTCTAACTGAGATATGCAATGTTTCATATGACTGATTACAAAAGACAATGATTGAATCTTATGCAATGACTGTTACAGAATTGACTGAATTTTCAAACCCTTATATTTGAATATTATATATGCAATTTTTAATAACCAAGTGCAATCAAAATGGAACTTGGATTATGCAATGTGTTGTGACCCGAATGCTGATAAGAAAGTGCCAAAAAATGCTCCTCAGAAACTGTCCCCTGATTAGCTGCTGTACAATTTGCAGGTACAGGCCGTACCTGTACGGACTGTACGACACTGGTATAAAATTGATGCTGGGCTTTGTGCAGCCGAAATTGCCAAGAAAGGTGGTGCCTAGGGTTGTAGAATGACCTCCCAAACTCATAAAATCAGACTCCCAGCTATGTGCAAGATGTGAGCAAAAATGTATGTCTCAGTTGTATATCAGGCCCTGTCATAAACTTCACCAAAATGTATTGTTTTGCTTCCAAACCCTTATCAAATTGATCCTCCAATGAGTAGATGTAATTCAAGTCTTCTTTGCAACAAAATCTCAAACCCTCAAATCTGAATACTCAATTAAGCTCAACATGAAATGATTGAATACCACTTCCAATGTGCAACCCTTCAGAAGCTATTTCACTTCCTCAGTTATGCAAACCCTTAGGAGTTTTCGTTCCCAAAGATCTAATGAAAATTTGCAGATCAAGATGACCACAAATTGCTCCAAGATGAAAATGTAGTAGAAACCTCAAATCAAGCATGTCCAAATGAAAGCCCAAACCCCCTATTTATTCACTTTTCTAAGAAGTTACTAAGAACTTCTAGAAACATCCATTATAAAATCCTATTATAATGCACTTTTATAATAAAGTAACTTTATAATATAAAAGTACATTTCTCAACTCAAAATTATAACAATGTAGGCTCAAACTGAACGTAGGCTCTACTACAACTGGATGTAGGCTCGGACTGGATGTAGGCTTCAACTGCAATAAGCAATCAATTGATCAACAAAATGACTCTCTCTCCAAACCATTTGCCTACGAGAATCGATGATAGGCAAATCCGTCATGGAAGAACATGTCTCTAGAAAGGGGACATGACAGATCTGCTTTTTCGGACTGCTTTTTTCGGATCTGCTTTTTTTTTTTCCTTTTGCAATCAAAAACTCAAACTCTCAGGTAAGTTTGAGGACTCCAAATAAGCTCAACTTGAAATGGCTGAATACCACTTCCAAAGTGCAACCCTTCAAAGGATATTTCACCTCCTCAGTTATGCAAATCCTTAAGAAACTCCGTTCCTAAAGATCAAATGACAATCTGCAGACCAAGATGGTGCCACAAATGCTCAAAGAGAAAAGTAGTGTAAACTCAAGTCATGGGATGTCCAAAATGAGAGGCCAAGCACTCTATTTATTTACTTTTCTAAGAAGCCACTAGAACTTCTAGAAGTATCCATGAAATATTCTTATAAAATCCTTTTATAATGCACTATTATATAAAAAGTAACTTTATAAAATAAAAAGTGCAACTCAACTCAAAATTATAACATTTTGGCCCCACATAACACATTATAATAAAAATATGATAAACACCATCTCTCCAAGAGCAAATAAGACCATCCAATCCCCAAATAATCATCAGAATGACTCTCTCACCAAAACCATTTGCCTACGAGAGTCCATGATAGGAAAATCCATTGAAAAATGACATGTCATTAAAGAGGGGACATGACAACTTAGAACACCAATAAAGATGTTACTTGGTAAATGGATTTATACAAAGAACCTGTTAGGGTTCACCTTGATTGAGGGATTTAAATGTGCTTCTCAATTTAAAGAAATGATCTTATGATGACACTTTCTGTCTAGTCAAATCATACCTGTTACCCTTTCCTTTGCTTGGCTGTTGAATCTTTTTCTGCCTTTCATCTCTCGTGACTGTGACTCCTCTCAGAATATTCAGCTCTCATGCTCTCCTGCTCTCCTTCGCTCTATGCTCTTCACATTCAACAACACTTCTTTCATGTCCTTTGAGATGTATTTATAAGAAATTAATCTTAAGAAAAATACATCTCATAGTTTCACCAAGCTGTAAACTCACCAATAAATCATGCATGCAATAAAAGTTTGCAAACTGATCCTAAGTTTATCTCGAAATGCTCGTAGATAAAACAAAGCTAACTTCAGTTCCACTGAAAAAGCTAACTCCAGTTTAATTGAAAAACGCTCCGTATAATCCGGTTGGGATTATCATGCACTTAATTGGTGAAGAGCTTGTACCCGGTTAGTCATCTGTTCCCTGTATGAATCCCATGACCGGTTGGAAAAACATGGACCGGTATAAGCGTGACGGGTTAAAGTACACCACTTTCTTGTTTAGTCTACTGGTTCACATTTATGAGTACCTGTGTGATGTACCAGTGTTCCGATGGGATTGATGTTTGTCTATGACTCTACCAATGACAACTAAGTTTATGTCAACGCAAAGAGCTTGAAGTACCTGTCTCCAAAGTAGCTCTTCATCCTCATAGGTCCACACAAGTCTGTGTGAATGAGATCCAGGACATTTTCAGAAGCTTGTTCCTGTTAGTTTGCCTTATTGACATTCTTTACAAATACCTCTATCAGGCTTTGTAACCTCAGGAAGTCCTCTAACTGACTTTTTGCTTTGACAATACTGTCAAAGTTTATGTGGCAGAGCCTCTTGTGCCACAGCCAGCTATTGTCCTCTTTTGTTATGAGACAGATTTTGTTTGTCTCCCCTTTTGCCGTTGCTATGAGGCAAGCCCCCTCAGTTGAGTCTAGATAGAACTGGTTCCCTTTACTCTGTCTACTGGTGGCAACATGAGCTCCTTATTGATTCTTAACAATACAAGAACCTTGCCGAAATTCCAACATGTATCCTTTGTTGCTTAATTGAGCTACACTCATTACATTGTACTTGAGTCTTTCCACCCAGTACACATCCTTGCATACAACTTCTTTGCTAAGTACAATTGAGCCTTTGCCTTTCATAGCACTGGGAACATTGTTACGAAAGGTCACCAATCCTCCATCATTAATCTTCAGGCTTATGAACTTGTTCTTGTCACCAGTCATATGGCGAGTGCATCCACTGTCAATGATCCAATCATCATATTGATGAGATGCTGAGATAAGTGCGATTTCACTTATCACCGTGCTTTCTTCTTTGATTGCAACAAAGTCAATTTCTTCATCTCCAGAGTCTTCAGATTCATTGTCCGTGACACCTTCCTCAACAAGGTAGCACTCCTTTCCTTTGTTCTTGAATCGGTTGGAATTTTTTTTTATTTTCTTTATTTGGACAACTTGCAACAATGTGTTCAATCTTAGTGCAGGAAAAACATTTTAATGGAAGTTTCCTTTTATACTTCCCTTTTCCTCTTGGAAATCTCCTTGCGATGAGTGCTTCAAACTCATCTTGCTCTCTCTTCAGATAGTAGATTTTCAATAAAATTTCCTGCCTTACCGGTAGAACTATTACCGGTTTCTCTTCCTTTCCTCATGGAAGCAGTATTAACAGATGACTTAAAAACAGCTTCTAACATGGGTAAGCTGTTATCATTAATACTCAATTCAAATGTAGTTAACTTACCGATTAGGGAGTCAAGGGTGATTTGAGACGTGCTCACTGATCTGACCTCCTGTATGGCTGAGATTTTGATAGCATAGTGTGGCCTTAGCGTCCTCAGAATTTTGCTTATCAGATCTTCCTCACTCAATGTTCCTCCAACGCTTTTGATGGAGTTGATCACTTCTTTGATTCTATTGCTGTAGTGCTCAATATCTTCTCCTTCATTCATCCTCATATCATCGTATTTGCCTCTGAGGCTCTCTACCTTTGTGCTTTGCACATGTGGATCACCACCATACACGGTTTGTAGCTTGACCCACATCGTGTAAGCAGTAGTCAGATTTTCAATCTCTGGATAAACATGATCAGGTAGCATACTTTCTATCATATCCATTGCAGCTGTGTGTTCAGTGTTGATCTTTTGTTGATCAGGTGTCAAGGTACCGGTGGGTTCAGTGTAATCATGGATTACTTGAGTCCAGTATTGATCTTTGGTGGTTTTTATGTACAACTTCATTCTGCTGCACTATAAGGTGAAGTTTTCATTAGAAAACTTTGGTCCTTCCTTCCTCATCATTAGATCTTTTCCCTATTGCTGTTAAGCAACTTAGAAAAGGAATTTGGCTCTGATACCAATTGTTGGTCCCAACCGGTGCTGAGAGCGGAGGGGTGAATCAACACCCACTAAAACTTGAACACTAAAATCTGATATAATCTAACTAAAACTGTAAGCATAATAGATTCTATCACAGAAAAAGCTATTGCACAATCAAGCAATAAACAACACTAGATTTATCATGTGGAAACCCAAAACGGGACAAAACCACGGTGTGAGAAAACCTCACAAATTTTGCACTCTTCTGAAGTACGCCCTGTTAGGAGCCTTCCCTGTTAAAGGATTACAAACGCATTGTTATATGCGACCCGGTTAAGGGATTTGAGAGATAAGGCCTGTTAAAGCATGCCTTATTAGAGGACTTAGAACATTTACACAGATGGCACCCGGTTAAGGGATTTAAAACAAGCGACTTGTTAATGTCCATCCAAAATACTGAGATTTTGCTATTGCAATTGCCAGAGAGCAATAGAGGGGTTGATCTTTTAGAAATGGCTTTGTTGAGCCTGATAAGATCGCCGTGCTTCTCAATTGAGAGTCATCACCACTCACCACAGGTATGCTCTCCTTCTATTGTGCTTTCTTGCACACTCTTCTCTTCTTCTTTTTAGCCTTTTGTCGCTTCTCTCAACGTACAGGTTCACTCTTTTTCTTTGGCAGAATGAAGGCAGACAATATTCTTCACAGGCTTAAGGATATATAGGCTTCTTGCCCTTTCCGCTTTTTGCATGTACGACCATAAAAATCTCCTTCAAATCCATCATCTAGTGGAGTTTTAGTTCATTAAAGAAACATCTGATGCATGCCATATGCTTTTTTGGCTTTATAAAGGAAATGACAGATGTGTGCCGCAAGCTTTCCTTTACAAGAGATTTCTCCATGTTTTAATGCCATAAACTTCGGCATTAAAACCTTCAATCGTGCCTTGCATCGATCTTCGTGATAACACAAAGTCATCCGGATTTTGTGCAACAAATCCTGGTCAAAGAGTCACAGAAGTGTTTGTCGACTGTGAGTTTCCCCGGCTCATCAGACTTGATGATATCTTCGCTGATCGGTTTATAATTTTAGGTTATGCACAGGTAAAAACTATCACCTGTCACTTTTTCTTTTTTTGTCTATACAGTTTGACTCCATGCTTCCGGTCGCAGCTCTGAGTTCTTGATTACCGGTGCGCCTTCCTTGGTTATCGATTGTTTGATGATTAGTAGTAGAGGCAATGCCTCTTCGTGCTCATTGTGTGTCACCAGTCTCCTGACCAGTCTCTCTTGTGCTTATTATTGTCAAGTATATTTGCTTGTTCCTGTTTGAACTTGCATCCTTTGACATCAATGACAACACCTCTTTGCCATGTACCAGTTACATCCTTACCGGTTAATGCCAACAGTCACGTCCAGCATCCAGTAGGGTCGATTTGAGCTAATGTAGCTCTATCCATCCTCGGCTTTGGTTTGCTAAAGTTTGGACCATGAAGACTAGCAAATGCAAGCCACTGTTTGCGAAGTTTAGTAGATTTGTCTTCACTATATATTTTTCCAAGGGCCACTCTCCTAGGTCTTGATGCATGCCATTGTAGTCAGCATAAAATGCGTATTGTTATGGTTGATAATATTGGTATTTTGTCAATGTATTAGTTGTCCGTATTAAGTTTGTTATTACTCTCGGGTAGTTGTCATGTGGGTTGGTTGACGGTTGTGTTCCTCTTGGCAACCATCGGGTCCTTTAAATATGTCGTGTAGCGCCAAGGAAAGGGGGCAAGAAAAACATACCATTTTAGTGCTTAATTGCATTTAGGTACCAATTTTCTTTTTTGTGGATTTTTTGGTTGATTAATGCCAATCTTTGAAGAGCTTTTAAATTTAATCCACTTTCATTTTTGAGCATTGATGTTAATGAAAATTCTATTTATCATTACAAAGGATAGCATGATACTTTAGATGGCTACCTACTGAATTGTGATGAATTTACCATCGAATACGACATAATACGTTCATTAGAAAGCAAGATAACATAGTATTGCTCATATATTCATCATTAACATGTATAAATTGTATGTCTACAAGGAACTTGACTAAGAATCAATATACATAATCGAAAACTAAGGGAGAGCATCCTAGTTGCAATGGAATAACTATGGTGAAATAGGGGCATGGAAGAATCATGTTTTCATGTGTAGCTTACTTGTTCGTCTCCTTTATCATTTTTGTTGCTAGGGAAAATGTCTTATAAAGATTGATTACAAAATGGTTTGAGTCTGTAATGGTCAATGGTTCATCTTCTTTTTTGGTGTATCAATTTGATTTCTTGAAGTGCATAACATGAGTTGATCTCTTAGGTAGTGTCGATCATTGGTGAATGCTAATTGAATGGAAGGTTGATGAGAGTTTCTAATTATAGGACTATGCTAATCTGTTGAGTGAATGGAATTGACTTCTTTGTACACATAGTTTGTAAGTGACAATTCACCTCCCCATGTATGTAGAATTGTGCTTCATGTTTGTTATTGTAGAGTCAATTGGACTAGCACTATAAAGTTGATATGAGTAGCACCAATCGGGGACAACCAGTCGCTATAACACCGATTGGGGCAATGCCAATTGGAGAGCATTAGCATGTAGATAGAAAACTACATTTTACAATTCTGGGAAGTGCAAGAATATTGACTTTTATTTGGATTTCTAGTGGAGTTGGCCCCAATTTGTGTTGAGCCAATTGGAGTGTAATCGGTTGGGAATTTTTTAATTAAAGGCATGAATTATTCAAAATCAAGCTGTTGTGGGGCATGTGTTATAGTTTCTTGGCATTGTGTTGAGTGAAATGTGGATGTCTCAATTGGTGCTGGGATGACAAGATGTTGAAGGTTGGGTGTGTTTAGAGTTTGTCATTGTTTGGAAGTCGGTGTTGTAAGCAAGCTTCGAGGGGAAGAGTCTTGCACATAGGATGTTACACTAGTTACACGATAACTAGATTGGCATTATAAGATAGTTGTCATTAGTTTGTCTTTTGTGCATAGATCAATAAATTTGCATGAAATCAATGGTTCAAAACTTCAACGAACATAATTAATATAATTATAGAAGAGGTAATGTGATGATAAAATTTGTTGGAATGAGAGAACCTCATTTCTAACAATAAAGACAAATGATGAATTCAACCAAGTCATGGATTTTTTGGTAAAATCGATGTAACAAAATTGTGAAATGACAAATGTCATGTATTTTCCCTTGTTCTTGTTTCACTTTATGACTTGTGTGTTGTACAAGGAGACCCATTTCGTAAGCATGATCAGTAGGTTATGGGCTAGTTCAAGAAAATGTCTTTGGACATCTAGATCACATATTGAGGTTAGCTCCTAAGATCTCTATATTCTTCATGAGGGACAATGTAAGGTGATATTGAAATCACTGAAGTGTAAGGCTAACATTACCATATTGAGTGATGACTTGCATAAATAGTGAGTAAGAAAGCATGAGATAACTCTGACATGGCCAAAGCTTATGGCTGTCATTACCATATTGTGTGATGATTTTCATTAGATAGCGAACAAAGAAAGGACCAAAAAATGTAACATTCCTGGACTTGCAACCTGGTTTTTGTGATATTCTTCCTCTTCTTGTATGGTTGTGAACAAATGTTATACGACAGTACTGCTTTGTGCTTTTTGTCTGCACCATCATAAATATCCAAATATTAATGCCAAAATTTCTTATGCCTTTGATGAATGCATGTTAGAATTAATTTTCAAATAATCTGCAATATAGAGGATATTCTAAATGATTATAAAAGCTTGTCATTGTGAAACTCTTTCATGTTTATTGATTTTATAAGTTTAACCAATATTATTTGTGATTTGTGTGGCAATTGGGATTCCATTTTGGTTGGGTTGCATTGGCACAAAAACTTCTAATGAGTAAGATTTTGTAATTTCTTAAATTTATTTATCAAATAACAAGTTGAATGGTCATATTATGTTTTTTGAATTTGCAGTTTGTAGAAACTGACATGGCAAGGGAAGTCCCATCTAAAATCATTGAATATTCGGGAGGATATTTATCCATGGATATGATTATAAAGGGTAAGTTTTCATTATGAAAAAAGAAAAAACATCTTTAAATATCATAGACATTGCAATGCAATAAGCTTCTCCATCTAACTAGGTGGTAAACTTGTTAGTTGTCATCTTTAACAAACAGAATGAGCAACCGTGGATCTAAATCTACCTGTCTGTTCAAGAACTTTCCAAATACAGTTTGCTTGTTATGGTCTCTGTTTCTTTCAATTTATATTGAACCATGGGTAGATATTGGATTTTTCATTGCCAATTAGGGATTAGATGAAGCTCATTATAACTTTTAATGCTTGTCCATCACATCATATAATCAAACAACAAATATGGATGTATCTGAAATGAAACTTTATTAATATTTTGATGAGCACATGGTTATATTAAGAGTGGGTGGGGGTGGCGGCCAGGTGGTGTTGGGGTGAATTAGTATAACTATAATTTTTTTGTTTTAAAACTTGATACCATAAGCATATCTGTTAATGTTATAACCTCGGTCAGTAAATTAATCAATTGGAATCATCTTGGAAAAATGATTAAATGTATTTATTATGTATATATAATTGAGTTATATATATTAGTCCATTTGAGGGAGTTACACAGATGCGATGGTTTGCCTCACGTCCCCTCGAACATTATATGTATGCATTCTTCTCTTTGAGCAGGACACGACCATGGTGATATAGAACACACTTGTACTTAATGGTTATGATATGAATACAATGCTGTTATATTCTCTTTACATTTCCTGCTGAATACTTTACTTTCTGGATGCAATTAGTCTTTGTTACCCCATGAGGGTAAACATTTGGCGCCGTTGCCTAGACATACTCGGGAAAGGAATAAATAGATGGCGTAGGGGCACTATGGGCCTACCAATTGGTGAGATTAACCCAGAGGCTGACGACGCATGTACAGAGCTCTACGAAGGAGAAGATGCCACAACGAAGGAATTCTCAATTCTGCTTTAGGCGGCCATCGAAACCTACATCTGCTGGGAGGCCACAGAGGCTGAAGTTTCAACGAGTATTGTGTGGAGTGCATTGGGAGTAAGCCCTGCAGTAAATCGGTTGATGAGCCACCTCCCCTAGTTGCTTGCATAGGCGTCATTGGCACAACAAACCCGCCTAGAGGAGATTTCTCATGAGGAACGCCTACAGAAAGTTCACCGTGCATACCAGGAACGTGCGAACATCCATCGCCAGGAAGAATGCGATGGCACCTCTCGGGAATTCTAAAATTTGAGACAAACGGAATAAAGGAAGGACACTGAACAATTTGAAATGAGGAAATCACTCAATTGATTGAAAAGTGTTGTAATAAAATGACATGGATAAATAAAAGTGTTTTTCTTTAAATGATGTGTTGATTATTGCCCTGTGGAGAAGTGAGCAAAGAATTTATGCCCAATCAATTAAGTAAAAATAGAAATTTACAGAAGGAACTTGAAGGGGAGGAAGCTGGTAGAAAAGCTATACTCGCACAATAGCAAGTTGAGAGAAGGGAAAGATTCCGACGACGTGCCGAGGGACTACCGAAGGGAGGAAGTGAAGGCGTGGGTGTGGGGGAATCTAGCCACCACGACGGCGGGTGTGAGGAAGAATTGTTAGAAGAAACAAGATGCTTGTTGGGAAGCCTAACCTTAACCCCACAGACAAAAGAAGCGCGAAGGAAGGAGAGAAGAAGTCGTGTGTAGGAAGGCTAAGGAGACCGCCGCTGTCGAGACTATTAGAGTGATAGAGGGGCACGGGGATCATAGTAGCCTACCAGGCTTTAACACTTCCAGCAGTTCGGGGACATCAAGTGGTGAGGTACGAAACACTTTCCAGACACCAAACTTGGCAGTACCATTACAACCAGTAACACAACCAGCAACACAAACTGCGACACAACTTGTGCTACCGACACCGCCAGTGAAGGTGAACATGGCACGAAAGACGAAGTTGCACAAGTTCACGGGTGATGGGAAGGAAGATCCAACCCGGCATTGTAGGACCTATGAAACAATTTGGGCGGCCAACGGGGTGATCAACGTTGACGAATGGGTAAAGCAGTTCCCAACAACGTTGCGAGGAGTGGCGATAGACTGGTTCTTAGACATGGACCAGACAAAGATTGCTACATGGCAAGATTTGAAGAAGGAATTTTAGACCGTATTCAGATTGCTAAGGGATGATAACGAAATAGTGGCTGAGATTTATACGAGAAAACAAGGGAAAGAGGAAACCGTACGAGGCTATGGCGAAGGCTAAAGGAATTGGTCGGCAAAATGGAAAGCCAACTAGCCGACGGACTTAAGAAACAATGGTTTGTCGAAGGGTTGAAGCCGACACTTTGAAGGAAGATGAAGGTGGTCCCACCAACATCCTACAATGATAACTACAACAGAGCCATGGACTTGGAGAGGGAGAACAAGACCTCCAATAAGAAGGCTAGATCATTTGATGACGACTCCTCTGAAGGAAGTAGCAACGACGAAGCAAATAAAAAGGTACAAGCCCTTCAGAAGGATATGATGAGGATGATGAAAGAATTCAAAACTACTATGAAGGGGAGCACGAGTAAGTGTGACGAAGCCGATCTATGGTGTACCGGCTGTAAGGAGGGTCACACCAAGGGAGCATGTCCCAAGAAACAGTTTTGCGACATTTTCCGGATCGCGGGTCATTCTACGAGGGAATTCTCGTACAACATGAAATCTCGAAGCCAGCAGGTGCTATTAACCCAGGAGGCATCGGCCTCAGTAGCAACGGGTACAAACAACCAAAACAACAACACGATTTCGTCTGGTGTCTTTTGGAACAACAGGTGAGGGGGCAGGGTTAATGGCAACAACAATGATAACAATAATAGTCGAGGAGGCCGAAGTCGCCTTCAGTATGATACCTTCGGCCGACCCATGATACAATGTCATACATGTAGTCAGTGGGGACATTTTGCGAGAGAATGTCCAAAGGAAGCACCACAATTCCTTTGCCGATGGTGTGGTCCAGGAGACCACGATGAGACTAAGTGTCCTAAGCCCGGGGTGAACTTCCTAAGCATAGAAGAAGAGGAAATACTGATGCTAACCCACAGACAAGCAAAGAGAAAACTATACCCCAACCCCAAGACAAAGGAGCGGCTACAAGAAGCTAAGACCGCCATAGGGAAGGAATTGACTAACGAAAGGAGGGAAATGCATGGGAAGGCCAGAACCTCCTCGGAAAGCAACCTAGAACAAAGCATAATCCGACAGATGTTGCACACGGAAATCCTGGTAAAATTCAAAGACCTCCTTGTGGCTATGCTCCACCTGAGGGCGACTCTTTTAAATACAATGGCGACCAGGGAGCTGGAAATAAGGGGACCAAGCAGCGAGAAGAAAAACTCCCTCGGGAAGGAAGACCCTCTTGGATCCTCACAGGACCCAATTGTGTTGATGCTTAACGCAGGAAGGCATTCGGCTATAGTAGCGATGGGAATCCTTGGAGCAGTCTTAATTGACACCATAGTAGACGGAGGGTTCGGGGTCAACGTGTTACTAGAAGAAACATGGAAAAGATTGGGGAAACCTACATTGTGGCCGCCGACCTTTCAACTCCTGAGAGCAGACCAGCATGGGATTAAACCCATTGGCACGTTCATGGCACAACAGGTAATGGTCGTTACCCAACCATTCGTGCTCGATTTCATAGTGATTCCTTTGGAAAGAAAAGGGTATGACGCCATTCTTGGGAGAGGGTGGCTAGTGGAGCCTAAGGTCAAGCATGACTGGAAGAGAAATTCTATTTCTATAGAAAAGAGTAGCCGAAGATTCACCATTGATTTGAAGACACGGTTGGTTAGTGAGGACCCGGCATCATCCTCGGAGTTTGTAAGAGAGGAGGAAGACAAGGCAAGACAAAGAATGGAACCCAATAAGGAAGGAGTCTTGGAGATTGAAACACACTCCGACGACGATCTGGTTCCCTAAATGGACTCTTTCACTGGCAGATGGAGGATTATGAGGTATTCCAATGCAACATGCTCCAGGTAGATGAAGGGGATGAAAAACAAACATTTCTGCCAGAATATACCGAGTACTAGGAGAAGGATGGCTGGGTGACGGAGGATCCGGCACACAAATTTGACAAAGACAAGCCAATCAAATATGAGGAGCCTTCATTAAAAGTTGTGAACCTAGGGGACGAGGCCAATCCAAAGAACATCTTCGTTGGGGATGATTGGAATCCCGTACTTAAAGCAATGGCCTTCAAGATCTTTATGGAATATAAAGATGTTTTTGCGTGGACCTACAAGGACTTAAAGGGGGTACCTCCAGAGTTGTGCGTCCACAGAATAAAGTTGGTAGACGGAGTGGTACCTATACGGAAGCGTCCTTACTGAATGAACAAAAACTATGCCGCACGGGTAAATGAGGAGATCCAACGAATGCTGGAGGCAGGAATCATATTCAAAGTACAAACGAGCGAATGGGTGTCTCCCATAGTCATCTCCATGAAGAAAGAAGCCAATCAGATCAGGATATGTGTTGATTTTCGATGCTTGAACGCCGTAACTATTAAAGACCCATTTCCTATACCATTCATAGATAGCATCGTGGAGGTAGTAGCAGGGCACAAAATTTATTCTTTTATGGATGGATTTTCCAAGTATAACCAAATATCCATCACCGAGGAAGATAAGCTGAAGACAACCTTCGTGGTGGAATATGGGAATATGCCTATAACAGGATGCCCTTCGGGCTGTGTAACGCCCCAACTACCTTTCAACGAATAATTCTTCATATCTTTGATCAAATGTTGGTTGGACATTCCAAAGCCTTCTTGGATGATTTGTCCATCTACACCGCCAAGGACAACCACATAGTAGTCCTTCAGGAGTGCATGGAAAGATGCAGAAGGGCACGACTGGCGTTGAATCCAAAGAAGTGCCGCTTTATGGTACCGTAGGGATAACTACTCAGACACATTGTGTGCCAAGGACTTAAAATAGACCCCGACAAGGTGAAGGTGATCTTAGAAATGGAACCTCCCACAGATGTCAGTGGCGTAAAGACGTTTCTTGGACATATTTGGTACTATCGGAGGTTCATCAAACGGTATGCCTATGTGTCCTACCCGATGGACAAACTGACCTGGAAGACAAAACTTTACATATGGGGAGCAGAACAAGGCGAGGCCTTCGAAGGACTGAAGGCAAGGCTGGTGGCAACACCTATTTTGGCATAGCCCAATTGGGATAAGGAATTTCACGTCCATGTGGACGCTTCAAACTTTGCTATCGGGGCGACACTGGCACAAATGGGGGATAATGGGTTGGATCACCCAATATACTTTGCAAGCAGACTTCTCTCGAAGGCACAAAAAAATTACAGCACCACTGAAAGGGAAGCGTTGGGAATGGTCTATGCGGTGCAAAAGTTCCGGCACTACCTATTGGCGACCCCGTTCACCTTCTACGTGGACCATCAGGCTCTGATGTATCTGGTAAACAAACCCATAATCCAAGGACGGGTGTGTAGGTGACTACTGTTGTTACAGGAGTTCACTTTCAAAATCATAGTTAAACTTGGGAAGAGCCATGTAAGTGCGGATCATCTATCCCGGATTAAATCGGGGGAACCATCCAAAGGGGTGGATGATGATTTTCCAGATGCTCACCTGTTCAGAATAGCAGTTTTAGCTCCTTGGTATACAAGCATTGGGGAATACTTATCTCCAGGCTAGTTTCCTCCGGCAATACAACCTGGTGAACAACGGAAGATAGTTTTGAAAAGAAAAACATTTCAACTAATCAATGGACTTTTGTATAAGATGGGACTCGACCAGATCCTCCGGTGGTGTGTGATGGAAGAAGTCCCAAGAGTACTTTGGGAAGCCCACGAGGGTCCTACGAGAGGACACATGGGTTTAGATACAACTGCCTGGAAGGTATTGCTGGTAGGACTATGGTGGACGACCTTGTGCAATGATGTGCGGGGATGGGTGACAAGCTGTGATATGTGCTAGAGGGCAGGAAAACCATTGAAGAGGGACTTCATGGCACTCAACCCCTCTCAGGTACAAGAATTATTTGAACGGTGGGGACTTGATTTCATGGGACCCCTTAAGGCAAGCAAGGCACGAAGATGTAGGTATATCGTGGTAGCCACAGAATACTTGACAAAGTGGGTTGGAGCACGGGCCCTACTAGACAATTCAACTGTAAGTACTGCACAGTTTATTTATAAACAAATAATCACAAGGTACGACATACCCGTCCAGCTTACGAGCGACCGAGGGAGACACTTCGTCAACCAAATAATAAGGTTGCTTACGATGGAGTTTAAAATATTTCATTCATTTTCAATTCCCTACTACAAATGGGCGAATGGTCAAGCGGAAGCAACTAACAAGGTACTGGTATTAGTCATCTACAAATCTATTGGCATTAAGTGATGGTAACCGGTAAGCCTTCTACTGGTACAAGTTTTGTCATTGATTGGAAAAAGAAAACAGAGATATTGATTGGCAAAAGAGTATAGAGATTTGTCATCTCTATAAAAAGCATAAAGGCTAAAGACTCCTATATGCAGGAAGGATGGTTTGGCAGATGGTGCCAACATATGAGAACCGGTCACCATACAGAGCCTCAGCAACCGAGTATGGTATTTAGTCAAGGAAAGGAGGATTCAACCTTCCTCTGAGGACCTGGCTACAACCAGTGTAGTCAAGAACAAAGATAGAGAACAGAGTTAGTCAAGTACAGAGAAAGCAATAGCAAACCGGTGTTGACAATACAACCGAGGAAAGTGCAACCGGTAAAAGAAAGGGACCGTGACAGGTTAAAGACTCTTACCTATTCATAGCATAAGGATCTCAACCGATCTAGTAATGACTCTGGTATGAATTGAGGAAGTCATAGTCAACTATTTGTTCCAACCAACTCCTTGACCGAGATTTTCTGCGACAAATCTGGAGGTCTTTGAGTTAAACTGGTGATCGGTTTGAGGTACGTCTGGAGGATTTAAAGCCAAAATCAGAGGCTTTAAAACAAAGCGTTATCTCCTATGAAGGAAAGTTGCTTGACACGCAACTATTGCTTTCTTCATAAGGCAGATAAAGCAAGGGCATGCATCAGATGTTTCCTTAGTGAACTGGTACTCCACTGAGTAATGAATCCGATAAGGATCTGTAATTAGGTCATACATAAGGAGCACAATTAGGGCTAAGTCTCTATATATTCTTCTGCTTGAGGAGAAGAAAAGTCGTCTTCATTCTGCCAGAGAAAAGAGTGAACCTGAAAAGCTCAAAAGAAGCTAGGGTAAATCAGAAAGAGAAAAAAAAGAAAGAAGTGTGTGCAGAGAAGCACAACAATAGAGGAGAACACACCTGCAGCGACCGGTGACGATTATCAGTTGAGCATAAATAGAGATCTTATCAGGCTATGCAAAGCCATCTGTAAAAGGTCAATCTTCTATTGTTTTCTAGCAATTACAATAGCTAAAACTCCAGTATTTGGGTGGACTCTAACAGGTCCCTTGTATCAAATCCCTTAACCAGGTGGCATCTTGTAAGCTGTTCAAAGTCCTTTAACCAGGCAGGCACTAACCGACCTTATTGTAACAAATCCTTTAACCGGGTCGCACCTAACCATGTTATTATCCTTTAACTGGGAAAGCTCCTTACAGGGCGTACTCCAGAAGAGTACAAAATTTGTGAGGTCTCCTCACACCGTGGTTTTCACCCTAACCGGGTTTCCACATGATAAATCTGGTGTCACTGTGTGAATGTTTGCTTACTGTTATTATGTGCTTAAATATGTTTGCCTTTTAGCTGTAAGTTTACTTCACCGGATTTAAAGAGAAAAAGTTTTAGAGGTGCTGATTCACCCCTCCCCTCTCAGCACTGGTTGGGACTGTCAAAATCTTGTGGGGTGAAAGGGGAAGATTGGGAAGAAAGACTTCCCTCGGTGCTGTGGGCATACCGTACGACATATAAAGTCACTACTGGACAAACCCCATTTCAACTAATGTATGGACAAGAGGCTGCCGTGCTTGCTGAATTTATGGTACCAAGTCTGAGGATAGCCGTTGAGAACGGATTAGGGGACATGGAAAGCTTGAAGGAATGATTGTATAACCTCAATAAGCTCGATGAGAAACAATTGCTGGCACAATGGGCGACGGAGATAGTCCAAGGACGTAGGAAGGTTTGGCATGACAAGCATGACAAGCATCTGAAACAGACACAGTTCACGCCAGGACAGTTGGTCCTTAAGTATAATGGGCGGAATGAGATTAAGCTAGGAAAATTCAAAGTTAAATGGCTAGGACCCTACAAGGTTTGCCAAGTCAGTGACAATGGTGCAGTCAAGTTGTGGACGCTGGCTGGAGAGGAGATACCCGACACTGTGAACAGGTCAAAATTGAAATTATATCACGAACAGGGGCAGGAAGCAGACTCCACTCATCAAGGCTAGGCCCGTGATCAGGTATTTGGAATTCATCTTTAAAAAATAAAAATAAAAATAAAAAGGGAACCGACGGAAGTAGTCATTGAACGGTGGCATGTCACCAAACGGTGGTAGGTCACCGTCACAAAAGCCAAGCCACCGTTATAAGAAGTAAAAAGGCTTTAGGCCAAATTATGTTTCTTTGCGGCAGCCTTCATTCCGCCCAAGACCGTACGCATAGAGATATATGCACGCATTCTTGGAACAATACAAAGGGGTTTTTGCAGATCCATACAGCTGTACGACCACCGAACAGACAAAGGAAGAATATTGCAGTTTGCACTTGGGGAGACCTTTGTACAACTTTCGTACGACAACAGTTAGGAAGAAAAGAGAAGACATTGGAGAGCAAGGAAACATTATTGGAAACATAACCGTTTCTGGACAGTTATGCATTATGCAATAAAGAGGAAGTGGAAAGCCTAGTTGGAGGAAAAGATGAATCCAGAAAAGGAAGTGAAGGTTTTTCCCTCTGGAGTCTAGGTAGAAGGAAAAATGGGGAGAGGCAAAGCTGTCCAGAAAGAGCAAGTTACCCATGAAATAGTGGCATTCGAAGGCCTCAACGGGTTAGAGTGCAAGAGATTGTGGCAAGAAACACCAGACACAGATGAGGTGAAGAAAGTGTTGCGACATGCTAGTGTGCATTGGACAATTCAGATGCCCCTGTTCCATGTCAAAAATTTTGAGCCTATGTTGCGGGTAATGATGAATACCTATGATAGGCAAACAAGGAAAAGCACATTCGAGTACAGGAAACAGGTGCTCATTGTTTCGTTTACCCCAGTAGACTTCACACGTGTATTTGGCATTCTTGGGAAGAATGGGCAGAAAATTGAAATAAAAAAGCAGATGGCAGTAGAGCCGAAAGAGTTCTGGATAAAAAGAGTTTCCCGCACCCTCACCCCAACCGAGTTGGACTCCATATTACAGGTGACCAAGAGCTGAGACATCAAAAAGGAGTTTATTGCCGAGGGTCCCTGGTGGTGCATATTGGACGTAATGAAAAGAAGACTTACTGGGGTGAGTAGGGCATTAGACATTGCACTGCCATAGATTGAACAGATGAACGACTTGATGAATGGAGTGGTGTATGATTGGGCAACTATGTCATCAGATAGGATGTATGAGTTCATGACCTTGTAGCATCGTACTTTCCATATGCCACATCACGCCATTGGGTTGTTCCTTGAGGCTACACTAAGAATGCCATTAGACAAGATGGAACTGGTGCCTTAGGGAAAACTTGTAGCAGGTGAGCCTCCAGTTTTCTATTGGCAGTACTTGGACACAGGACGAACGACAGTTGGACAGAAGAGGTCACGACAGGTGGTGGAATCTGATTGTGAGGATGTGGATAGACGGCAGGAGACCAGCACAGACCACTCTAGTAGTGACTCGGAGGCCAAGGATGGTGATTCAACGGAGGAGACAGTAGTCCGGTTTGCCACGCCCCTCCTATCACCCTTGACGTCTTTGATACAGAGAGAAGTGATTGGACCTCCGAAAGTGCCAGAGGTGGACATTGGACCTTCGACAGTACCCATTGTGGAGGTAGATGCAGAATCGAAGGTTATATCCATTATGGAGGTAGATATAGAATTGGAGGTTGCCGAAGGCACAAATATGGATATAGAACATGAGCGCCAAAGTATTGCGCTGGGTTTGGTTCGATTGGAGCTAGTGGGAGTTGATGCCATAGTCATCGTAGACAGTGCTCTCCTTAAGGATCCATCACCTCCGACAAGTGCCTCGAAGAAAACTATGAGTTCTTGGCGGGAGAAGAAGTTTTCTATGACAGTCTCGGAAGCAACAGGGGTGGTGATCCTATCTCCTTGCCGGGAGGAGGCTTAGGTGGCAAAGGACTTGGGGACGACCAACCTAGAGGGTGGGAATACCACTAGAGACCTGGAGCATATGCCTATGGAGGAGGGAAATGCAGGAGAGCCGACTACGTCTGGGCATAACGCTGATGAGATTCTGGAGGAGGATAGGGCGGTGCATTTGGCGGATACAGGGATGCAGTCAGAAGAAGAGGATATTGAGACGTCATTAGCGAACTTGGTAGCACGAGGCCGTTAGATGATAGTCATAGTTGAGGCTCGGGCCCTGAAGGGAGTGATTTCAAAGTTGTGGCGACTTTGAACTTTTGTACAGCAGGAGTGCCCGACTGCTTTTGTAGAGTGTTTTGGATAGGGTTTGAGATCTGCTGAAGTGACACCTGAGATGTTGAAGACGTGGTCTCTTCTTGTGCTAGTGACAGAAAATGAGGTACAGGGCATCATTCGCTAGATAGAGCAGGCCTTCCAGGAGAGCTATTATGTCTCGGCTGGACGAGAGACTGCAGTGGTGGATTCAGAGAGAGCTCGGGAGGAGCTGGCCACTAGGTTGGCAGTAATAGAGCGGGACTTAGTTGAGAAGGCATAGGCGATGGAAGCCGAGAAGGCATTAGGAGTGGCCTTGGAGGATAAACTAGCGAGGGAGACAGAGTCGTTCGAGCAATAGTTAGCAACAACCATCCATGAGAGACAGACCTTGGAGTCTAGTTTGGTCCGAGCCTAATAGGAGGCAAAGGAGCAGCAAAAGGACCTTCAAGAGGCTGCAGTGATGGTGAAGTCCGCACTTGAATTTCAGTCAGTCACTGAACAAAAGTTGGCGGCACGGACAACCCAAATGTATTAGTTGCGCTCTTGATTGGGATCTTCTTCGGTGCAACCAGCCTCTTCAGGGACGCTCCCTATGGCCGCTTCTTGTACTTAGTTGTACATATTGTATTTAGCATCATTCCCTTAGTGTTGTTAACGTTCCAAACATTTTGTATGATGTCATCCGGAGACAACTTTCTTTTTGGGAGGGATGATGTTGTAGGGAAAATGGGTAGTTAGACGGTTAGTCCATCCGAGGGAGTTACATGGATGCGACGGTTCGCCTCGCATCCCCTCGGACATTATATGTATGCATTCTTCTCTTTGAGTAGGACACGACGATGGTGATATAGAATGAGGGCAAACTATATTCTTGTTAGGTAGAGGAATATATAGACTTCTTGCGCTATTTGCTTTTTACATGCATGACCTGTTTAAAGATCACCTTCAGATCCTTCACCCAATGGAGTATGAGTTCACTAAGGGAACATCCGATGCATGCTATGCTTTATTTGCTTTATAAAAGAAACAACAAATGCGTGTGAAAAGCTTTCATTCACAAGAGATATCTTCATGTTTTAATGCCACAAACTCCAACATTAAAACCTTCAATTGCCCCTTGTACCGATCATCTTGATAACTCAAAGTCTACCGGATTTTGTGCAACAAATCCCGATCAAAGAGTCAGACAACTGTTTGTCGACTATGACTTTCCCCGGTTCATCAGTCGTGATTGAATCTTCACTTGATCGGTTAAGATCTTTAGGTTGTGCACAAGTTACCGGTTCCTGCTACCGGTTATCCGTTGCATCTTCCTTGGTGACCAGTTGCTCTGATGATCAGTTAGAGCATTATTAGTAACATATATAGTCTCTTCTTACTTGCACAGTGTCACCAGTTTCCAAACCAGTCTCTCCTCGCACTTATTGTAGTCAGTTGTGTTTGTCCCTGCTTCACAGATTGAACACTGGTATCCTTAGTCATAAATGACAACACCTCTTTGCCAATCAATGACAATACCTCTTTTGCCATGTATCGGTTGCATTCTTATTGGTTAATCAACTAATGCCAACAATCTCCCCCTTTGGCATTGATGGAAAAACCATAACAAATCATGACATTACCGGATTTCTACCTCTACTAGTCATACTCTCCCCTTTTGACAATAATGCCAAAGGGTAGTCAGAAAGACTACCTTAATGAGATCTGCTCCCCTCTACGAGCAATAGTCTTATTCATCAATCTAGTTAAGATGACGCTGATTCCTCTGTTGAAGCATAATGAATTGATGAACACCTTTGCCTATTTAGTGAAGATCAGGAAGGGGTATCACCCCTAATTTACCTCTGAGATACTCAAATGTACTCTTTGGTAATGGCTTTGTGAATATGTCAGCAACCTGTTCTTTTGTGGGAACATATTCCAATCTTACTTTATTTTGCACCTGCTCTCTCAAATAGTGATACTTTATAGCAATGTGCTTTGTTTTGGCGTGCATGACAGGATTCTTAGATATGTTTATTGCACTTGTACTGTCACAGTAGATTGCAATCGGTTCAGTTATCTGTTCTTGGATTCTTTCCAATATATGTTTGATCTAGATCACCTGTTTGCAATTGACTGCCGCAGCAACATACTCTGCTTCTGCTGTGGACTGTGAAATGCAGTTGTGCTTCTTGCTAGTCCATGACACAATCTTTTCTCCAAGAAAGAATGCGCCTCCACTTGGCTCTTTCTGTCATCAATATTACTAGCCCAATTTGCATTAGCGAACAGCTTTATTTAGAAGCCTCCCTTGTGAGGAAACCATAGGCCATACTCCTCAGTGCCCTTTAGGTATTTGAAGATTCTCTTCACTGCTATCAAGTGTGTCTTTGGGATTTGCAAGAATCTTGCTACAATGCCTACTGCATGTGCTATGTCTGGTCTGCTATGCATTGCATACTGTAATTTGTCAATCCTAGACCGATACAATGTCTCATTTACTTCTTTTGCATCATCTTCTTTTGATAACTTGAGGTTAGTCATTGGTGTACCAACTGGTCTAGATTCTTCTAACCCAAAGGATTTAAGAATTTCTTTGACGTACTTGGATTGAGAAATGAAAATACCTTCTTTGAGCTGATGGACTTGTAGTCCAATGAAGAATTTTATGGCTCCAATCATGGACATTTCAAATTATTTCTTCATTTCCTCAGCAAAGACTTTGCTCATCTTGTCATCTCCTCCAAAGATGATGTCATCCACAAAAGTTTCAGCAATTAGGTTACCTTCTTTTCTAGTCTTAAGATACATATTGCTGTTATCTCCTTTTTTTTGAATCCTATTGTCAAGAGGTATGAATCCAATCTCTCATACCGAGCCCTTGGGGATTGTTTTAGCCCATAAAGAGCCTTTTTTCAGTTTACAGGCCATACCACTCTTCTCTGTGGATGAGAAGCCTTACGGTTGTTCAATGTAAACTTCCTCCTCCAGTATACCATTCAGGAATGCAGACTTTACATCCATTTGGTATACTTTGAACCTTTTGTGAGCAACATAAGCAAGTAGGATTCTCACTCCTTCCAATCTGGCCATAGGTGCAAAAGTTTCACCATAATCCAGTCCAGCCTCCTATGCGTATCCTTTATAGACTAACCTTGCTTTGTTCCTTATCACTTTTCCATCTTCATTCAGTTTGTTTCTGTAGACCCACTTGGTCCCAATGACATTCTTGTCCTGTGGTCTTGGTACAAGAATCCATGTGTCATTCTTCTCTATCTGCTCAATCTTTTCTTCTATGGCCTTGACCTAGTTTTCATCTTCCAGGGCCTCCCTGGTGGTTTTTGGCTCTACGCTGGAAAGCAAACAAATACTTTCTCTAGCCTTTCTTCTGGTAAGAATATTAGCATGCTTGTCACCTATAATGTTATCAGTGGAATGATATGTGTCATACCTTGGAAGAACCGGTCAGTGTTCCCGGTCTATATCTTCTGTTTGAGAAATTTCTTTAGCATGGTCATGAACAATTTCCTGTTCATCATCTAGAGTTGGTCTTATGTTTTCAGGTACATCAGCTACATCATCCTGCTCCAAGGGTCTGATTACGTGCTCTTCTCCTTCGTCAGCAACACTTATTTCATTGAATTCCAGATGATTTTCAGCATTATGGTCCTGATGAGTGTCATACTCATTATGACTGATTTTACTCCTCGGTTCTGAATGTTCATCAATCTTTACATTGATACTTTCTATTATTTTTCCTGTCCTCTTATTCAGACATCGGTAGGCTTTACTCTTGGTAGAATAACCCAGAAATATGCTATCATCACTCTTTGGCTCAAACTTGCCAGAATACATCTCTTTTAATGTAGCATTTACTACCAAAAATTCTGAAGTAGCCTACACTGGGAGTGTGACCGAACCATAATTCATAGGGAGTCTTACAGATTCCTTTCTTGACCTGAACTCGGTTCAGTGTATAAACAACAGTGCTGATAGCTTCTCTCCAGAAGTGATGGGGGGTATCCTTCTAAATCATTAGGGTTCTCGCACAGTCAATCAGAGTCCTGTTGCTTCTTTCGGCAACTCCATTTTGTTGCGGGGTTCTTTGTGCAGACAACTGTCTTTTTATACCTTGTTCCTCATGATAGTGAGTGAACTCTTGAGAGGTGTATTCACCTCCTCTGTCTGATCTCAAACACTTCAAGCTTTTACCGGTCTCCTTCTCCACTCGAGCCTTGTAGATTTTGAACATATGAAAGGCCTCTGGTTTTTCTCTAAGAAAAAATGTCCTCATCATTCTTGAGAAATCATCTACAAAAAGCATGAAGTACCTGTCTCCATAGTAGCTCTTTGTTCTCATGGGTCCACACAAATCTATGTGTACAAGATCCAGAACATTTTCAACAGAAAAAGATTTACTACTGAAAGTTGTTCCTGTCAGTTTACCTAATTGAGAATTCTTACAAATACCTCTATCAGGTTTTGTAATCTCAGGAAGTCCTTTGACTGACTTCTTCTTGCTCACCTTGACAATACTGTCAAAGTTTATGTGGCAGAGCCTTTTATGCCACAACCAACTGTTGTCCTCTTTGGTTATAAGACATTTTATTTCTTTCTCCTTTGACTGACGCTATGAGGAAGGCTCCTTCCATTGAGTCCAGATAGAATAGGTTCCCTTTACTCTGTCTACCAGTTGCAACATGAGCTCCTGATTGGTTCTTGATAATACACGAACCTTGCCCGAATTCCAACAGGTATCCCTTGTTGTTTAGTTGAGCAAAACTCATTAGGTTGTACTTGAGTCCTGCCAGTACACATCCTCACATACAACATCATTGCTAAGTGCAATAGAACCTTTACCTTTGATAGCACAAGTAGCGTTATTACCAAAGGTTACCAATCCGCCATCATTGAGCTTTAGGTTGATGAACTTGTTCTTATCACTAGTCATGTGGTGAGTGCATCCATTGTCAATGATCCAGTCATCATGCTGATGAGATCTTGAAATAAGCGCCATTTCACTTATCACTTGGCTTTCTTCTTTTATTGCAACAAATGCAATTTCTTGATCTTCAGAGTCTTCAGATTCATTATCTGTGACTCTTTCTGCAAGGTAGCATTTCTTCTTTGCTTTGCTCTTGAATCGGTTGCTCTTTTCTTTATTTTCATTGTCTGGACATCTTGCAGCAATGTGTCCTATCTTATTGCAAGAGAAACATTTTAGTTGGAGTTTACCTTTGTTCTTCCCTTTTACTCTTGGAAATCTCCTAGCGATGAGTGCTTCAAACTCATCTTGCTCCATTTCTTCAGAGAGCAGATTCTCAACAAAACCTCCAATCTTACTGGAAGAGCTATTGCCGGTTTCTCTTCCTTTCTTGGTGGAAGAGGTATTAACAGAAGATTTAAAAGCAGCTTCTTGCATGGATAAGCTGTTATCAAAATTGCTCAATTCAAATGCAGTCAACTTACTGACTAGGGAGTCAAGAGTGATTTGAGCAGTGGTCACTGACCTGAGCTTTTGTATGGCTGAGATCTTGATAGCATATTGAGGCCCCAGCATTCTTAATATTTTGTTTATCACATCTTCCTCACTCAGTATTCCTCCAACGCTTTTGATGGAGTTCATCACTTTGATTCTGTTGCTGTATTGCTCAATATCTTCTCCCTCGTTCATTCTCATATCATCATATTTACCTCTAAGGCTTTTTACCTTAGCTCTTTGAACATGTGGGTCACCACCATATACTGTTTGCAGCTTAGCCCACATCTTGTGAGCAGTTGTCAGATTTTCAATCTCTGCATAGACATGATTAGGTAGCGTGCTTGCTATCATATCCATTGCAGCAGTATGTTCAGTGTTGATCTTTTGCTCATCCGGTGTCAAGGTACTGGTGGGTTCGGTGTAATCATGAATTACATGATTCCAGTATTGATCTCCGGTGGTTTTCATATATAGCTTCATTCTGCTACACCGTAGAGTGAAGTTTTCTTTAGAAAACTTTGGTCCTTCCTTCCTCATCATTTGATCTTTTTCCTGTTGCGGTTAAGCAGCCTTTTGACAAAGGAAAGTGGCTCTGATACCAATTGATGGTTCCAATCGGTGCTGAGAGGGGAGGGGTGAATTAGTACCCACTAAAACTACTAAAAACGAATCTGATATAATGTAACTAAAACTGTAAGCAGAACAGATTCTAGAATAGAAATAGCTATCAACCAATCAAGCAATAGACAACACCAAATTTATCACGTGGAAACCCAAATCGGGGGAAAACCACGGTGTGAGTAAACCTCACAAATTTTGCACTTTTTTGAAGTGCGCCTTGTAAGGAGCCTTCCCTGTTAAAGGATTACAAACACACTGTTAGATGCGACCCGGTTAAGGGATTTAAGAATTAAGGCTTGTTAGAGCCTGCCTAGTTAGAGGACTTAGAACACCTAAACAGATGTCACCCGGTTAAGGGATTTAATAGAAAGGATTTGTTAATGTGCACCCAAAATACTGGGATTTCGCTATTGCAATTATCAGAGAGCAATAAAGGGTTTGATCTTTTGATGATGGCTTTGTTGAGCCTGATAAGATCGCTGTTCTATTCAACAGAGAATCATCACCGGTCACTGCAGGTATGTTCTCCTTTGTTGTTGTGCTTCTTTGCACTCTCTACTTTCTTCTCCTCTCTTCACCTTAACTTCTTTAGCGTATAGGTTCACTCTTTTCTTTGGCAAAATAAGGGCAAACTATATTCTTGTTAGGCAGAGGAATATATATACTTCTTGCCCTATTTTCTTTTTACATGCACGACCTGTTTAAAGATCACCTTCAGATCCATCACCCAATGGAGTATCAGTTCACTGGGGGAACATCTGATGCATGCTATGCTTTATCTGCTTTATGAAAGAAACGATAGATGCGTGTCAAAAGCTTTCCTTCACAAGAGATATCTTCATGTTTTAATGCACAAACTCCGGCATTAAAACCTTCAATCGTGCCTTGTACCGATCATCTTGATAACTCGAAGTCTATCGGATTTTGTGCAACAAATCCCGGTCAAAGAGTTAGACAACTGTTTGTCGACTATGACTTTCCCCGGTTCATCAGTCGTGATGAAATTTTCATTTTATCGGTTAAGATCCTTAGGTTGTGCATAGGTTAGGACTTTAACCTGTCACCGTCCCTTTCACTGGCTGTACTGGTTGCATCCTTTCCTCTATTCTTGTTATCGGTTACCAGTTGCATCTTCCTTGGTGACCGGTTGCTCTGATGATCAGTTAGAGCATTATTAGTAACAAATATAGTCTCTTCTTACTTGCACAGTGTCACCGGTTTCCAAACCAGTTTCTCGTTGCACTTATTGTAGTCAACTGGGTCTGTCCCTGCTTCACAGATTGAACACTGGTATCCTTAGTTATAAATGACAACACCTCTTTGTCAGTCAATGACAATACCTCTTTTGCCATGTACTATTTGCATTCTTACCGGTTAATCAACTAATGCCAACAGCAACAACAATGAATAATTTGGAGTCCTTGGACAATCAATCACAATAGAAATATCTCTCCATCTCCAAATTCATCTCTCGGAGAGAGACTTCATGAATTTGCTACTTTTGTAGACTAGGGTGGTTAGTTATGCCACCAAAACTACTTGATGAATTCCAAAAATTTGATGCCCCAATTGCCTCTCCTAGTGCTCCTTTTAGACCTCCATGGGAATTCCCTCCAAGATATTCGAATTTCAATTGGGCCTTTTAGGAGGGAAATTAAGTAATTGTGGCCCAAAATAATAAATAACCTAATCCATCGGCCCCTCCAATAACTGTTAATTAATTAATTAATTGTTAATTCCCTTATGATAATTAATAAGCTACGGGAATCAAATAGGTTATTAATTAAGTTCTCATTTTTCCTTTGATATTTAGGGACATGACACTCAAACAGCAAAGTATTATCGGCTTTGCGGCTCTTTAAACTTTGTTTTTCAATAAAAAATTAGCTTCTTTATGGAAAATCTTGTCGACTTCAAAAACTTGAGTGAGTTGGTCTTTATAGGATAACAGGTCAGTTCTCTGTAAAATAGATTGGCCTTCTCTTGAAAGCAGGAGTCAGCTCCTTCATTTAGTTGGCCCTTGACAGAAACTTGCCCTTTGATTTGATAAGAGCAAGTTGAAAACAACAAACTTCCTTTCTTCTCAGTCAATCTTCTTCTCAATCAGTGTACTCTCTCCAAAGGCTTCCTCACTTATGACCAGTGTAGCCTTCATAGAGCTTCCTTGCACTGATACCAATGCTGGAAGAATGAATGCATAGACTTTAGGAGAATTGGATGGTACACAGTTTAACAACTGCAGCTTTATTTTTTATTGAATGGGGAATGTAACGTTATGTCTAAAATTATATTACGTTGCAACAGATAACATCTAATAATTTATTTTTCTGTTTGCAACTTTTAGAACTTGCTCTGAGAGTGCTTGCATTTGTGGCAATTAGCCATGTTTAATTTGCACTTTTTGTTGCAGGTGCTTTTGAGCTTATAGAAGATGAGTCAAAGGCAGGCGAATGTTTATGGATAACAAACCGACTGGGTCTTGAATATTGGCCAACTGCTGAAGAGAAAAAGAAGTATTTAGTATCTTCCCAAGCAAAGAATAAGATCTCATATAAAGCACAAATGAGTTTTAAGGTTGTGCCGACAATTCCGGACGATTTTGAAAAAGTGTGAGTGATAAAAGTACTCTAATTTGTCTTACTGATCCATTTTAAAGATTGATATTTAGGTAATGCTAGCATTGATTTCATTTTAGACAAATATGCAGGTCAATCATAGGTAATTGATAGAGATTTTCTTAGAATCATAATTTAGTCTTGTTTTTAAAGTGTAAGTCAAAATTATTCATCACATTTCTTCTGTTTTTTGGGCTTTTTAGTTTGAAGAAAAGTGAGCTTCCTATGCTGATACATAATTATGTTATTGACTAAGCTAAGCCTGATTGCAGAATGTATTAGAAGACAGAAAGGAAGTAGATTTTAAATCATTTTTGATGTTTTTTAAGAACTATATGGGGCTGTAGATCCATTTCTTTAGATTAGCATTATTTTCCACTTCAAAGGTTGCAACTTGAGTTAAAAAGGTAGAAAACTTCACTGCACTGCTATATCAGATGACTTGAGAATCTACTATTTCTTATTGATATTGCCCCCCCTTTTGTAGTTTTTGCTATTTTCTATTTTTACTTGTATTCTTTTTCTGATGTTTCTGCAACAAACACAACTGGATCAGGAATTAAAACTTGTAATACAAATGGTGATTCCAACTACCAAGCTGGAAACTTAAAAAACCCTTAAATAATTTTCACTTAGACATGATTTGAAATCAATATAACAGCAGAAACAACATTGATTTTATTCAATTGGAAGATGGGAAAAATGATTACAATGCTGATGTGCTAGCTGGAACTGAATTTTTAAAGTTACAACATCCGAAATGAACTCACGTGTGGACAATGATTAAATTAATGCAATATAGCCACTGCTAGAGCACCCTAAATGACTTACCAGTGCTCCCAAAGCCAGGTACATAACTATTAGTGTTGGATGTAACCTTCTGATGATTGGAACAACACTTTATATGATTGACATGACCTTCCAGAATGTTGGAACAGCACCCTAGATGACCATGGCAAGGCTGTGAATGATTGTTGGTGGCTCAGAATCAATGTAGAAGTTCTGCACTAGCCCTCAAAGGCTTCCCGAACACAGATTTGGGCTGAATTGAAAGTCCAAATCCAGATTGACCTCAATTAGGTTGATGAAATTATGTAAAATAGTGATCGTAAAAATGCCGTCGTGCTTTGCCTCGATGGAGAGTGATAAAGTGATGATTTGCCTTGAATGAGGCTGGAAAAGGTTGTAGATGCTAATCACAGCCCTCCAAAGTGGTCCCAGTGCCGGTCACTTTCCAGAAAGTTGTAAAAATGCTGTTTGTCCTCCTTTGGAAGTGGTATGACAGTCTCTATAAGCACTTGATAATTTGATACTGTATGTAATTAAAGCCCAAAAGCCCTCCAATATGCGTATCGCCCTTCTAGGGTATCAAAAAATATGAAGTAAAATACTGATCACTCTACTTGGGATGATGTGGCAGCTTCTAAAAGATGCAAATTGGCGATCCAAACAGCAACAATGCATAAACCTTCACAAATTTGCCAATACATAAAAATGGTTATCCTTCAAAAGTGTGCTCAAGTTGGAAATGCAACAAGATGATGAAAACACTTGAAAATATGTACTAAAACTTCAAATCAGCTCACAATGCAAGTCTCGTGTGGAATTGCCAATGCTTGAGAACGAGGATTTTCGTCCTCAAAGATCTTTGAAAACAGCATCCTTGAATGAGTAGAATGAACAAAATGCTCAATCTAGAAAGTGAACAAAATGCCAAAGTGAACGCTAGATACCAAATGAGACCAGGCATCCCTTTTTATTTTACTGTGTTTAAAAAATACTTATTTTAATAATATTATATAAGTTGTCTCTTAAATTAAACATTATCAGGTCCAACATAAAATAATATTAAAAATTATTTCTCTTACTTTGCCTTTAGCCTACATGAAATGATACAAGCTAGAGGTCTTCTCCTTGGCACTATTTCTGAAAAAGGGACATGACATTATCAAGGTCTTGAACTCAAAATGATTCTTAAGAATGTGAGTTAATGTCAAATATAGGATGAAGACCTAATAAATAATGAAGTTAGTAACTATGCAGAAATTCATTACTTAGAGATCAATGTGGCAGAACAGTAATGCATTTGCAATCTATAATGATTTTATGATGATTCAAACATTATTTTGTTGCCATTATAAGAATTACTTACCCCACACAAATGACCACCTCTTCTATGTATTGACCATGCTATATCAACAAATGCGATTACATAACTTTTGTCAGCTTATGAAATTTTGTCCTCTTGTCATGTGTTTGTTTTCTTTTGACAGGATTGTATCGTTCTCATGATATGATTGTATCTTCTTTGTGGTCTCTCTTTGCCACAAAACAATTTATGAAAAACAAGATTTAGAAAGAATTTCATGGAAATATTTTGGTTATAAGGGTGCCATTCTTTGTGTTGACAATGGTTCATGAGTGGGTGAAAACATTGATTAAAATTTTTCTTTGTAATTTCTTCTAGAAGCTATTGTCTTCTAAATGATATGGATTGTGTAAGTTTTAAGATATGGTAGCACGCACTTTCCTAGAAGTAAGAATAATTGCATCTGCAACCAAGGAGAATAAAACCTCAAATATTAAAATCAAAATAAAATTTGCAACAATGATGTCTTTGGAAAGGTCTGCAATTCTTCTTGTAGTGAAAGTTAGGCCTTCATAGTGTAAAGACATGCATAAAAGAGGCAACTCTCTCAATTGGTCTTTAATTAATATCAGAACTCCCTGATCCCTTGAATTGTAGAAGTACTACTCTTACCTCTACACTTGAAGCCTAGTGTTATAATAAGTTTTTATGTTGCCCAGACCAATGTGAAGCTAATTCCAGCATATTGAGCTAATGTTTTGGACAATAAAACACGGGTTCTCAATAGTGATGCCTAATTATGGTTAAGTAGAATTTTTCGGTTGTAAGTCTAATTAGAGCCCAATTAAGGGAAATTACAGATATTTAAGCAAATGTGATCTCTTCCTTACCTATAGCACATAATTATTAATTCTAGTTTAGCCTAATTAGTGGTATTATGATCTTGAGCAGACATAATTAAGTATGATAATAGACATCTTATTCTATTTTGAGAAATCTTCTTTTGCCTTAAATACATTTTACTTGAAGCGTTCACAAATTGTGAATTTGCTTAATGAGATATGTTGAATTTGAAAGTACTTGTTTGGGTATTTATATTGGTACTGCAATCTTTGTTCCATATGCTAATCACTCTTAAAAGGTGACTCTTTTGTGATTGGTTGGAGAATTGTTTCATTCTTTGGTATGTGTAAGGTTCCTATCAAAACTTTCTATCTTGAAATGTTTTCTTTAGATTATGCTGTAAATTTTATCCATAACAGATAAGGATCCTCTTTAAGCTATATTCATTTAATGGGGATGGTTATTTGGTCTAAGACCTTTGATGACATATTTTGACCCACTTGTTTAAAAGTGACACACTTTTCAACATCATTTGTGGACTAGGCTTTCAAGCTATGGATTCTAAAATATAGGGTATGGTTTTTGTCTATTAAACATGGGTTCTCAAATGCAATACCTATAATTAACTTTCTTAAGGTCAAATTAGTCATGTTAGGGTCTTGTCTATTTAGGGCCAATTAAGTAATATTTAGGGCCTGTTAAATATATGTAATCTTTCTCTGATGCGCTTAACTATTTTTATGTATAGCAAAGGTGATCTAGGAGGATTTGGGGCACTCAAGAATGCTTAACGATGTTCTTGCCAGAACTTGGCTTTTGCAGCTCCATTGACAACTCTGCCATCACTTGCAGAACACGTGGTGGTAGTGTGATTATGCGACAATCTAACCTATCTTCAATCTTTCCACAACCTTTGATGACATCTATTTTTATATACTTATTTTGAATTGTTAGTTGTAGTGCATTTCTTGAGTAGTGGTGAGATAGAGGATTCTCATCGTTTGAGCCAACACAATAAAGCTGTACGCAGTCTTGTAATTACCAAATTGCCCCTTCAGCCTTCTCATGTATAATATTATAAAATTCGTTTCTTTGTAAAGTGAGAAGCTAAAAAGTTAGTAATAGACAAGGGGGTAGCTTAGGTATTCAATATATCATATTTCTTTGATCATGTTCAAAATTTTGTCTAATAAAAATTGTCTTCATAATTCTCATTGATGGTTCCAACTTATTTGGTTAATACATCTTCCCCTTATCATTGATACTTAGATTTAGTTTTTGAATTTTACAACTCATGATCATAGGTTTGGCTTAGATTAATGGTATCAAAGTGGTACAGTTCCTATCATGTAAAATGATATTGAGGTATACATCCATATCATGTTTTAGTTTGCATGCCCTTTCATACTAGTTTGGACGAAGCATCATCAATCACTTTCCCTAACTCCTTGAGTGTGTACATCATCCTTTGGAAGGTTCCTCCTCTTCTAAACTCTTCAAGTCAATCTATACAACTCCATTTCCAAAGCAAATTTAATTGTATATGCTCTAGATAATTTGATTAATCGCCTTTTCTTCTACTTCATGATAAATCATTTCTGTTACAAGGAAAAGAAGATTACTTTTGTCATTCTAAAATTTGCCTTAGTCTTTAAACAATGGTTGGAAAATTATTATGCATCCCATGAGGCTATAATGCCAGAATCTCTTGGTACTTGAAATGGTTTCATTGAAGCCCTAGAAGAGATCTATGATGCAGAGGGAAGGGTGGTGGTATTAGTTACACAAGTAGAGTTAGAAATTTCAGAGGTTTAGGCACTATGATATACCCAAAGCCTTAAGTGCATTAGAGACTTGACTTACCAAAACTTTTCCCAAGACTCCTAAATGATATTTTTGGTCTTATAGGATCTCAATAACTTAGATTCAAGGATTTCCAAGGTTCTAATTCAATCCCATACTCCTATTCTACAAAATCCTCTTAATCTGTCCCAGAGGTCTAATAGCCAGTCTAGTAGCCCTGCAGCAGGTTTAAAATTGAAATAACTTTGCTTTTTCCCAAAATACTTGACAAGATAAGATCATTTACAAACACCCTTTTCAAAGTACTATAACATATCAAAATCTTTCATATGGTCATTTTGGACCAATGTCCTGGTTTATGACTGATGCCCTGTTTTAGTGCATGAAAAAGGCCAAATTAACAAAGGAAGTATATGACAGAGTCCTCCTAATGACTCCAACTCCTAGGAAATGTTTGTTTATGCTTTCAAATGGCCAAATACAAAAGGAATTTGTCTCGGGGTCTCTGCAACATCAAAAGCCCCAAAATGGTCACTCCAAACCCTTGAATCTAGGGCTTTGTCAATCTCTATCTTCCAAATGCTTCTGCCTCAAATTGGTGATTGAAACACCATCCCACCAATGTCCTAAGATGTTCCAAAACATTAAAAACCCTCCTTGTTTGGACCAAACAGCCACTGCTATACTGTACCCAATATCTTCATTGGGTTGTCCTCACTGTTTCATGACAGTCAACCAATGCTGCATTGTTCTCTGCAATTAAAAGAGTAAAAGACTATTGTTCATGTTAGAAAACACACATCCCATGAAGTCTGGGCCCTTAGAACTCATGGGATGGCCATAAATTAATAAACCTTAGGACTGTTACAGGACAACTAACAGAATCAACACTGATTACTTGCACCAGGCATGCAGATTTCTCAAAACAAGGTAAAGTTCATTCAACAATGATTAAAATGGAACCAGTAAGCTTTGGTAATTCATGTATATACCAGTCCAAACAATGAAAGACTCAAAAGATCAATGAAACAGCAAAAACAAAGGTTTTATTGCTCACTGTTTTACCTGTCCGTACACCCAAGTCTTGTTCTTCCCGTACAATAGATTTCCTCATCAAATATATAAACTTCCCAATAACTATTTCAACCAACTTTCATCGTTGAGTTGAATGGTTAAGCCTTAAAACATAACAAACTAGTAGTTCCCTCTAAATTCCTAAAATAGCCATTACTATTTAAATATTTGAATTTGTAACTTTGCAAATTTGTGACATTTGAAACTTCTAAGAATTGAAACCTTGTCAAATGGCCTAAGTGAACTTATTGACCATGTCTAAGACTATTTGAAGACTCCCAAACCTTGAATGTAATCAAATGCCTGACCTTTGTCCTAAGGCCTATTAGGTCCTTAAGGGCTTATTGCAAATTTATGACATTTATTAACCTTATAGGTCATTATAGGCTCCAAAATGCTCTAATTGATATCATTGGATATCTTCATGTTCACTGATGTCTTTCTGATCTCCATAGGGTTTTTGAACTCCTTATGTGCTCTAGGTGCCCCTGCACCAATCTACTTCTTGGTCAATTTATGAGGATCAATAAATCAGGTTTAAAAATTGCGCCAAATGAAGAACCAATTTGTGCAAGAATACACTGATATTGTCCACTCACTAGTTTCGAAGATATGCATTGAAGAAATCAAGAAAAAATCTTATTCTCAATTATAGGTCGTGCCTAAGAGCATACATTTATTCAAACATAGGTTTCTTCTAGATATCCACTTTTGGAAAAGCATATAGATTTTCCTACAAATTTGAGGCCAAATCCAAGTAGAGGACCAAGAATCTTAGGACAAAGTGTTAATAAAGAACACCAAGGGATAAGTAAATGGAGGTCTAAGAAAGGAAATGGCCTTCTATGGAAAACTTAGAAGAATGATACACTATGCAGTGAGTTGAAGAAACAATTCAATATTTGTAATGTCCCCTATTGGGTGTTATGCACAATTCACAAGATTAGCAGTCACTCAGTTGAGAATTGTCCTGCCAACAAAGCCTTGCTTGGGCAGCTAGATTTGATCAAAACTAGCACCATTACACCTCACAGAGGCAAGTAAGTCACAAATGTATAGCCTAGTGCTATGGTTGGAACCACAAAGGTTTCTTTTTCCTCCAATACGAATTTAGAGAAAGCTGAAAAGTTGATCTAGTCTCAAATATAGGTCAATGGATAACCAATGCACTTCATGGTTGACAAAAGAAGCTAGAAGATGCTGATTTCTCCTAGAGCATTACACATATTGAACTTGCCACTGATGCCTCATCCTTAACCATGCTTTGGGTTCAAAGAAAAGTGTTGCTCAGCAATGTCACTTGGAATAAAGCCTTTTAAGAGAGTCTTTTGTGGTGTTGCACCGTTAGAGTATGTGATATTTTACTTGGTCCACCATATAATATATATTCCATTGACATGCCATCTACGACGAAAATCCGAGGAATGTTATCATAAATGCGAGTCCCTACGTTATCTCTCATCAAAGCTAAGCAATGCAGTTTGCTAGTCAAGTCCAATAGAAAGCTCATTCTTGTCATGATCAAACTTGAAAGTGAGAAAATCCTTGTCCCCTAAACTAGTTTACAATCGCCAAAACAAAGTCCCAACACAACTAATCAATATGATGAAGGATTACAAGGATCCTTTTCAATCCCAATATGAAGTGCCTCAGCATTGCATTATAAAGCATACCATTAATTTGATAGTAGGTCCCCCCTTACCTAATGCATCTTTGTACAATAGATTGTTTCTTCAACACAAAAAGATTAAGTTGGTAGATTAAAAAAACCATGGATAAAAAACACATCAGGCCCAGTTCTTCACCTTCTAGTAGCTCAATTGTGCTTGTGTGAAAGGAGAACAACACATGACAACTATGCACAAACTACAAAACACTCAACAAGATAATAGTGAAGACTCTCTATATTCTTCTCCAAATTTAGAATCTTTTGGCCAACTCCATGGAGGTAATTTATTTGCTAAAGTCAATCTTTAGTTGTGCATTGTCAAAATCTTGTTAAACTATATACATTTTGGAAGATAGCTTTCAAAGCCAAGGAGGGCCAATTTGAATGGTTGGTTATGCCTTTCAACTTGACCAATACACCAACAATATGCAGATCATGAATGCTGTACACCAATCATCCATCATTATCACCTTGATGACATCCTTATCTTTGACAAAGCATAGGATGGATATCTGCACCACATCCAACATGTCTCCAATTTTTGCAACAAAAACTTTATGAATTTGGGATTCTTTTTTCCATGGAGTACAATATCTAGGATACATTGTGGATGCACAGGGAGTAAATGAGACCTTGATCAAAATTCTTGGCATCCAAGAGTGGCCTCAACAAAAAATCTTATCTAGCTCTACAAATTCTTAGGATTAACAATCTTATACAAGAGGCTTGCACTTAGTTTCACTCAAGTCAACTGGCCATTAACTCAAATAACTAGGTGCCGAGAAAGAAAAATTCATTTTGTCAGCTATACAACTAAAATAATTTGACAATGAAACACTACTTTGGTCCCTGCTAGTACTTGCACTATGTATCTTTAGCAGCCATTTAAGATAGAGACTGACACCTCTGAGAATGTAGTTGGAATAATTTTAATTTAGTGTGGTCATGTAGTCACTTTCCATAGTGAGACCTTCACCCTAGTATTTCAGATGTATCCTGCATATGATAAAGAGATTTATACCATAGTCCAAGTGTAATGTCCCCTTTTAGCATATCTTGGTATTTTGGGACAATTACCTTAGATTCTCTATCCTTGCTATGAATTACAATGTATCATATCACTTAGAGCTAATGTAATTGAGAGAACATAAATAATTATAATGCTATTTCAAGAATAATGACAAATATCGATACTGTTGTTATCTCTGACAAGACAATAAGATGTATGCTTAGTGAATTGATGTTATAGATGTATTTGCACTTAGTACAACAATAGGATCTCTATTATATCTGATATGGCAACTTGAATATGCAAGATGATCTTGATAGCTTTCTCAGATGTAACAATGGGGAATATGATATACCTTTTCTATAATCGCTTATAGCGACTAGATTGCTATTTCTGATGTAATCCTTTAATGTATGCAATGTGAGGTATGGCACAAGGTTGAAAAACTCAGACTCAGCAATAACTCGGCCAGCCCAAAAAATTTGAAAAACTCGGAATCGTCAAAAACTCGACGAAAAAATTGGCAATAAATCGACACTTTTATCGAACATTTGAAAATATATAATTTCTTAAAATATTCTTAAAAATACACACATACACCAAATGTTTAGAATATACACTGATTTGAGATATCCACTATATTAGTCAAACTCCGTGAACATTCATTTACAATTTTCCCTCAATTAGCATGCAATAAAAAAACATAAATCTATTAATTATTAATTTATTAGTATTTTATTTCATCGTAAATGAAATTATTAATCTATATTCTATATTTTATTTACGATGTACATATAATTATTAAATAGTATTAATATTAATTAATTTATTAAATATATTTACATAAAATTTAATTTATTAATGGTAATGATAATTAATTTATTCTTTATTAAATAAAATTTAGTATTTTATGGTATAAAATTAGTAAATACATTTATATATAATTTATTTGATAAATCTAAATGAATCTGTAATATGTAATATGTATTATATATAATATATTTACTAAATTTATTAATGAACATTGCTGTTTTTTAAATCATATATCTGAGACTGAAAATTAAAAATAAAACAATGTCGTGAATCGTGATTATATATTTCAGACTATAATATATTTTAACTGATAATAAAAAATAAAAACTTTAAACAATGCAAAAACGAACTTGTCGTGTCGTGCTACAGGTTTTTGGTCTACCTCAGCCGTTGGTCTCAAACTTCCGTCGCTACAGGTCAAGATTTATTTAATATTAAATCGAAACCCTAAACACATCCGCAAACAACAAAGGCGTGACTTTTCAACGATTTTTGGGTTGAATATGCGACATGGCGGTTTTTCTTACAAATCGCAGCGATTTTTTAATAAAACTCATTGCCGATTTATTATGCGATTATATTGGCTACTGATTTTTTGTGCAATATCATGCGATATTGGCGATATATCGCTGTTATTTTCAACTATGGTATGACACTATCGCTTATAGCGATAGAATTGCTATCTTAGATGTAATCCTTGAATTCATGCAATGTCTGATATGACAATATCGTTGATACCTATATAGTTGCTATTTCAGATATAGAATTGTTATCTTGCAACAAGTCTAATGCTCTTTTTGATGTTTTTGGTTCTTCCTTGCAATCAATGGTGGTGTCTCTGATCTTGACTTGAGGTGCTTGAAATTGATAATAGCCAATAAGTCAGATGCTCAAAGAGCATATCCAAATATGGATAAAGAGATAAAAGGTTCTAAATCATGGCATCTGGGTAGAATCACAATCAAGTACTGGTTTCCTTTGCCAATGATGGATGATTTGATGGATTGTTTGAGAGGAGCTAGATATTTCACCTAGATAGATTTGAAAAGTGGTTATTATCAGATTAGAATCAAGGAAGGTGATGAGTGGAAGACCACATTCAAGATAGATGAAGGATTGTATGAATGGTTGGTAATGCCTTTTGGATTGTCCAATGCACCAAGTACTTTCATGAGGTTAATGAATGAAGTCTTGAAGGAATTCTTAGGTAAGTTTGTGATTGTGTATTTGGATGATATCTTGATTTTCAGTAAGAACAAAGAGGAACATTTGATGTATGTTAGACAAGTATTGCAAAGGTTAAGGGAAGAGAAGTTGTTAATAAACCTTAAAAAGTGTACTTTCATGAAGGAGAAGTTAGTATATTTGGGATTTATAATATCTGCTGAAGGATTGAAGATGGATCCTAAGAAAGTGAAACAAATTGTTGAGTGGCCTACATCGAAGAGTGTGGGAGAGGTAAGATCATTCCATGGGTTGGCTAGCTTTTATAAAAAGTTCATTAGAAACTTTAGTTCACTTTGTGCATTGATGATTGAAACCATGAGGGGAGATAGAAAGGAATTCAAATGGACACATGGAGCACAAAAGAGTTTTGAGTTGTTGAAACAAAAGGTGACAGAACAACCAGTATTGACTTTACCTAATTTCAACAATGTATTCCAAGTAGATTGTGATGCTAGTGGAAATGCAATTGGACTTGTCTTAAGTTAAGAAGGAAGACCTATTGCTTATTTTAGTGAAAAGTTGAATGATGCTAAAAGAAGGTATTCAATGTATGATTAAGAATTTTATTCTATAGTCCAAGTATTGAAGAAATGGAGACACTATTTGCTACCTAAGGAGTTTGTACTTTATACTGATCATCAAGGATTGAAGTACTTGAGCAGCCAAGGTAAGTTAAATTAGAGACATAGGAGATGGGTTGAATTTTTGTAGAGCTATATGTTTGTGTTGAAACATAAGAGTGGTGTGACAAATAGAGTTGTTGATGCTCTAAGTAGGAGAAGGAATCTATTGACTGATGCAGTCAAGGATGGAGGATCCAATTAAGGACTGTCCAGACTTGCAGCCAACACCAACACAGCAGAATTACACAATAATAACACCAGATCTAAAAGAAAATATATATCTTTATTCATCAACTAACTGATTACATGCAATGTGCCGGGCTGTAAGGCCTTCCTGGTTACGGCCAATTACAATGCAAGAACAATTCTGCAAGATCACACAGGATCCAATACACCTTCAGCTAGTTCATTCCTGAAGCAATCAGCAACCGATGGAAACCCTAAGGCAGATCTAAACTTGTACTCGCAACCTTCCAAGCAATCTCCTTGTCTCCAAGCCTCAACCTCTAGCTCGGCTATAACAAACTATCAGATAACAATCTGATTTGTAAGATCATGCAAGATCTCTCCACAACTTCACCAACTCCAGCTAGCCCAGGTCTGCAACACAACAGGACACTGGTAGACACTCCAAGAAGAATCTGAACTTGTACCCGCAGGTCACCAAGCAATCTTCTGCTACCTAAGCTCGCAAGCTACTAACTTTGCTAGATCTAATCTAACTCTAGATCTCTGCTTCTCAACAACTCATGCTTTCGCAGATCCACTACCATCTGCCAACCCCAAACAACTACCCAAACATCTCCTTAAATACTAATTGCTAGCCACAAGTCGGCTTTACAAACAATTAAATCCCAAAAGCCAGTCGGCTCCCAAAAGATACAAATATTAAATGCCAAACATTAGTCGGCCCACAAATAACTTCAGAAATATCTAATTCACCAAGTCGGCCTCCTGATCCACATAGAAGAATGCAACACGCCAGATCTAGGTCCCCACACGTCCAACGGTTAATCCATAACTTGAGGAACACGACCCAAATTAAATGCACTAGTCGGCCAAGCTGAATCACCAAGAACAATCACCAGTAAGCCAAACTACCGAGCATCAGGAAATATGCCGAGCAACCATACCAACCGAGCTCCTCAAGCATTACCGAGCACCGGAAATGCCGAGTCTACTTCAATGACCGAGCTCCCTTCAGCGACCAAGTCCTCCAGTGACGGAGCCACTTCAGCGACCGAGCAACAGACATAAACACCGAGACCCTTTCGGTAATCGAGCACCGAGCAACAAAACACCGTCATCGAGTGACCAACATCAACCGAGATCCACCAGAACTTCCAACTAAGAATCACCATCAAGATCACCGAACTCCATCGGTGAAGCAAAACAAACCTCGACCGAGAGCTGTTATCCAAATAACCGAGTAAAAGCCTGTCTTTACTGAGCTTATCCACCTCCTTCGCCGAGCACCAGAAAATCACAAGGAAGTGGTCAAGAAGCCAAGATGCCACTGCATCATTAACAGAAATGAAGATTGCAGTATTGGGATTTGATGAGTTGAAAGCATTATATGAGGATGATCCAGACTTCGCCGAACTTTGGAAAGCTTGCAGAGATCCTATTGTTATAGATAGAAGTGGTTAGATTATTTCATTCAAGATGAATGTTGTTCAAAGGAAGTCAGTTGTGTATACCTAGAAGTTCTATGAGGGACAACCTTATTAGGGAAAAACATAGTGGAGGACTGGCAGGACATTTTTGCATTGATAAGCAATAGCTTTGGTAAGTGAGAACTACTTTTGGCCAAAAATTCAGAAGGATATGAGTAATTTTGTTCAGAACTGTAGGGTGTGTCAAGTTGCAAAAGGTAGTAGTCAGAATGTCGGATTGTAGACACCTTTGACTGTACCAATCAGGCCTTGGGAGGACATTAGCATGGATTTTATACATGGTTTACCAAGAATACAGAGAGGTCATGTTTCATTTTTTGTATTTGTAGATAAATTTTTGAAGATGACACATTTCATTCCCTGTAAGAAGATTATAGATGCTGTACATGTGGTAGAACTATTTTTCAAGGAGATTCTGAGATTGCATGGATTACCTAAGACCATAGTTTTAGATCGTGATAGCGAGTTTGTGGGTTATTTCTTGAGGACACTTTGGAAGAAGATGAAAACTGATTTGAAGTTCATTTCTACTTTTCATCCATAGACTGATGGACAAATTGAGGCTGTGAACAAGAGTTTAGGGAATTTACTAAGGTGTTTGGTTGGAGACAAGCTAGGGAATTGGGATTTTGTTTTGCATCAAGTGGAGTTTGCATATAACAGTTTAGTAAATAGGAGCACTGGGAAGAGACCATTTGAGATTGTTACCGGGTCTAATTCTAAAGGAGTAGCAGAATTGAGAGATATCAGTCATGATGGTAAGAGGACTGTTGAAGGAGAGGAATTTGCAGAAGTTACGAAATCATTGCATGAGGAAGCTAGACAAAACTTGGAGAAAATGAATCAATCTTATACGAAGAGAGTAGATGTAAAGGAAAGACAAGAAATTTCAATAGGAGATGAAGTCATGGTATACTTGCAGAAGGGCCGATTTCTTGTTGGTACTTATAACAAGTTGGGGATGAAGAAATTTGGACCTTGTAAGATCTTGAGGAAATTTGATTCAGGGAATGCATATGAGGTAGAGTTACCTGAAGACATGGATGTATCACCTATATTCAATGTTGCTGATTTGTATGAATATCATGAATCGAATTTTGGTAACAATGATGGATTAGATGTTGAACAACAGTATCCTAAGAAACAGATGGATCGGATAGAGGAGGTTTTGGACAACAGAGTTGGTAGGACTACAAGAGATAAGTAGTATTTTGAGTATCTTGTCAAGTGGAAGGACATACCAGTGGAAGGTTCTAAATGGATTTCACAAGCTGAGGTTACCATTTTGGTTTTCCTTTTGCCCCAGAAAGTGAGGCTCACTTTTCAAATAACCTCGGGTGTCTGATGCAAGAGCATCTTGGGTTCTTGGCAATCTTGCATCAACCAAAAATATTTGTATTCTTGTTTTCCAGTTTTATCAGTCTTAGTATTTTTTTTTGTGATTGATCAGTTTATATTCTTTGCTCTTGCGATCGTTACAAAGTGTTCGTGACCTCATGCTGAACCTTCGCCTAGGATCACACGTCTTTATGTTGCTTCGCACATGAGAAATCACCAATTCTTGGTGGGATTGTCTTGTTCTTTATGTTTTGCAGTCAGTCTTGTGTTTTCAATCTCGTGAAGGTATTTTCCGATCGGCGAAGCTTAATGACTCATTTCTCGAGGATGTAACGTTTGTGGCCGACCTACTTGAGGGATCACGATTCATGTTCCATTCTTTGGAGAGGGATCCTTATGATTTTAGGTCATGACCTTTTTTTTGTAATACATTTTTTTCTTTGCATTGGGAAATGTAATCTTTCTAGGCCATCTTGAGGTTTGTGAAAGCTTTATAAGCTTTGTAATTGCTTCTCTTGATCACCAAGAAGAATATAGAATCAAGTCTAAGTAGAGCAGTAGCTTAGCAATTTGCAAGATCTGATCTTATAGATCGTATTAAAAGAAAACCTATTGAATGTTCTAATCAGGCCTGTATGTCTGGAATGTATTGCTTCTGGTAGCAGTTTTTGTAACTAATTATGAGATAATAAGGAGGTTGATCTTGCACTCATTTCCTTGTGTTCCTTTTGGACTTCTGTTGTGTGACTCTCGCTGCAAGGATTTGTTGGACTATATGGGTTCCAACTGCTATTGTGTGACTCTTGCTGCAAGGATTTGTTGGATTCTATGGGTTCCTACTATCCTTGATTGCATCATTGAAATAGCTCCTCTCTTGATTGGTGTTAACCCAACCCTCTTGGATACTTGTCATCATGGCCCATGCATCTAATAAGTTATAAATATAATTTTTCCGTTTGAATTGTAAAAAATAATGTAATTTATACTTACCTATGCAAGCGATTTCTACTTCTAGACAGATAATTATGATTGTAATTAGTTTGCTTGCCAAAGGTCTTCGGTGGAGTTTCTAGGGTCTATTAAATCTTACAACTTGATATTTGAGATACCGGATCCCTCTGAAAAGCACCGGATCTTGATTCCGAAGTGATCTAGATCCGGATCCCTCTTGGATTCCTCTTGGATCCCTGTAGGATTCTTGAATGGAATCTGAATTCTCTCTGGATCTCTCATTGAGGAATCCATGAGACTCCGGATTCCATTTCGGAATCCTGTTGGGATTTGGGAGGATCCATGGGAATCCGGACGTCTGCGCAAGGAAAAAGGGGCCCACTTTGACTTTTTATATATATATATTTTAAATTAAAGTGAAACTCAACGCTAAAATGACCCATCTAAACCCTAATTCGATCAATAAAGGTTGCCTGAAGTTATTTGATGGTCATTCATTCATCTCTCAAGCAGTTTTCACCATTTTGGTTTTGTTCTATAGCTGTAGCATTTTTCTTCGAAAGTGAACACTCTGGATGACTAATGTTGTAAAATTAAGATCATCCTATAGAGAATATATATGAGGTTGTACTGAAAATAGATTACCGTTGTGATTGTAGAATACAATTGCCTTCGTTATTGATTGATTCTACAATAACAATAGGGTATATGTATATATTGAATAGTCATGTAATGAATAGACATGACCGTATATACTTATGGTCATGTCACTTCATTACATAACTATTAGTTAACATATCTTAACCAATAGTTTATTCATACTTTGTATAATATATATATATATATATAAGTTCACACATGTGCATATTAATATATACTTACTTTTCAATTATATTATATAGTATATATATATATATATATATATATATATATATATATAAATATATCTATATTTATATGCATATCATGATTGTCTCGTCGTTTATTAAACAGGAACGAACAATACTTTAACACTCCCTCTTGAGAGAGAGTTTAATAGAATTTGTAGAATCTTTTCATCTCATGATATCCAGCACATCCGGGACAGACCCTTTCAGGAGTCGATCATGATAGACATCAAGATATCCGGCACATCCGGGACAGACCCTTTCGGGAGTCGATCTTGACAAGTTATTACACAGTAATAATCTCAGTGTTAAGATGTCCGGTCCTATCCGGGACAAACCCTTTCGGGAGTCGATCTTAACAAGTTATTACACAGTAATAATCTCAGCGTTAAGATGTCCGGTCCTATCCAGGACAAACCCTTTCGGGAGTCGATCTTAACAATTATTACACACCAAGTAATAACATAAGCGACAAGATGTCCAGTCCTATCCGGGACAAACCCTTTCGGGAGTCGATCTTGAAGCCTGGTTAACTATTGTCAAGATCGTCACCTTGAAATAGTAACCCAACACACATGAAAGATCGTCACCTTTCATGTTAAGTACAAGTATTCATGTTCAGAAAATCATCATCTTCTAAATATGAACATAGGATGAGTGGACCTATAAAGTCACACATATGATATCCATCTTGACTCTCCTCAGAGAGTTAAAACCAAGGCTTCCACCTTAGACTTGTCTATCACAGACAAGAATCATATTAAGATACAAAATGATGGATTACGGATTCTGAGAACTTCTTTAAGGCTTTAGTTCTCAACATACCAAGGTTATCTGAAGTACACAATCTTCTTCCTAGCAAGGGGCTTGGTGAGAAACCATCTTCACATGGTATACTTCCTTTGAATTAATATGACCACGATCTTGTGATGCCATCTTAGTTTGATCTTCTAGCTTCTCCCTATGACATGGAAGCATAGCCTTCTCACATGGTAATTCATTATAATTCTCTGCTACAGTTTCTCGATCACTAGAGAGCCAACAAAACATGGTCTACTCCCTCTGAATCAAGATCCTCGCATATCCACTGATGCATATCCTTTTTCTTCTTTTGTCATGGAGGCATATCCTTTTTATATACTCAGCTCAATGTCACTACAGAATGTGACTTCATACTTTTCTTCCTGAGAGAATCGATATCTCATACTGGGTTTCCATAAGGCTGTGGATTAGCATAGGATGCATTTTGATCTTTTTTAAGGCCATAACATTAACACTCCCTCTTGGACTTGAGGGAAGATAATAAGGACCTCTAGTATGATGTTCATCTTAATGAACTGTAGTCTCGAGATGTATGAATTACTTCAAGCAGAGATTCTATCCATGTGAATCTCATCTGTGATTCTGTCCACTAGTGTCCACTACTATAATGTCATAATATTTTTACCTTCAATAGTGAACTCCCTCTCAATCAATACGATTGAGATTGTCACAAGTTAACTGAATCATATGCTCCCTCTGAAGCTCAAGTTAATCAACTTCTTGACCTCTTGAAAATGTCAGACTTTCTCTGAATCTGAATTTCATATGCTTTTATCCTGAAAGTATGTTAGAGATAGATTACAAATAGTTTATAAAGCTAAACTATCTCGTACAAGAATACAAATGATGGAAGCATACAAGATTTATTATTTAATGAATTACAAATTGAAAATTCATATGTATTAATAAAGCATAGAATACTTATCTTAAATATTTTCAAGTATTTCCTTTCGTAAGGTGAGCCCATTAATACGATACTCATACTCATCGTCCTTCTTTATAACATATTGGTTTCATTCTGATCCTTATGTTAATTTTCTTCTTTACAAAACACATCTCATTATGATAACTATCGATTAGATGTTGACTTCATACTTGACATCAATGTTGTCTTCATTAGCAATTTCAGCCTTCTTCATAACTATTTGACAAGTCTTCTATTATGGATGCTGACTTGCTGTGTAATAATTATGATTGTCCTTGCTCAATTAGTTGCCTTTTCTTGGAGGGATTCAATCTGCACTTCCTGATTTCCATCTGCAATGGACATTTGATTTGAATTGGGTGTTGAAGTGGCTTCAAAACTATAAAGTCCCCTTTTTATAGTTTTGAGACACTACAAGATTTCCACAAATCTAACTTGAACAATTCCAAACTTCAGATTTGTACAAAGAAATGATTAATGCTTCGACTGAATGATGATTCCAAATGCATACACAAGTTATAATGCAAATGACTAGTAATTCCAAATGCAAATGCTGAATGTAATGGAATTTATGTATAATTCCAAATGCAAATGCTTCCCAAGTTAGTAAGAAGGTTGCATACAATAAACATGAATGTTGTTTCTAATGTTGCAATGTAAATTATGCTTTTATAACCTGAATGGCTGTCTCTGATATACTCTGTTAAAGTTTGAGATCAGATTATGACTTTTAGAGGAGAATTTGCAAAATCCAATTTATATATATAATCTCTTAATATATATATGATATATATTTACCAATATATATATATATATATATTGATAGATATATTAATAATCTATATTATATAAACTGAAATCAGAATTTATTTATTTCAAGTTTTATATATATATTGCATGTTATTGACATCAAATAATTCAGATTACTTATCTTTTACTGTACATGTCGCTGTCGCTGTTTTGTGTCACTGAGTGATCAAAGCATAATTCCATATGTATTTTTGTAACTTACATAATCTCCGACCAAAGGGACTGCTATGTATTGTTGAGTCAGTATATTTTGTTCATCCACGCTGCATATACAGGTTGAAGAATATCTCAATGGAAGAGATATAGATACACATGCAATGTCTGATCCTTATTTATCTTATATGCACTGGTAATGAAGCCGTCTTTGATATTACTTGTATTGACTGTGCTTCTGGATGATGCTGTCTCTGTTATTGATTATAATTGCTTGCACTTTTCAATTTCTACCAGAAATCGAGTTCTCTATAGAGCAATTCATACACATTTTCACTCCAATTTCTATCAAACCTCCATATTATTTTATTTAATTTATATCAATTACGCAATTGAATTATGCTGAGAGAATATCTAGACCATACACATTCATTCTGGCTAGGGATTCATTTTAGGTGATAACGATTGTATTAGTTTCTTCAATATTGGGATTTACGGATGATATAAAATTCTAGTACGTAACTACATAGAATGTCTTACGGCCATTCTGAGCCTGCTCAATCTGTAAGCCATTCCCTGGATGAGTGCCAAATAAGAAATCCCAACATCTTTGTGTTTCTCATCTTTCAAACTATGTTTCCTCACAGATTATAATAACTCCAAATCTGGCTGTACCAAATATCAGCATGCCGTCTTTAGATGCGGCAAGCTCTTTTTAATCCCATTTTAAAAAGAGGAAAAAAAAACTGGATTGAGAATGTTTTAGTTATGAATAAATCAATAAAAAATCCTTGTAGATGAGTGTAATGCAAAATAAATCTGTAAACAATCATGCTTGGTAGAAACTCCAATAGCATAAGACGAGTTATCTGAAAGACGCGAATTTGGTTCAACAGGACTAGCAATAAAATAATCATAGTTATAATCGTCAATCCACCAGAAGTGCAGAGCCAAAACCCTCCTACCTGCCTTTAAATTGTTTATCTCCCATCCATTATTTCTTCTACTCACAGGAGAAAAACAGAAGTTTGAGAAACTTTCATTAATTCTTTAAACTTCACCTGAATTCTCGATCTTTGTATCATACCCGGCCCAATTTCTCCCTAGCCAATGGCTATTAATTATTTCAGTCTCCCAAATTCTTGTTCGCTGGCACGTAGATGAGGAAGGCAAGTCGGTAGTCCTCTATTTCTGTATTGTTTGTCTCCTTATGTAATACTTTGCTCTTGCTGTTCCCATAACTATTGACCCTGCTTGGAATCCCTCCTTGAGCCGTCTAATAAATACGACCAAACTCTCTTGGCCACGTAATGTAATGGGCTTAGAAACTATTGTAAGCCAGAATACGGTGATAGAATTCCTTTCTTCTGATTCGATGTGTTGTCTTCTCTCTGCAATACTTTGCTCGAATATAATTTCTCTTATAGGTTAGGCTCTGATACCATGTTGTAAAATTAAGATCATCCTATAGAGAATATATATGAGGCTGTACTGAAAATAGATTACCGTTGTGATTGTAGAATACAATTGCCTTCGTTATTGATTGATTCTACAATAACAATAGGGTATATGTATATATTGAATAGTCATGTAATGAATAGACATGACCGTATATACTTATGGTCATGTCACTTCATTACATAACTATTAGTTAACATATCTTAACCAATAGTTTATTCATACTTTGTATAATATATATATATATATATATATATATATAAGTTCACACATGTGCATATTAATATATACTTACTTTTCAATTATATTATATAGTATATATATATATAAATATATCTATATTTATATGCATATCATGATTGTCTCGTCGTTTATTAAACACGAACGAACAATACTTTAACAACTAAGACCCACATCAGAGACTTAGGAATCGTTGGGGAAGGTAGATTTAGTGGGCGAAGGTAAGTGAATCTTCATTTTGCTCATTTTTTTTTAAATTTTCAAGTTTTGTATAAAGCTTTTAAAGAAGTTTTAAATACTTTTTTTATACATTATATGCATGTTAAGGGGTTATAATGCCGATTTTCTTTTCAATTATTTTTTTTGCAATAATGTGTTGTGGTTCTTTTCCATTTAGGTTCACTATTCAGAGTTAGACATAATGGCTTGAAGTGGAAGTGGAAGCTCTAGTTCAGCTATTGGGGCAAACCCTTTTAAAATTGATGCAGGTTCATCGCTTTGGTGTTACAAAACAATGATTAGGGAACTACTTGGTGGTGGGTCTTTTATTTTGCGGTGTAACCATTGCAATGTAGAATATTCCAGCTCATACTCTCGAGTGAAACCTCAATTCATTCCTAGCGCTAGAAAAGGAATGAAACCTTGTAAGGGGGCAAATGGGAATGGGCTTCCAACTCATTTAATCTTGCAATTTGCTAGAGAACAAGAAGATGATAGGAGAACCGACAGAGGAAAGACAATGAGTGCTCCATCCCATGCCTAGACAGGCTCGAGGAGACCTCCTAGTGGCTTGGTAAAATATGCTGGCCCACATCCTTTCTTGCCAACGCCACCACCTTCTGAACTAGAAAATGTTCCATGGAAAAGAGGCCCATTGGATGTGGCCTTGAAAAATGAAATGAGAGATCTTTGTGATGAAAGTATTGGTCATTGCTTATATGTGAATGAGCTTCCATTCAACCTTGTTAGATCACCTTATTGGCGGGATATGGTGAGTACCCTTTGCAAGAGACCTACTGATTATGTTAGTCTTGATTATGAAAAGGTGCAAATTACCTTATTGTCAAGGGAGAAAGCCTCAGTAGAGACACAATTGAAAGTGATCGAGGATACATGGGTGGAAACAGGTGTGTCCATCATGTCCGATGGATGGAAAGTTTGCAAGAATAGGCCTTTGATCAATGTTATAGCAGTGTCACCTAAAGCAATGATGTTCTTGAAGGCAGTGGATTGTGAGGGGCAAGTGAAAGATGCAAGTTTCATTGCCAATATCCTCATGGAATCAATTGAGATGGTTGGGGTTGCAAATGTTGTCCAAGTTGTAATAGACAATGCTAAAAAATGTAGGGCAGATGGGGCTATAGTAGAGGCTACATATAATCACTTTTTGTGGACACCATGTACAATCCATTCACTCAATTTAATCATGCAAAAGATTGGCACTCAAATTGAATGGGTCAATAAAATTTACATAGAGGCTGAGGAGATACAAATGTTTGTGACTAATCATCACATGATACAAGCCATATTCAAGACCTTCTCTTCATTGGAGTTGTTGATGGTAATTTAATTTTGTTGTAATATTTTATTTTTTAGTTTTAAATTGTATAGTTGAACTTGATATGACATGTATGTTTTAACTTTTATGCCATCATAGGTTGCTAAAACACGATTTGCATCACACAATCATCTTAAGACAACTTTTGAAGGTGCGAGAGGCCTTTAGTGCTATGGTTATCAACACTTTGTGGAGTGTATGGAAGCAATCAAACACAAAAAAGGCCCAAAAAGTAAAAGAATTGATCCTTGATGATGAATGGTTGGAATGTGCAGAATATGTTTTGGAATTCACCAAGCCCATCATGAGCATGATGAGATTTGCTGATACTGATTGCCCATGTTTGGGTGAAATTTATGATGGCATGGACACCATGGTGGAGCACATAAAAACAATAATAGTGGGCATGAAACATATTGATACTTTTTTTAAAAATGTGGAAAAAATCATTGTTGACCATTGGAACAAGACCACCCCCTTACATCTCTTGGCATATGTTTGTCGGCAAGAGATGGTTTCACAACCAAATAGGGTGGAAACATATAGAGATGTAGAGGTTGCTTCTGGTTACAAGGTTGTATTTTCAGAGATGTATCATGATGATGATGAAACTCGAAACATTGTCCTCACCAACTTTGCCCAATTTACATCTACCAAATATCATGACATTTCCGCTCTTCATGCTCAATATAGGATGACTGCTGATGAATGGTGGTATGCACATGGTCAACGCTTTCTTTTCTTGCAGCCTCTTGCAATTAAACTTCTCTCCCAAGTATGTATCTTTTTTTTATAAAATCGTTCTTCAATTTTGAATTTTCATTTAATCATGATGCTACCATATTGAAATAAAATACTAAATTTAAATGTTGTTTGCTAACTCAAACAGCTTGCAAGTTCTTCTTCAGTTGAGCGAAATTGGAGTACATACTCCATCCACTCGGTTAAGCGCAATCGCTTGGGTTCCAAAAAAGTAGAGGATTTGGTCTTTATACACTACAATCTTCGCCTATTGTCAAATAAGAAAGAGGACTACAATGAGGATGTGGCAAAGAATTTGCATCTAGTCCCTGAGTGTTCTGATTTAGAGGCCACGGTTGCACAACTTGCCCATGTCTCTGTATATGATCAAGAGGCAACTGTTTCACATGACATGGTGAGTGCCACAACTGTTGGATCAAATGAAGTTGAAGAGGAACCAAACGTTCACCTTGATTCCGATGAAGATGGTGAAGAAGAATATGGAATTGGATATTAAGTTTACTGTTTTAATTTTTAAATATGAAACATTGAAATATGGCTTGTGATTTAAATTGTTAGCATGTAATGACATTTTGAGACTTTTGCAAAGTAAGAATGTGTAATGTCCACAATTTTAATAAAGTGGCTTAATTAAACTAATTAATTAATTAAGTGGTTCGAAAATTTAAATATTATTATAAAGGACTTTTTTAATTAATTATAGTTATAAAATTAAAGTGGGCCAAAATGATAAAATAATGAATAAAGTATGTTGGTCTATTTGTAACCCCTTGGGGGAACTTCTCAGAGCCCATTTATAAGGCCGAGTTTGGCATAGTTGTAGGCATGGTGAATTTGATATTTTTTTGCATTTGCGAATTCTAGTTGGAGTTCAGCTTGTCTTCCGTTTCGGACATGCAAGATCCTCCCTACTTTGGCACTTGCAGTTTTGTTGGTAATCATCCCTCACGCTATTGTGCCTGCGAATCTTAGTTACTGTAATCACGAATATATTTTGTGTGAAATTCTATATTTGTTCCTCTGCGATTATCTCCATTATAATTGTGCAATTTATCAAACATTGTGTTCGGATCTGGCATAAATCGATAGCACTAAGTTCCTTATCTTGACCACATTTGTGCTCGTGCCCGTGCCCATGCCTGCATCTCCGTCTGCGTCCATGTCCTCGTCTGTGCACGTGCCTGTGCCCGTGTCCGTGTATGCATCTGCATCCGCCTCCATCCAAGTTCGTGCCCGCGTCCGTGCCCATGCCCACGTCAGTGTTATTCCTAACCGATTACTGAGAGGGGGGTTGAATTAGTAAATACTATTTCTACTGCAATTTCACACTTTTACAATGATTCTTGCAAGATAAATAGAATGTAAACATTCATTCACAAACAGAAATAGAAATACTCAGATCAACACATCATGTATACGTGGAAACCCTCGGCTAGAAAGAAAAAACCACGGTGAGACAGAGCTCACAACTTCACTACTGCAGTAATAAAGATGCCCTGTTAGGAGCTTACAAAGCACTTGCAAGAGTGCTACCCGGTTAAGGGATTTGGTAGAAGATTGGTTAAGATCTTAACTCTTTTAGGAGCCGCCTTGTTAAAGGACTTTCAACAGCAACAAAGATGTTACCCGGTTAAAGGATTTATACAAAGAACCTATTAGGGTTCACCCTGATGAAGGGATTTGAATATGCTTTCACAAAATAAAAGCAATGATCTTAATTGACACTCTTTGTCTGATTAGATCATACCTGTTGATCTTCCTGTTCTGCCTAGCTGTTGATCCTTTCTGCCTTTCACCTCTGTGACTGTAGCTCTTCTCAGAAGATAACTCTCTCTTGCTCTGTATAATCAACAACTCTTTTCTTGTGTCCTATGACCTTGAAACATCTGCGTAGAAATAAAACTAATTCCTATTAAAAAGCTAACTTCAGTTCTAAACGGTGGATGCCCCACATATTTCGGTTTTAACTTAAACAGCTCCACATTTATGGGTGCGGATAGGCATGTTGTTGACCGGTATCAATCTTATACCTGGTCCGTCCTTGTATGCAATATAAGACTAGTACAATGTACTCTGTTCGGTCTACCGGTGCATCTCCTTTGTTTAGTCTACCGGTGCATATACTCTGTTTCTAATCTACTGGTGCCTATAAAGTAATACAAGTAATCTACCGATGAACCTCTACTGGTGGGAATGGTGTTTGGATCTATCTTCACTAATGACAACTTAAATTTGCTAACAATCTTCCCCTTTGTCATTGGTGGCAAAACTATTACTCACTTATCACAGTTGATTCCTTGACTTGTAGACTGCTTCCCTATATTGTACACTTCAGCTCTTCCCTCTTTTGTTTGCAAACTTCCTGTCTTCTAGTGCTTTAGCTCTTCTATCCTGTAGCTGACATGTCCTGTATCTTTTCTGAGCTTCTTATCTTCTGAGCTTCTTCCCTTCTGTTTTGATCTCTCTCTTCTTTCCTATTTCTTCTTCTTCCCCTTTTTGCCTCCATAGGAGAAAGGGTTTAGCTTCATTGTTTATTTTACATTTGGAGCTTGGTGAAGATATCCTTGTAAATGTTCTTCACTGAATGAAAAAAATGATTCCATTGACTAGTGACATGTTCTAGATTTTTGAGTGTTACTTTCAGCGATACTATGATATTCTCCATGTCGTCTACTGTTTTGTAGGCTGGTTCACTGATCAGATGTTCTGCCGAAGTTGCTGTTTGTTGCATTAAATCAAAAGTTGGGGCAAGAAACAGTTGAAATCCAATTATGTCTTGGATTCTTTTGATCTTCTCTTCAAACGCCTTTCTCAGAATGAGAGCTAGGCTTGTCATTTCCCTACTGAAATCTGTTGCAGATTTATTCTTGACATAAAATGTTGAAGACAAAACTCTTATGTCTTCAGAGGTCTTTGTTGACTTCTCTGTAAGATCTTACATGAACGTATATAAATTAGAAGTTCTGGTCATTAGACTTCCTGCAACTTGAATTTGTTGTTGTAGTACCCTTAAATTGGTAGATACTGTGACCTTTATTTCCTCAACCTGTTTGTGGAGAATTTCTATTCTCTTCTCATAGTGATCAGTTGCTACTATCTCTAGATTGGTGAGATCTTCTCCGATCGCTTGTGGCAAGATCTCCAATTGATTAATGACAGGTTCATCTTCATCGATGTCAGCATCATGTACAAAGTTGCTCAGGATATTTTTCACACTTGTTAGGACCATGTCTTGTTTCCTTTTAGTTAGCTCCTTTAGCTGCCTTGTTGACATTTTGTTGATGTCAACCACAGTCTCGGTAGCCTTGCTCCTTTTGGCTTCTGTGTCTGCTACAAAGGATAGCTTCCGCTTGGATGAGGACGAGCTTGGAATATCTACCGGTTCCTTTTGTCTTGGTTCCTGTACCAGTTGTTCTTGCGCAGGTAACTCATGTTCCTCTTCATCTTGTTTTTCTTCATTCTCCGGTAGGTTTTCTGCTTTTGACCTTTCTTCCTCTGTCTGTGCTTCCACTTCCGGTTGCACTTCAACTTTTGGTGGAGCATCCTCTTCTTGTGGAAATTGCTCTTTCGGTGGGACTTCTTCCTTGTGCTGCTCTTCAGCTGTGTGTAGATCACCCACAACAATTTCTTCTTCAACACTTGTAGTGTTGTTAGTGGTCATCTTGACTAACGAATTTCCCAGATTCATCTGTTCACCAGATGTGAACTGTTCTGTATGAATATTCTCCTTACCGGTTGTAGGTTTTTCACGAGAAGTGAATTGAACCGATGGTTCTTGTGTTGGTTTAGTTTGATCCTGTGGACCTGTTCCCTCAAGAGCACTGAAATCATACTGCTGCTGGAAATCTAGAGTCTCTTTATAGACTTCGTTTTCATACCCGTTGAGTATCTTAGCAACTCTATACTTGGTATCCAAGTTCATTGATGCTTCCTCTAGTAGAAGCTTGATTCTCTCTTCACTGAGACCAGGTCTGACCTTTGACAATGTCTCCTTATTGATTCTAGTGTTGATGCCTAGACCAGGTCTCCATTTTTTCATTAGCTTGGAATTGAGTTCAGGGGGAAACTTGGACCTATAGTCCCTTGGAGTTCTGTGGTAATACATAAAAGTTTCCACTAGAGCTACTATTACTACCTGTTTATCTTCTGCTAGCACACTATACCATCTAGCGGCATTGCCTACCTTTCCAAAATCTATCACCTCATCAACTATATCATTAACAGTCATGGTGTGAGTTTTACCTTTTTCTGGAGAGACAAGAACAGTTGGGCAAGCTGGATCACTGTCTTTTATCATCAGTGATGTTGAGGATGACCGGTCTTGTAGGAATCTTCTCTTTAACTTGTACTTCTGCTCCAAGTACTCCTTTTCCTTTTCCGCTCTCAATGACCGGTGGCACAGTGGTCCTTTGACATGCTTCTTCAGCCTGTTGTTGAGTTTGAAGAAGATTAGTCCATGTTGCCACACCTTCTTCATGAACTTTGTCAACTTCTCCGACAAGCATCTGATCGATCCTCCTCTTTATCAGGAAATTTTGCTTGTGTAGTTCGGCTTGCTGAGCAGCCTCGTCCAGAGTGAGATGGTTCTGAACCTCTAGCAGATCTCAAATCCTTAGCTCCTTTTCTCTGTCCATTGAAGCTTTCCATCTAGCTTCAAGAATTTCTTGGAGATCATCAGGAACAACCTTATAAAGTTCTGTGGGAGACAGGTTGAACTTGTGAATACAGTAAACTACTACTTCCTCTATCTTTCTCCTATCTTCTTCATTTGCAAAATGATATCTTGTCTTGATCGAAGTCATTCCACCGGTTTCTATCAATCCTGCCACAAATTCATCAATTGTGGACTTTCTCCTTCTTGGTGGATCCTCCTTTACCGGTTTACCAGATTTCCTCTTTTTGACTAGAGGAACTGTTTCCTCAGTTTCTGTTTCCTCTTGTTCTTCTCCTTGAGTGCTGGGTACCGGTTGTGTTCTCTTCCTTTGAGCTTTGGGTTGATCGGTCATTGGTTTCTTCTTTGGTGTAGGGGTCCTTTTCACATATACATTCTTGATTGGTGCCCTTTTCTTCAAATTATCTTGAATCTCTTCGAAGGTACCAAACCGGAGAGTAGAGAGGTCTAGGCTAGCTTCTTGTAGGGCATCTACATATGCCTTAGCTGTCTTGGATGAGATTTCGTAACCCAGTTCAGGAGCGTTCTCGGTTCTCGGTTCCACAACTTGTATGATGCATTGGTCAGTGGATACTAGAAAACATACATCATCTTTGTATAGGTCAACAATAGTTGACGGAACCCTTTCTCTGGCATGCATTCTCAGTTGAAATGCCTCAAAGTATTTGGTGATTACTTTTCCGAACTCTTTTCCCAGTTGGTTGGCCATATCACTTATTTGCATCATAACTGGCCGGTCTGTTGCCCATGTTACCTTTCCTATTCCCGGGAAGAAATTAAAATAGTAAAAGTAAAGACATACCAGAAGGGTGCCAAACTTTAGGGATTTCTTCTTTACAATGCCGAGCTTCTTCATATTTTCAAAAATCTATACTCGAAGCATTGAGCAGATATCGTACTGAACATTATCAAGCATTATCCGGTGAGCGGCATGAATGGCTCCTCCTGGTATGCTGTTCAAGTTGCTGGACTAATAAACCTTGTAGCCTAGCACAGTGGATGCGAACTGGACTCCATCATTTTTGATGTCATTGACTGTCATCAACCGACTGTCAGATTTTGACTTCTTCAGTTTTGTGACCACAACATTGGAGATGGTTCTCAGGGTAAGTGCTTCCCCTTCTTGACTGTACCCGGTCACTCAATGCAGGTCTTCCTTTGTGATTTGATTGCATACTCTTTTTGTGAGCCAGAAACCTGGTTCATGAAGACGACTAAGAAGTAGTCGAATGTGTTGACCTCCATTTTGACATCACAAAATTGAGGCAACCCTACGCAATTTTCTCATGGATTCGTAGGTGTATCCTCTATGTTTTAACGCATTGATAAGGCATCATGAAAGCAGTTCGTCATCGTTGAATTGTATTTTATGTATCGTTATTCATGCGTTCTTCTTGAAGGTTTCTGTCAAGTTAAATCCCCTAAATGCTTGTCAGAATGAGTTTTTCTTCTCTGATTGCAAGCACTTGATTTTGGGTAATCTTCATGTTTATTCTTCGCTTTTCCCTTTCTTGTAAGTAGTTTTTAATCTTGTTTTTCCTTTGAGTCGATGCTCCTTTGAATTCCGCTCGTTTTGAGCTAACTTAGACCTCCATCGGAGCTCTCTAGTTCAGGTTATGAGGTAAAAGATGGGGTTTTTCAAGGCAGCTGCATATTTTATTAAAATCCCCTAAAAAGTGGACTTTTTGATGACAAATGCACGTATTAAAATTATTCTTAAATTTTAAATTGAATTTTATCATCCATTTTAAAATTTCAACTCATTCTGAGTTGATTCGATCGTAGTTTTTAATGTTTTAATAAAATTAGGCTTTTTAAAATCTGTTTTAATATTACTTTATTAGAAAGTATGGTTATTAGTTTAATTTTAATTACATGAGATGTTTTTAAGTGCAAAAGTGGGTTTTTTGTTATTGATTGCATACATCCATGTGCATAAAACTTATTAAAACCCACTACCTATTCTTAAGAAATAAGTTGGTGGAGTTTTCATATGTGATTACATATCTTAAATAAGATTTGTTATTTACTATATGGTAAGTGGAGATTTCAAATTCATTTACACATCCAAAGTTGGATGAAAATGTGTTTTTTCTTCTCAAAAGCACGTTATTATTCTTTGGTAGAGTTTTTAAACTTAAAAACATATGTTTTCTCCTTTTAAAAATACGTTATTATGTTTTTAATGAGACTTTCTTGTTAAGTGGCGATTTTCGGTCCTTCAGCATATGTTTTTCATCTTTTAAAATCCGTCTTTAAAAAATCAATGTTAAGTGGAGATTTTTATAGGAAATACACTTAACGTTTTAAACATATGTAAGTCACTTCCAAAATCCCGTTTTTAAAGACCAATGCTAAGTGGCGAATTTGAGGGAGATGACATGTGTTTTAAATAACATATGTTATTTGCTTTTAAAAGCACGTTTTTATGCAACCAAGTGCTGGGTGGCGATTTTGGAGAGAAAGACGTGTTTTGTCCTTCTAAAAATGCGTCTTTACTGCATCCCGATGCAAGTGGCGATTTTTAACATGAAAACACATGTTTTTGACTTCTAAAAACCCATTTTTTTGGGGTGTTTTTGAAAAAACGGGCTTTTGAGGCAAGAAATCACTTGGAAAATGGTCAAGACTGAACCGTTTTTGCTCTTTTTTGGGTCGATTTTGCACTAAATTTTTCCAGGATCATTCTTGGATCATCAAAATTGCATTTTAGAAGGTGTTTTGCTCTCAAAACAGCCCGTTTAGGGCACCTTTTTGGGCGTTTTTGCTAAAAAATGGCCCATTTTTGGACATTTTTCTTCATCAAAATCAAAGCTTTTGCTTCTAAGATGAGTTCTTGGGTATTACCTTTCATTTGCAGCTTGTTTATCATCATTTCTAAGCTGTTTTTGATGCCCTAGATGTCGTTTTTGGTTGTCATTACATGTGCATTGGAAATGGTCAAAACGGTTGGTATTTCCTTGCATTTAATCTCTCTTTTCTTCCCACTTGGCAATCATTGCATATTGACCCTCCAAAATAAGAGGATTTAGACTAAGATTGAAGTCTATATATGATCTTTTGAGCTTATCTTTTCTAAATCCGAAAATCTTTTTGGATTTATTTTAGATTTTGCTCAAAGATTTGGCAAGACTTATTCTTGTGAGTTGAGGTATTTTTTTTCCTTAAGTTTTTCCCCCAAGTTCATGTTTTGGTTTTTGATTAACATGTAAGTTTTCATCTCTATTTCAGACTTACATGTTATGTTTGTTTTAATGATACTTCTTCCGTCTTCATTTCTCCAAGTTGCATATGCAAGTGCTTCATCTTGCTTGTATATGCAGTCGGGATTAAAAACCCTGTTCTTGAAAGAAACCATCAAATAAAGCAAGCTTATTGATATGCACATGCAAATCCATTTCAAAAGCCCACTTTCATGCTTACCTGCACTCCATCCGCGCTTGTTATATCACTGCCATGTGACTTAAAACTCATGATGGTGGTTGCTTGCACACTTTCTTATGATGAAAACATAATAATTCATTATAAGTAGATGTGATGCTGCTCATTTTCGATACATTTTCCACGCATAAAACTTGTTGTCCGCACGTGCTATTACCCTCCAAAAATCCGTTTTTGGGTTTTTCTACCATATAAGTACACATTTTGAGCTCAAACGCATATATCCATTCGCTGTCCCACAAATTTCCAGCTATCTCCATATGCTCACAATACCCCAAGTTCACTCATTTGCATCAAAAAGTGCTCAATGGATCCATCTCATGAAGACGTTCTCATCTTGTGGAATTTTCATGTCACATGCTACATGGTTGGAGATTCAAAGAAGGACTTTTGGCTTCAAAAGTTTGTGATTGTATTGTTTCCAGAAACAATACGAGTTCTACCCAAGAAGAAGGTTCCTCCTCATTAGGTAAATGCAAGCTAAAAGCTCACCTCCAAGCATTTACATACAATTTTCTCACTTTCCCAAAAGCTGCAAATGGACCTCTAAATCCTGTGACAAGTGCTCTCCAAAATGACATGTAATGGGATTTAAAAACCCCATTTACAAGAGAGAAATCATCCCATGCTAAGTGCAAAGAGTTGAAGATTGGAATGATGCGGGCATCGAGTACTTTCAGGAAGAGATACTTTCCAAGGAAATGACCATTATGATACAAGACAACCAAGGATGCAAGTTCCTATTCCAGATCAAGATGCTTTCACCAAACTAGAGCATATCAACCATCACGCATCCTGTAGCAGCATGAAGACAAACGAAGGATGATGTAATAGGTGTCGTGTCTTGTCAGGCACTTAGAATATTTTCATCATGTCTTTGTAATTTGTATTTGACATATGTAATTGCATGTGATAGTATCATGTGTAAAGTTCTAACATGTAATCAAGTTGCAAGTGCATTAGGCATGCAACTTTTGAAAAAGTCAAAATTAGTTAGTTAGTTAGGGAATAAGTCAAGGTGGTCAAGGGTTTTCCCCTTTTCTCTCCACCTTTCTCTCTCCTCTTTTCCTATATAAAGGAAGGAGCTCATTGTAAATAATCATCTTTTGGCAAGGCAAGAAAATTCTGCCAATTTGTATTGTGCACTCTAAGACTTTGTGCTTGGATGTAAATCAGATTGCTTTCAATAAAAGAGGTAGATTGTTTTGAGACTTTGTGCCAATTCAAAGTGCTATGTGACGACATTTTCTTGAGTTGATTGTGAGTTTTAATGCTTTGATTCAAGAGGGATTTGGATTCAATTGTGTAGACTTTGAGCTGCCTCTTGTATTCAGAGCCAATTTGAACTTTTGAAGACTTTGTGCTGCAGAAGAACAAACTGTGATAGATAGTAGTGGCTGCAATTACTTAGAGCTGAAGACTTTGGGCTTCAGTTGTAAGTGGTTTTATTAAATTTGAGAGTATCCAGTAAGAGACTTTGTGCCTAACTGGTTATTCTGCTTGAATCTGCGCGAGACAAGTGCAGGAGACTTTGGGTTCCTGTTTTTGTTTCACAAAATATAAAAAGAAAGCTGCTTCCCCTGCTATTGTTCTTATGTCAATTCCAGGGTCACCAGTATTATCGTAGCAATAAGACACTTTTTGTTAAGTTAGAAAGTAGTAGTTGAACGCAAATCGTTCTTGAAAAAAGAGGAATTGATTAAGAGAACTGCCCTTTTTTTAATTTCAATTAAGTTCCTGTTGAAGTCACCTACGGTAAGAAGGGAGCTTCCCCTATTGCTGAGACGAGAGAGAAATCTCATGAGACGTTGTCTAAAGTTACAATTTTGTAAGGTGTAGTCTTAGCGGCTCACAAAATTTTTAGCCAACAGAATGCAGCCGGGTCAGAAGACAGTCGGGTAACAAACTCTGTTGATTAGTCCAGACGATACCAGCTTCGCGTATTTATCAGGAAGTCTTCATTCTTCACATAGCGAGAGGCACACGCTTTGGATGTAGGTCTCACCCAGTTCTTCCTGCTTGGCGTGAATGAAGGCGGTGACATCTTCAGTCATGAGGACTCCATTTGGCACAGACGATAGCGCACCGGCCATGTCATTTTCCCTGTTTTGAACTGCCATAATATCGTATCCAAGTCGGTCGACTTGGTTTCCCTTGATCAGCTTGACAGCGGAAGATGATGATGCCATTTCTTGATAACCGGTTTACACAGAAAGTCGCTTAATCGGTATTACAGACAATATCTTACGATGATCAAAGCATGAGAATATTACTCAAGCATAAGAAATTGTTAATCACAAAATCGCAAAGTAAAAGTAAATTAGTAATTCTCCTTTCTTTATATAGAGTTAGGGCATGACGGTAATTACCAAATGGTAACTATTCGTTTAACGACTACAACATTAATTGCCTTACCTAACCTTTCTTTCCGTTTTTGCCAACCAGTAATTCAGGCTTTTTCCTTTTTGAACAAACTCCGGTCGATGAACACTTGTCTGGTTATTCTTCCTGATTGAGTGAGTTTGTTGCTCACCAATCCTATCGGGAACATTAGACGAGCTACCAATCCCCTCTAAGCCATTTAGGCTCAGTTTGCTGAATAGATATCACCATCTGTAGATGAAGATCTTCCTTCTGTCTTCTCCTCAGCGGAGCTCTTTGATTGCTTCTTGAACCAAATCTGCTTGACTTCTTTCTCGGTCTTCTTTCCTTTGTTGTTCTTCTCATTTGAAGACGAGGTCTTCTCAACCGGTTTGACCGATCCTTTCGTTTTGTTCATTGACCAATTTCTGTAGTCTTTAGCTAGGTGTCCGCCTTTGTTGCAGGTGTAGCAGACTATCCCGGTTGCCTTCCATGGATTTACCCTTCTCTTGTTGGGTGATTTACACCAGGAGTCATTATGACTATGCATGCCACAGTTAGCACAGTTGGTTGTGCTCCGGTTCTTGTTTCTTTAGGGGAATATCGGTCTCGGTGGGGATTTGAATGCCATTGTCTTGGATCTGCATTCATTAGCTTTGTGTCCAAACTTGTTGCATGCATAACAGTAGCCCTTGAAGCTTCCCCCGCTTCCACTGGACACACTTGTGGGGCTAGACCAACATTCATTGGTCTTGTGGCCATGTTTGCAACAGTTTTTGCAGTAACTATTAGTTGGCTTTACCGGTGCATTTCTGCAGTTGCTTGTTTTATGGCCCGGTTTTCCACAGGTTTTGCAAGAAATGTTGAAGGTCTTTTTACCCTTTTGTTCTTCCGGTTTCTTCTTTTTTGTCTTGCTTTTGTTGGCTCCTAATGATTCACCAATCTCCTTGGTGTCTTGACTGGTGAACCCAAGTCCGGTGGGATCTTTGTGCTTTCTTTGAGCTTTGAGTTGCTCATCAAGCTTGACCAAGCTCTCGTTGTATCTTCTTAGGGTTTCATTCCTGTCTTCAAGTTCTTTCATCTGTTCCTTTAGTTCATACAACTCTATTGCCAACCTTTTGCATGCTTCATTTCTATCATGCAAGCCCTTTTGCATGTTGGCATTTTCTTGAGTGACTATTTGCATGTCTTCTTGAAGTTGCAGAACGACAAGATCATTTTCCCTTATCGCTTCCTTTGCCAGATTCCTTGCTCTCTCAGAGGCTGTTAAGGACTTGGCTGCTGTGTTTCTTTCATCTTCAGCTTTCCTCTTTTTCTCAATCAGTTCAGTCATCCTTAGGGCATTATCTTCCTGCTCCCTCTTTAGGTTGGAGATCTGATCGGTTAGGATCTAGTTCGTCTCAATGAGCTCAGAGACTGCCTCCCTAGCTTCATCTGATCCACTCTACCCAGAGAGTTCATCAATTGTTTCATTGCTCTCACTCAATTGCAGAGCCAACTCCTTTCTTTAAGCAAGGGATCTTCTCAGCTTACTCTCCGGTGGGATCTTTGTACTTTGTTTGAGCTTTGAGTTGCTCATCAAGCTTGACCGAGCTCTCGTTGTATCTTCTTAGGGTTTCATTCCTTTCTTCAAGTTCTTTCATCTGTTCCTTCAGTTGATACAACTCTAATGCCAACCTTTTGCATCCTTCATCTCTATCATGCAAGCCCTTTTGCATATTAGCGTTTTCTTGAGTGACTATTTGCATGTCTTCTTGAAGTTGCAGAACGACAAGATCATTTTCCCTTACTGCTTCCTCTGCTAGATTCCTTGCTCTCTCAGAGGCTGTTAAGGACTTGACTGTTGTGTTTCTTTCATCTTCAGCTTTCCTCTTTTTCTCAATCAGTTCAGTCATCCTTAGGGCATTATCTTCCTGCTCCCTCTTTAGGTTGGAGATCTGATCGGTTAGGATTTGGTTCCTGTCCATAAGCTCAGAGACTGCCTCCTTAGCTTCATCTGATCCACTCTACCCAGAGAGTTCATCAATTGTTTCATTGCTCTCACTCAATTGCAGAGCCAACTCCTTTCTTTAAGCAAGGGATCTTCTCAGCATACTCTCCAGAGAGGCAATGATGTCGTTGGCTTCCTCAAGCTGTTTTTGATACCTGTAACCCTCCATGATCTTTTTCTCAAGGGGTTAAGCTTTATATATTAGAGAACTTAGCTCTGATACCAGTTGTTAATCCTAACCGGTTACTGAGAGGGGGGGTGAATCAATAAATTACTAAATACTATTTCTATTGCAATTTCACACTTGTACAATGATTCTTGCAAGATAAACAGAATGTAAACAATCATTTACAAACAGAAATAGAAATACTGAGATCAACACATCATGTATACATGGAAACCCTCGGTTAGAAGGAAAAAACCATGGTGAGATAGAGCTCACAACTTCACTATTGCAGTAATAAAGATGCCCTGTTAGGTGCTTACAAAGCACTTGCAAAAGTGCTACTCGGTTAAAGGATTTGGTAGAAGATCGGTTAAGATCTTAACTTTGCTAGTAGCCGCCTTGTTAAAGGACTTTCAACATCAACAAAAATGTTACCCGGTTAAAGGATTTATACAAAGAACCTATTAGGGTTCACCCTGATGAAGGGATTTGAATATGCTTTCACAAAATAAAAGCAATGATCTTAATTGACACTCTTTGTCTGATTAGATCATACCTGTTGATCTTCCTGTTCTGCCTGGTTGTTGATCCTTTTTGCCTTTCACCTCTGTGACTGTAGCTCTTCTCAGAAGATAACTCTCTCTTGCTCTATATAATCAACAACTCTTTTCTTGCGTCCTATGACCTTGAAACATCCGCGTAGAAATAAAACTAACTCCTGTTAAAAAACTAACTTCAGTTCTAAATGGTGGATGCCCCGCATATTCCGGTTTTAACCTAAACAGCTCCGCATTCATGGGTGTGGATAGACATGCTGTTGACCAGTATCAATCTTATACTCGGTCCATCCCTGTATGCAATATAAGACCGGTACAATGTACTCAGTTTGGTCTATCGGTGGATCTCCTCTGTTTAGTCTACCGGTGCATATACTCTGTTTCTAATCTACCGGTGCCTATAAAGTAATACAAGTGATCTACCGATGAACCTCTACCGGTGGGAATGGTGTTTGCATCTATCTTCACTAATGACAACTTAAATTTGCTAACAGTCAGCGCCCACGTCCATGCTCGCGTTCATGCATATGTTCGGAGGTGTGCCTTGGCCGCAAGTGTGTCGTGTCCGTGTCTGCAGGTGTGCCTTTCTCGCGTCCGGAGGTGTGCCTTGTTTACGTACTTTGAAAGGAAGGTCGTACGGTGAAGGGCCCGTGTTGGCCGTACGGGGGTGGTTTGTGCTATTTGCACGTGGTGGTATTGACTGTTCAGTGGAGTGTCGTAGACCGTACGAGACATTACAATATGATATAATCATATATTGACAGTTATAGATTTATCATTTTATGAGAATCATTCTTCTAACTTCTTATTATTATCATTATATGGCTGAACTTTGAAGTTTTGAACTAATGATGAATGAGCATTGACATGTTACATGTATGGAATCTATGAATATACATACATAGACACACACACACACACACACACATACATATATATATATATTTCAAAAATGTCTATATATATACTTGTGGAATTGGGATCCGACCCAAAAAAGTTTTTGCCAAATCCCCGAATCCAATTCCAAATATGAATTCGAACCATAATCTGGATCGGCTACTTAGTTTGATATTCATGTTTGATAGCTTTTTGTGGTTTCCTTTAGAGAAGATGAGATTTGAAGTTTATCTAAAGATCTTGTTGCTGAGGGATTTGCATTTGTACATGCATTCTTGTGGTTCCTATTATTTCAGTAGTTTGAAAATTTCTGTTTCTTCTTGCAATGTAGTTGATCAACCAACTTCTTTGAAGTATTTTAAGCACACGAGATTTCACTAATTGAACTAGCCTCTTATAAACATTGAAAAGCCATCTTAAAATTTTGTCGTCAATAAGCTATCATTCATTCCATTTTCATTTTTTCTTTGCAGGGTTGTTTATAAGTTAGACCACAACTTCCGACAAGCTACCAAAATTGAGAGAGTGCAATTAAAGCTGCCTGTTAAACCTGGTCATGTACTTGTGAAAATAATATATGCAGGAGTTAATGCTAGTGATGTGAGAGTTCAAATCCTTAAAGTTTGTCTTAGTTTCTTTTTCAATTGGTTGTTAATTTAGTTATTGAAGTTTGAAATAAGTGTAACTTTGAGCTGGAAATGTACAGGTAAATTACTCATCAGGGCGTTATTTTGGAAATGAAAAGGAAGCCGCTTCTCATCTACCATTTGATGCAGGATTTGAGGTTTCTAACATTTTCTGTTTATTTTTGTAATTACTGATTCAGACTTGCTTAAAGAAAAATTTGTTTTCCTTATTAATGAATGCATATTATACTTTGCAGACCAACCTTTTTTCTTTTGGTTTGTTAATTCACCTTTGTTGGGTAAATGGTTTAGCTGTCATGATTGAGGTATTTCATCAAATTCACATGTCACTTGCATATGGCATCCTCTGTTGGGTTACACTGCACCTGGTGTGCTAGATGCGATATTTAACCTAATTTCAGCAGTTCATCACATCTTCTTGGATTTGAACCTGGATCTCTGTAATGAAAGCCCTGATGCTTTTATCGCTTAATATCATCTTGTTTGTCTTTACAGATATCTGTTTACTTTCCTCAGTAACATTTTATTTCAGTTCTCTATTTTGTTTTGGTAGCAGAAAAGGAATGGTGCATATGATTTGTATTTATAGTGCTTTTTAATTGGTAACCTATAATATAACATTTCTACCCATCCATGTCATAGATGACAAAATGCATAAATGAAATAAAAGCGAAAATGTCTCTATAACTTTTGAAATGTCTATATACACGGCAGATCATTTTTGTCATAGTGAAATGGGAGCTTTGATGTTAAGAGAATATTCCTCTGCAATTTTGTTGGTCAGAAATGTATTAGGATGAAGTGTGGAGAGGCTGAGGATAGTTTTTATCCAGCTACATGCAAATTTGTCATGGGGCACTGGAGGCATTGACATTGATTGAAATCTGGAAGTTGGTTTCATTTATTGTGGAGCTATAGGAATTGCTACAACATGCTTCTGTTGGTGATATTTTAGAGGTTGCATGCTGCTTAATACAATGTATTCTCTTCTTACCATTATGAAAGAATGAATGAATTTCAATCTTAGTTCCAATTCTATTACCTCTGATGTAGTCTCCAAGGTTTGAATCTTATAAACTGGAAGTGGAATTGATTAAGAAAATTAGTAAAAATAATTTTAAACTCTGAAATGGGAATCTTCAAATTTTATTTTTTCTTTCATTGAATACTTCACGCTGCAATTTCTAGAAGAAAGCATCAACCTGTCAAAGGGTTTGAGTTTGATTGATTGAAGCATTAGGTTCTCATTGTAGAAGCCCAAGCTTAAATCTCCGAAATGACATCTAATGTAGAATTCTAAGCTGTGCCTTTTGGTCTTCCATGTTGGCTTCTAGGATGGATGTGACTTCTAAGGGAAAATTCAATGGTGCAAGTTAAACACAAAAGTATGCCTTGACAGGACTATGGGCTAATTGATAAGTTGGTGGCAGTCTTAAGATACTGGGACATAACAAGAATGTGCTCCAAAAGTGAGAAATTCACTGTGAAATTTTGCCTTGACAAAATGAAGACTAAATCAGTAATTGATGCAAGTTGCTAGTGGTTCAACCATGTTAAAATTGCACTTATGATCAAAGACAAGTCCAATCTATACCAAGAATGGAAGCTTAAGTGCTATAACATATGATGTGCTTTAGCAATGGCCAAACCATTATGATATAGTGCTGAACAGGTGGCAAAATAGATAGTGATCCACAACCAAGGAAAAACCCATTCTCTATAACATGTGACGTGCTTTAGCAGTGGCCACACCATTATGAAATGGTGCTCAATATGGATTAATCTAGAGAGTAATTCACAACCAAGAAATAAACATGAAAACACATTTAATTCAGGTGCTAAAAAATGTCGTTTGACTAGTCCAAGGCTCCGTGCATCATAAAAACAAGTGAAACATGAGGAAAGACTTTTCCTAGTAGAAAAATTTGCAAAGACAAATTATAATTGTGATAACCACCCTAGATTGTTTTTTAACTATATTCAACTGAAAGTATATGCTTCTTCCCACCTTTTGATCACCCAGATCTTGGACTGGGCAAGATGAGAGCATATGGTGTTTCAGATTACAATGAACTGAAATACAGTGTGGAAAGGAAAGCACCAAGCGGCAAGGCAGTCAATATGACTTGTTCAGTGGGAGTATATGTATTACAAGAAATGTGAAAGATCCCGGATAGGATTTTGAACAAATATCTGATGGTTTTCCCCAAATTTTCTTTGACCAGTGAAGTGGTGAAGATTGTCTAATTATTTTGGTTTTTTCCTCTTTTCGGGTTTTTTGTGTTTTTGGTAGTTTTTAAAATTATTTTTTGGTCTTTTTGATAAAATGAAATCCAACGCTAATGATCAAGAAAGACTGATAATAATGAATCAGTCTTGTACGGCCCTAGCAAAACTGGACAGCAAGTGATAATGCATACATTATAACTCTCCACGCATGTTCAGAGGTTGCTGAATAATTATGAGTGATATTATGTTTCTGATCCACCCATAAATGCCTTCCAAAACCCCACGCCGGGTCTGGAACGAGGAGACACCAATCTGGAAGAGGTGCAGCCAGCTATGAGAGTGAATGTATTTCTGAAAACCACTATTTGCTCAGCTATCCACAGTCTAATAAAGTTAATTCTGCCTATTAAACTGATTCAATGAAGACCCTAACCCAAGTCGATGCCAATGCGGACTCTTCGTTGAATCTGCTGTACGGCCTAGAGGAAAATTGCCTGTAGCTTGCTAGTACAGCTTCAATAATTCTGATCAGAAATTATATTAGTAACAAGGTCTCTTCTCCAATCTCATCTGCAATCCTTCACTCTGAAATTGATCCAAACAAGTTCAACTTTGCTCTCACCAGCTGAAATAATTCTAAATTTCCAGTCTATAGGCAAGCCGGGGAAACGTGCAGCCGGGCAACCTCAAAAGTTTTTGTTCTTGAAGCTTTGATTTGCTGAAAACCCTGAAATCAGAGTTCTCTCCACAATATGCATTCAAAATAATAAACATGGGTATGCAAAATGAGGCCCAAGCATCTTTTTAACCTCCTCCAAGCAAGTTGACCATTTTAGGGTTTTCACCTTTTATTTTTGTTGACTTTATTAAAAAACCAAGCCTTCCCCAAAAATCCGACCACCAAGGTATTGATTTATATTATTATATTGGTGCCCGTTTTTATTTAAAACAACTTATGTCCATATGCCTAAGGAATGGGGCCATATTTTATTATAACTTATTATATTATGAAGACTTTATGAAATCAGTTTAATATTAATTTATTCAATACCAACTTAGGAAATATTAAAATATTCTCTGATTTATTCATAAAATGTGAATTTGGACTTAAAACTGAATTCTGACTAAAGCCCTGTGATCACTAATGATGCTTGAGTCCTGCAGGCCAACTAGTAGTTCCTCCTAAAAAGTAGGAACCCATCTCCAAACACCAAAAACTGCTCAAAAGTGATCCTACTCTGCTCCATGGTCCTCTGGGTGGTCAACTAGTCAACTGCCTGTTCTCCTTAAAAAATAGGAGACCTCCCTAAAATGTACGAACTGTCGTCTAAGAGTCAGAAATGGCTCACAAAGCCAGTGCAAAGCTCCATGACCTTCTAAATGAGTCCCCTAGCCATACTCTTGACCTATGGGAACTCGAATGATAGGTCAACCTCGGCTCATCTCATGTTGCCTAGGAAGGAGACATTACAAAATGTAGATAAACATCTTCCACTTAATTCAGTGGTGTGCTTAGGGGCGCTTTTGTTTGTTCAATGGGGAAGCTTATGGCACATCCACTTAACTAGTGAGAAAGCTTAATACAATTAAACCACTTGTTTAGTGGGGCAAGAACATCAACAATGACATATTTAAACCCACTGGTAGTACTGCCTGTCATGTCCCCTTTCTAGTGACATGATTTTTCATATTGGATTTGCCTATCATCGACTCTCATAGGCAAATGATTTGGAGAGAGTCATTTTTGGAGATCAGTGGTCATATTTGCTCTTGGAAAAGTGAAGTTGAGCTTATATTTTATTATTATGTGTTAGCAGGGCCCATATGTTATAATTTTAAGTTGAGATTGCACTTTTTATTTTATAAAGTTATTTTATTATAAAAGTGCATTATAATGGGATTTTATAATGGATGCTTCTAGAAGTTCTTAGTAACTTCTTGGAAAAGTGAATAAATAGAGGGCTTGGGCATTCATTTTGGACAAGCTGATTTTGGGATTTCTTCTACTTCTTCCATTGTGGAGCAATTTGTAGTCATTTGGTCTGCAAATATCATTTGATCTTTGGGAACGATAACTCCCTTAGGTTAGCATAACTGAGGAAGTGAAATATTTTCTGAAGGGTTGCACATTGGAGATGGTATTTAGCCATTTCATGCTGGATTAATCTAAGGATTGACTTTTGAGGGTTTGAAATTGATGGAATAAGGGTTTGGGATTCATCATCTTATTGGTGAATCATTCTGATTGAGTTTGGAGATCATTTTGGTGCATTTTCTGAGAAGTCCATACCAGGGCCTGGACTCACCTTTTCACTCATAACTTCATAACCAGCTGGAGATAAATTTTATGCTTTTGGGGAATGATTCTACATCCCTAGGCGATTCCATTGATACCATTTTGGGCGGCTAGCAACTTGCATTGAATTTTATACAGGTGCCGTACTGTATGGCCCAAGTACGGCCTGTACCAGGACAACACAGCAGCAGCATTTGGGGTCTAGTTTGGGTGCAGATTTGGGGTGACGTCATCAGCATTTGTCTTCATCAATTCTGGTCATCAACAATGCATCTTTCCAGGTTCTTATACATTGTTTTTTGGATGTCAAAAATTGTATAACATTGCATATATTCAGACATTGTCACCACAGTCCAGTACATGTAAAAACAGACACTGTCATAACAGTCCATTGTATGTCACTGTTATCATCATTGTAATTGGATTGATATAGTAATGAAGGTGCATTGCAAGGTCTTGTCATAATTCAGTGTCCATGTGAAAGAAGTTGTAACAGTCATACATATTCAGAAAAATCAGTCTATTGAGTTGGTTATTATCACATTGGAACATTGTAATCAGACCTTGGGTATTTCTTAATCCATTTGGCATTGACTCCATTGCATTGTTATTTAGAGTTCTATTATTGTTCAGTGCATTTCATTTCAATATTGGCATTGTTATATCTATTGTACCTTGTGGATTTGTTGCTCAACAATTACAACATTGAAACACTACATTTCAAGCAAACAATTCAGCTGCTTTCCAAGTGTTTGACGAATTGACACAGTTCAGTTTTGGCGGTTTTTAGTGGCCTTTATAGTAAGGGTCATTACACTGCCATCCAATGCTTACAAAATAAAGTGCATAGAAATGGTAGCTATCGGTAGCATCATAGATGAAAAACTCGCATAGACTTGCGAGTCCAAAGGCGAGCCGAGTCGACTCGGCATGGACTTGCGAGGCGAGTCCAGACAAGTCCTCGTGATTTGACTCGTGAGTCTTTGCCTTGGACTTGTGCGAGTCTTTCATTGGGACTTGCGAGTCATTGACGTGGACTCGTGTTGTCCTGTTAAAACACCCAGCACATGCATAAATTGTTTTATTTTTCATTTTTCCTCTCATTTGCTATTTCTTCTTGCTCACAACAGAGTTTTAAGGTGTGGAGAGGTTGAAGAATCAACATCAATTCTGCAAACTACATCTAGGTAAGGAATTTTTCTACTTATTTATTTTTTCCTCCTCCATTAGAAATGAAGAAAATCTTGGAAAACAAGGGGAAATGTTGGCAATTTTTTTTCTATTTCTCTTTTTAACTAATTTCCTTGCATTTTTATATTGTTTTTTAATACTATTGTTATCAAATGATTCATTATCAATTTTTTGTTGTTTTTCCATGAAACCCTATTGATTTTTAAATTTTTTTTCTTGTTGTAACAGCTATGGGAAAAACGAAAGATGTGGCATGGAAGTATGGAATAAGAGGAAATAAAAAGGGAGACATGATTTGCACGGAATGTAGCAAACCGATGACAGGTGGAGTGAATAGATTAAAATACCACCTTGCTAGAATATTTGGACAAGGTGTGGATGGCTTCCTGAATACAACTCCATAAATTATTACACATGATGGCCCTTCTTGCTAAATATGACTCGCATAAAGAAGAAAAAGAAAAAACAAAACAAGCCATGATAGCTGCAATGAATCCAAATGCATCCAGTTCAACTCCCTTTCATTTCACAAGCACTCGCAAAAGGGCAGCCTCCTTTCATCATCAAGTAAACTCATCTATTGCTGACAATGAGGATGAAGTTATTGAGACTCAGAATCCTGCTTCATCAGACCTAAATTTTTTTATTGCATACAATGTTTCAGGAGCACAACCTTCACTTGAAGGTACTGGATGGAATAAAGAAAAACATGAGAAAGCAATGATAGCAGCAAAAAATTGTTGGTACTACAATGATTTGCCTTTCAATGCGGCAAGCAACCCATATGGGGATGGTTTGGTTACCGCATTTACAGTTGCAGGCAAGGGGATTAAGGCCCCAACAACTTATGAATTCAGTGGGCCATTGCTACAGAAATCAATGGAAAGTACACAGGTTATAGTTGATGATCAAAATAAATTTTGGAAGAGAAAAGGATGCAACATCTTATCTGATGGATGGACAGATTGGAGAAATAGAACTCTCAACTTCTTGGTGGCTTCTAATGGTGCAATAGTATTCCTCAAGTCAATAGATGCTTCAATGGAAATAAGAAATGTTGAGACTTTGTGCAATTTGTTAGATGGGGTGATCCAGGAAGTTGGAGTTGAGAATGTTGTCCAAATTATCACGGACAGTGCTGTTGCATATGTATCTGCAGGTAGAATGCTTATGGAGAGGCATCCCGCAATTACATAGAGTCCTTGTGCTACACACTGTTTGGACTTGTTGTTAGAGGATATTGGAAAGATTAGTTGGGTGAAAAGGGTGGTTGAAGATGCTAAAAGTGTCACCAAATTCATCTGCAACCATACTTGGGTCCTCACTTTGATGAGAAAACACACAAGTGGCAAGGACCTTGTGCGACTAGGAGTGACACGATTTGCTAGCCATTTCCTCACATTGCAAAGCATTCTTGGTGCCATTCCTCATCTTAGGCAAATGTTTGTATCTGATGCTTGGCTGCAGTCTACATATGCCAAAAAATTTGAGGCAAAGAAGATAGTAATTATTATTTTTGATGATGGGTTCAACAGAAGCGGAGAGGAGTTGATCAAGGTAAGTAACAAACCCAAATATAAATTTTATGCAAGAATCTAGTTGCTATTTTTTTAGGGGTTAATTTTGTAATAATTTAAAATTCGTTTTCATTTTTCTAGGTGTCACAACCTTTGGTAAGGGTTCTTCGTTTGGTGGATGGAGAGGGAATGCCAATGGGTTTCATTTATGAGGCCATGGATAGGGCCAAAGAGGCCAGTTCACATTACTATGGTGGAAATTCAAAAAAATATGAAGTCCTTTGGCACATCATTGATCCTAGGTGGACACACCAGCTCCACCAACCGATACATGCCTTGGCATACTATTTGAACCTGAGATTCTACTTCTTTGATTCATTTAAGGCTGATGAGGAGGTCATGTCAGGTGTTATTACATGCATTGATAAGATGGTTCCTGACCGTGACTTGAGAGACAAGGTTCTTGATGAGTTGGAGGTGAGATTTGACATTTGTTATATCTTATAATTTATTTATGATTCATGAATTTGGAAATGCTCATTGTTGAGTTTGAGTCTTTGACAATTCTTATTTATGAATTTTGAAATGTTCATTGTTCAAGATCTACAAGGGTGCAGAGGGGAGACTCTTCTCTTCACAATAAGCAATTGACAGGAGAGAAAAACAACAACCAGGTAAAAGTTAAAACATTTTGTTCAATACTAGAAGAAAAAATTAGAAACTTGATAATGATTGTTAATTTGTTACAAACTTACATATTTTACTCAATTCTAATTTCTAATATTTCTAAATATTTTTTTTGTAGATTTATGGTGGTAGCACACCTAATCTTCAAAAGATAGCCATCCGTATTTTGTCTCATCCATGTAGTGCTTCTGGGTGTGAACGGAATTGGAGTACATTTGGGAACATTCACACAAAGAAGAGACTAGGTTAGGCCAAAAGAGACTCAATCATCTTGTCTTTGTTCGGTATAACCTTCGCCTTTGCACTAGAAAGGTGGAGGGTGTTTCAAATGAGTCCAGTGACTTGGACGAAATTGATCCATATGGTGGTTGGATTGTCAATGAACAAGATGAAGGTGATGATGGCCTCCTTACTGAAGAAGATATTGCAGAGTTAGAGAGAGGTGCAGCAGCAGAAGCAACAACATTGGCTGATTCTAGTGAGATGGAGGATAACGAAGACGAGGACTTTGTTGAAGAAGAAGAATCAACTCCACCTTTACATACCCCAACGACTACTAGTTCAAGACACCAAGAAATGAGTTATACTAGAAGAGGAAAGAGGAGGATGTAGTCTTTAGTTTTTTGTTTTTCACATTTGGACATAAATTATATATAATTTTGTAAACATTTATAAACTCATGCTACTGTTAAACATTTCAAAGTTTGCAACTATGATGATATTTCATATATTGAGTGTTTGAGATTCATAAGACATGTGTAATGTGTCAATTATGGCTCTTATGTTCTTTAAATGCATTAATTTCTTTGTGTTTTTATGTAAAACTACGGGTTTTTCCTTTTGCTGAGTCTTTCGCGAGCCCGAGTTTGAGTCCAATTTTTTGGTTTGCCGAGTCCGTGGCGAGTTTGAGTTTTTGATCCTTGAGTAGTATAACCATTTTAAGCAGTACACATTGGCACATATGCATTGTGTACATCAAAATAAGAGGATTAACTATCGAGGAGCTATATTGCACCAAGTTTTGGGGATAGGGATCGCATGACGTGTTTCTGGTATGTGGGTAATTTTGGGCCATTTGTAAGGGACAACAGGGGATGGTTGTTAAAAAATAGGGGAAAATATATAGAGAAATTTCAAATATGCATATCATGACATTGATAAAGCATTCATCATAGACATTCTAGAAGCTTAATTAATTTAAAAGGATTTGGAAAAGTGATTCATCATTGTTGAAACTTTCATTGGCAATTTGCATACATATTATATGTGAATTATACTATCAGATGACATAAATTGTAAACAATAAACCATAGTTGGAAAACTCGAAGTTGCCTTAGACTCGGCAGCCCAAAAATTGGACTCGGACTTGCAATCAGAAAAAAACTCAGGAAATGACTCAACAAGAGAAAAAAACATAGTGAAACTCGGGGACTAGCACCCCCGAAAACCTTGAAGTATCCATCCTCGGGATGTCCTCACACTGGGTACTTGGAGTACTTGAGTACCCCCACCTCATCCATTCCACAACCATGTCGCCGCTAGGACGGGTACTTGAGTTTCTATTTGAATTTTGATTTTTGAATGTTACTATTGGGTATGTACTATGTTACTATGTTGAATGTTCAATGGTTCTGGTTTGTGTTGCAATTTTGCGATGTCAAGTATTTCAATTTGGTATGTTATACTGAAACATCATTTCACAACTATCATTTCAAGTTCTATATATATAGTATACAACACCCCCTCCCCCTGCCGCCGTCCCCCCGCCATCCTAAAATTGAGGCCCTTTGTCCCCCCATCCTAGAAACTCGTCCCGACGTACCTCAGCATCGGTGTTACACTGAAAAAATGTAATTTTAACAAAAAACAAAAAAAATTAATGCATTTAGAGAACATAAGAGACATAATTGAAACATTACACTCTACAGACCTGTTTTGAGCAATAACAAATGAGAAGAAAAGTTAAAAAAAAAAGTTCAAATTTTAAATTTGACTAGGCATTTTTAGTCTGCAGAAAGAGTCCATTTGCAGGGTTGGGGAGTCCTAACATTGGACTCAGGTGAGTCCTGAGAAAAAACTTGGGAGTTCGAGTTGAAGACTTACTTGGACTTGGCTCCCGGGTCCATGGTGAGTCCACTCGGCTCACTTATATCACACTAAGAAACATCTATGCAATAAACATCAAACTAAGAAAATATAATAATATATCACCGTCCATAATCATTAGATGGTAGGTCTAAGAGTCTAAATCAAGTAGATTTGATACCCTAACCTCCTCTTTCAACTATTTTTGACTCCTTAACTAGTTGTTCCTTCTCTTGCTGCTCTTCTACTTCTTTGCAAATGTGAAAATGAAATTCCTTTTCTTCTTTTTCATTGTTTTATGCTTAGATTAGTTTTGGTATTGTTTAATGTGGTTGGCGTGTCCTTGTGGGCCTGGCCAGCCATTTTTTCAAATTAAAAAATGATTTTTTTAAAACTATCCATCCAAAAGTGGCTTTCCAAAATTCTGCACAAATTTGGAACAGATAGAGTACATACAAAGGCTGTCCCTGTGTCCTGTACCATCCCCAGCTCGAAAACAGGGATACCAGCACACGGGACGCGTTCATGTGAAGCATAGATGATGAGAAGTGCTGATGTAAATAAGAATTCCTCTAACAACCCACACTAGTGACAAATAACATGTATCTAACAGCCCAGCTATGAAATGGCAACGTGATACCTTGATTGGAGAATAGGAAAGCTGGTGCTGGTATGAAAATGCACTAAGAAGATGATGCTATAGATCTGGGAAGCAAGAAAGATACTAGAAACTCTCACCAACACACATCTAACACAGACCCAAGTTGCAACATCACTTGTAGCTCTCCAAAATCACTTCAAAACTTGCCCAAAGATGAATACTGGAAAGATATATCAAGCTGTCATAGAACAACTGAGCACACATTGAAGAATGTTCATTACTGAAATTTGTTATGTCTGTAAACTTATTGGTTCCTCGAAAACTAGATGTTGCATTGTAACTCTTAAAGATCCGAAACCCATCTCAAACATCCTCACAATATAGACAAACTCAAATGTTAATTCAAGGCAAACTTATTATTCAAATTTCAATTTACTTTTATATGCAATGCTGATTATATATATATATATATATATATATATATATATATATATAATGATTCTAACAGTGCTGATGTTTATTTGCAGGAGTATAAAACTGAATGAATGTAAATGCAATAAACTTGTATTTTGACTATGCTTAAATTGCAATGAAGAAATCTATGTAAAACTGTATTGCTGTTCACTGTATTTCACACTTATTGATTTCGGTGCTAATACTGAACAAACCGATCAATATTTATACATGTTGGGAGTGAATGGCCATGTCTATGATAGACGTGACTCCTTGAGGAGTCACGCCCATCATAGGCGTGACTCATAGTCATGTCCTTTGATAATACATTGTATTTGAAACATAACACAGCTTCAATACTTATCGGGTTGATATCGATTCATTACCAATACTAATCGGTTGATACCGATCCAATATCAATTATGATTCAATACTCATGTTTATCGAATTGATTCGATCATAAAGAAATCGTGTATATATATTAATATATATATATAATGATAATAATTATTATTAATATATATATATATTGATATATATATATATATTCTTCTTTAATCTGATTGAAAATATGTAGGAATTTCTCTAATTGATATATATATACATTATAATATGAATTTATCTGATTGTGGCTATATGCAACAACACTCCCTCTTAGCTAGGGAAGATAAATCATATATATCACATTTCTCGTGTTAAGAAGTTTCACATATCTCGTGAAGACAAACATCACATAACACGTGATGATAAGAATCTTATGACTTGTGGAGTGTCACATAGCTCGTGGCACTAACTATATCACATAACTCGTGATAAGAAGTCTCACATATCTCGTGATAAGAAGTCTCACATATCTCGTGAAGACAAACACCACATAACACATGATGATAAGTATCACATACCTCGTGACACTTAGAGGATGATATGCTTGAGAATATTATATTCTCCTTATACATCCTAGCTATGGTGTGTGCAATGACATTACATCGCATAATGTCCACCATAACAAATCATGGCACATCCATGAATGATATCAAGTCAGCATGATATCAATATTACAAGATCATCATCTTATAATATTTGAATACAAGTGTTCATTTCCAAATGATTGTAACCTTTTAGAGATGAACACGGGGGTAGAACCCATAAAGTCATATATCAACACATATGACAAAAGAAGTTTACACATTAAACATCTTATTTAGATATATCAGTAAGGATTACAATACAAATTACAATTCAATCATACCAAGACCTTTCCTGAAGTGTTCAACTTTTATTCTGGCAAGTGGCTTGGTGAGTATATCTGTTGTCTGATCTCCTGTACTGATATATTCCAACCGAATCACATTCCTATCCACCATGTCTCTCACATAATGATAAGGAATCTCTATATGCTTGGATCTAATGTGAAATACCGTATTTACAGAAAGTTTTATGCAACTCTGATTATCACAATGGATAACTGTAGGTTTTAGGGGCTCACCGAATAATCCCACAAGCAGTTTCCTGAGCCATACTGCTTCTCTTGCTGCCATAGAGGCTGCAATGTATTTGGCCTCTGTAGAACAATGAGCCATTGAAGATTGTTTCCTGGATAGCCAAGATATCATGGCGGATCCGAAACTGAAGCAACAACCTGAGGTGCTTTTTCTATCAGTTACACTTCCAGCCCAATCAGAATATGTGAATCCATGTAGATTCAAGTTGACTTTCTCATATTTGAGTCCATAATTTAGAGTACCTTGAAGGTATCTCATAATATGCTTCACAGCCATAAGATGTATCTCCTTAGGCTCACACATAAATTGACTCAAAGCATTTACTGCATAACAGATATCTGGTTTGGTATTAACCAAGTACATCAACGATCCAATTATCTTCTTGTAGAGGGTAGGATCTATTACGATAATAAATAGTTTCTATTATTGTCGTTTATTATTTAATGGTTAATCTATTTGTAATATATTGTAAATATTAGAAGGTTTCTAATATTTAGTTAGTTGTCAGTAAGAATAGAAAGCTTCTATTCTTCACGATCGTTTCCTAAGGAAACATCGTCTATTCATTTGTATATATTGATCTATTCATCACTATTAATATCAAGCAAGTATTTTACCAATTACTTTGTAATATAGTATCAAAGCCATTACTTAAATTTTTTTTCGGAAAATTTATAATTTCTTTCGAATTATTTGCTCATATTTTTTGAACTAATTTTTGTTTATTCCCACATTGTGGGATCTACGGTTGCTCACGTCTCGGGTTTGTGAGTTCGGCCAATTTCGGCCTTGTTCAGCCGCGTTTTTTCTGCAAATCCGCCATTATTTTTTTTAGGTTTTTTGCAGCTAGGGCTGTTTTGTTTGAAACCCTAATTTTTGGGCTCGAAATTTTTTTCTGATTATAGATTCTTGGTGGGTTTTTCGAGAGCTCAATTGGGTTGTCCGATTTTTCTGGGTGCCTCAATTTTCATGCCTCAATTTTCGAGCAAGCAGATCCAGATTCTGACAACATATTCCTTTTGGGTTTTTCAAACTCTCTTTTGAGTGCTTCTTTGTTTTTTTTGGGTCTTCCAATTTTTTGCTTCGAAGTTCGTGCCATCTGAGATATTTGCATTTTTTTTGAAAATGTGCAATGGCATCATTGACTAACATACTGCTCGAGGGAAATCATAAATTTAGTGGTCGAAATTATGGCACGGGGAAGCAGCGAATGCTAACCATCTTCGAATATCGCTGTAGCGATGCGATGGTTCTGGATACTACTAAACATCCGGATGCCACTGGTTCTGATCAGGTTACATATGACCAACATGATCGGGAGGCAGTGATGCTTCTCAAGTTATCAGTGGTTGATGATCAACTCCCTCTGATTCCATCCGAAAAAACAGCTGTCGAGATCTGGGAGCACCTCAAAACTCTGCATGACACTTGAGATAAAAGTAGGGCCTTCTTTCTCAAGAATACTCTTTTTTCTATTATCATGGATGAGCAGAAATTGCTCCAAGAACACCTGAATAGGATTCAAGAAATCCATGATCAGTTGCTTGCCATTGGACGCAAGATGGAGGAAGAGGACATTGTGGTAATCACCCTCAAAAGTTTACCCAAGTCCTACGAGCATTTTATCGAGACTCTCAACATCACTTCTACAAGTGTTGATCTGAAGTTCACAGATCTTTGCACACTTCTGCTTTAGCAAGATCGGTGGAAACAACAGTTCGGTAGCAGTTCCAGCTCCACCTCCACTGAGAAAGCCTTTGCTGCAAAATCTTTTTAGAAGGATAAGGGCAAGTCTCATTCACAACAGTCCTCTCAGCAGAAGTCCTTTGCTCTGGCATCAAAAGGCTCTAGGAAAAAGAACATTCAATGCAACTACTGCCACACGTATGGTCACATGAAGGTTGACTGTCGGAAACGTTTAACTGCCGAAGCTAAGCAATCTGGTTCGCAGCCCAAAGAGAACAGTGTAGAGCACACTGAGCAGACATAATTTGCCTTTTACGCCTTCATGGCTAAAAGACCTGCAGATCATGTAAAGTTGTCTTCCTGGTACATTGATTTAGGTGTCTCTCATCATTTCACCCACCTCAGAGACTGGTTCACTGACTACCAACCTTTCTCAGATTTAGTTATTTTTGGTGGAGGGGAAGAGTACACTGTTGTCGGCAAAGGCAACATTCAGATTCAGTCTGCTGGGAGGAATCTCATTTTCCTCGATGTGTACTATGTTCCAGGAATGGAACTCAATCTACTCTCAGTCAGTTAGATGCTACGACATTCTCCACGGTTGGATATCACCTTCAATTCATTTGTATATATTGATCTATTGATCATTGTTAATATCAAGCAAGTATTTTACCAATTACTTTGTAATAGGATCTGTAAATGGCGAATCTGCTGCTGCCTCCTTTCATTTCCTTCAATCCAAATGGATTTTTCAGGATCATTCTCTGGCTCTTCTTTCTCCTCCTTTATGAATGACTTGCCTTTATTTTCTCTTAGAATCATTCTAATTCGAAATTTCCATGATGAGAAATTGTTTCCTCCTTCAAGTCTATCCTCAAATTTGATAGCACTTGCCATATAAATGTGATATATAATAATTGATATTGAATTTCTCAAGTTTGAGAGCTTCTTGGATCTTCCTTTACTAGAGCTCTGATACCATGTTAATTCAAGGCAAACTTATTATTTAAATTTCAATTTACTTTTATATGCAATGCTGATTATATATATATAATGATTCTAACACTGGTGATGTTTATTTGCAGGAGTATAAAACTGAATGTATGTAAATGCAATAAACTTGCATTTTGACTATGCTTAAATTGCAATGAAGAAATATATGTAAAACTGTATTGCTGTTGACTGTATTTCGCACTTATTGATTTCGGTGCTAATACTGAACAGACCAATCAATATTTATACATGCTGGGAGTGAATGGCCACATCTATGATAGACGTGACTCCTTGAGGAGTCACGCCCATCATAGGCGTGACTCATAATCACATCCTTCGATAATACATTGTATCTGAAACATAACACCGCTTCAATACTTATCGGGTTGATACCGATTCATTACCAATACTAATCAGTTGATACCGATTCATTACCAATGGTTATCGGGTTTAATACCGATTCATTACTAATCAGGTTGATACCGATCCAAGATCAATTATGATTCAATACTCATGTTTATTGAATTGATTCGATCATAAAGACAATCATGTATATATATATTACTATATATATAATGATAATAATAATTATCATTTAATATGAATTTATCTGATCGTGGCTATATGCAACAACATCAAATTTGAATGTTTATTTCATTTATGACCTGCGATCATGATAACCCCACACATTAACATTTCTCCACCCCAATGTATAAAACCCTCAAATGAAGATAGGGGGACCCCCAAAAAAGAAAGTGACACCAAAACCCAATCAATTTTGCCCTAGGATCCTCATGCCCAACCTAAGATGGTACGGCCTAGCAAACACATTATTGTTTCTTTCTCAGATGTATGGCCTGCAAAAGCATACATAGGGATCCAAAAGGATGAATTAAATGATTTCAAAACATCATTATACCTGCAATATAGTGTACGGCCAAATATGAGAAATGTATGACCTGCACAAAGCCTCCAATTCTTCATTGAAATGTCACAAGACAACCACTCAAAATTTCAGCAAACAGAACTTCATCACAATAGATTAAAAAGATCCCTGCCCACAACATCAAAAATGAAAATTAGATTTGGAGCACAATTGTAATCCCTAGATGGAATTACCAAGACCAGCTAGGGGGGTTTTGTCCCTGAAACTGGTTTCTCAAAGAGGGTTTTTGTCTTCCAGAAGCTTTGGAAGAACTTAAGTTCATTCCACAAAACAATATCATATTGTCAAGTATATCTCAAAATGAGCACCAAAAATTCTTTATATAGCTTTTTTTGGAGGGAATTATACAATTTTAAAATATAATAATTCTCTTTTATCCCTCACAAAGACCTTTCTGAAATAATAATAACATTTCATGTGCAAAAGCCCCCTTATCTAGGTGTCCAACATTTAAAACACTCGCTCACTTTTCCATGAGCTATTACACAAAGTTGTCTCTCTAAAAATTCTCAACATTAGACAACACTAGTGAAATATTATTTAATAACTCACTAACTCGCCCAAGTTGTGGAAAGCACAGTGCATTTGAATCCAACTCTGATCACACTAATATAATATTAAAGATGTTTGGAGAACAACATAGATGCCAGAAAACACTTTTGAAAGTGTCACGATGAAAGAGATGGGACAAGGAACACGTAAAATGTTTTGATGTAGTATTTACTTTTAGTTTTACAAAAACAATTTGCTATTTTAATTTTGTTTCAGATTATCAGGCTATCAGCCATTGCCATTCCACATGAGCATGCCATTTTGCATCCAATTTGCAGTTAAATCAATCAAATAGAAGAAGATTCAGCTTTTTCTTTTATGTACTCATTTATTGATTCATTGGATGCATCTCCTCATTGATTTTGCAAAAAAATAAATGCATTTCTTATTAAATTTAAGCAAGTTTTCAAGTTGCCAAGTTTTTGCTGATTCGCATTTTCAGGGCTTGCCCAGTTTTTAAGGAGTGTGAGTTTTTCAACTATGAAACTGATTACTATCTCCTTACAAAGTTTCATATATTCTTGTTACAAATCTGCATACATTCTTCTTTATAAATCTGCCATAAATGCTCCACAAGTCTGCTCATATTTCCTTTGGATTTCCGCTCATATATTTCCTCTTTGATTCTGCTCATAGAATTTCTTTAAGTCTGAAACATACTCTCTCTCTCTCTCTCTCTCTCTCTCATATATACTTCTAAGTTTGCTAAAATTTCATATAGTGTTCTTCTTTTTCTTTCCTATATTAACTCTTCAAAATGATCTGCTTGCATAAATCTGTTTCGATAAAATGTTTACTCTTCGTTATATTTATAAACTCTTCATAAATCTCTCTTCAGCTCACACATCGATTTATGTATAGATGATGGAACTTCTTGTTCTCCACTCTCATCCTCCACAATATTTTATTCCATTTTTATATACCCATCTCCAAATGAAGTGATACATCTCTTTGAATAGAGATCTCTTTTTATAGAGACATGACCTTTGTTATGAAATAATTACTGCCTTTATTATCTCTGCCTTGTCTGATAACTAATGGTAATAGTTGTCTAAACAAATCACCACCATTATCATATACTTCTCAGATTGCACCTTTTGAATTGCAAATACTAATTGCTTCTTTTTTTTTTCTAAACAAATCAGTCTCTTTTTCCTTGTTTTGTACTAATTGCCACCTTTACTTGTTCTTTGTTTATTTAAATATAAACATGGGTTCTAATGGATCACTGTCCTCGTTGCTCCATAATTTAATTAAATCTCTTGTTAATCATAATTGCTATTTCTTCTCTTTAATCCACTACTATATAATGCTTTCATATTGGAATCAATACCATAACCTGGAATTGCTATGCTTTGTTAACATTTGTGTTTGTGTATTATGTTGGAGATTTGGCCACTTTGGAGACTCTGTTTTCTGTACTTCTATTCAGTTGCTGTTCAGGAAAAATTAACATAGTAATGATTGTGTAGTCGCTGCCAAGGCTTTGAACTAATGCTACACATACGGGCATTGTTAGAACTTAGAATCACTATTGCTGGGTAAGTTAGACATGTGCTCATTACTATAATTGCCTGTTTGTCTTGTTTCCTTTGCAATGTTCCAGTTTTCATGTAATTACTATTTGAATGTGACTCCAGGCTCCTCCAATTAGAATCTAAACTGCATTTATTATTTCCTCTAATTTGTCCCATGTTGGAAACATACTGAGAATAAAATGGAGCTTTTTATCAGTCTTTTCTGAAACACCATGTTGTACTTTCAGAAAATATATTTTAACCATTCACAAAAAATACCACTTGATTTGGGCTAGTGTTGTGCCAAGATCGTACCATCTTCAAAATATTTGCATTATTTTTGGAATGAAGCATTACAGTCCTCTCGATGCCTTGTTGTAATAGTGAATTATGATATCGACATTATCATTCCACACTATTGTAATAGCCCAGCAGATCTTCACCATTCATTGAGAGATCTTATTCTTTGTTTGATCATTAACAGACTGAAAATTTACCATCACACCAATCTTTTGATGAGAATATAATTAAAGCTGGCATTGTTGTGCATTTATGCACAAGAAAGCCCCTTGAATCCAATCCACTCCTCACCACTGTCGGCGACCTACATCTACTCTATTAAATTAGTACCAGTGCCTTGTTTGCTTGGCTGAAGGATGAACAAATAAAAAAACTACTTCGGTGGCTGGAGGATGAACAAAGAAAAAATTGGTTGAGTCTGTCTAAAAACTGCCACAAAAGTCAATCAGTCATTGGCCTTTGTAATGTCCTCATTTCTATAATAGAATTTAATAATAAATCATAAAAACAAATTAAGAAATAGGTAATCTAATATTGAATGAATAGTAATAAGATAAAATATTAATAATTAATATGGCAATCAATAATTAATATTATTTCTTAATACTAGTAATATACTAATATATAAAGGAGATATAATAATTAATAAATAAATCGAAATATCTAATAAACAACTATAATATGAACAATATATAAATTATATATTTTTAATACAACTATAACATGAACATTAAGTATAATCATATATCTGATTATATTTAATAATAATATATTATAATCTAAAAGTAATATTATATCTACATACATAATCATCTTAAGTATACATAAACTATACATATATTAAATATAATAATATAAATAAATAATAAACATAAAATCTTATTCTTAGTAACTAAATAGTCGCGACTTTAGAAACTTGCGACCATTTCCCCCACTACACGGGTATAAATCAGACTTGAACACAAATCAGTTTGGACACTGGAGGAGAAGAATGGGCTCGAAAAGAGACTAAGCAGAGTCCTCAAGGACCATCAACAATGATATGATGAAGATGAATCAATCATGTGATTATCAACAAATATAAATAAGGTACCTCCATCGATATAATATAGTTACCGATTATGGATCATTACGGTGGTCAAGATAGAGTGCACTAAGCATATATGAAGTAAGAGGGTTATGAATGAGAATATAGAGACCCACAGATCATTCAAGGCATCGTGTTCTACATTCAGCGGACAAGAGAAAGTAGAGCCTAGTCAGCGATAAGGAAGACGGTCAGCACTAAATCATCCAAATCAGCACTTTGATTATACAGTCAGCATACAGTTTTTACAGATGATACATGGAGGCAGTGACATAAGGAAGGAGATCGGAGTCTGCGATAATATGGAAATATCATAGTATGGGAATCATCAAACATGGAGGAAGGAGTCACAGTTAAAGGCATCAGCGAGTGGAATACAGTCAGCATCAACATCAATGTAGCAAGCAGAAAAGACAAAACGATAATTCCAGTCAGCAATGTCTAAGCCATAAGAAACGAAGGAGCATAGAAGAGAGTTATTCATTAGCAGTGACAAGAGAACCTTTAATAACCAAGAAACAATGGGGTATCAAAGCCTCTCAATTACAGAGGAGGGAATGAGCTTGCTATATGATCCTAGGAAAGAATAAGGAATTAAGAAAGGGAATCAGGGATAGATATAGAGTCATTGAATAATAAGGAGGAAAAGACTGAATAATTCAGATGTGTTGGCTATATGAAAACGCTATAAAGAGGAAGGAGATTACTTCATATACATCATACAGATTACATGGGGAGTAATCCACCGAGGATAAGAAACCAGATCACATGAATATATAGTTACAATCAGAGATAGTAGTAGACTCATGGTACAAGGAAAGAAATAAATATCAGAAACAACAATAGTGTTTTGCAGACCGATCATCGCCAGTCATCGTTGTTACAGAATTATTACATTAGAGAAGTGACAAATCTCTTTAAGGTCTTATAAACAGATCAGCATATCCTCCTCTCATTATTATACAGATCAACATATCAGATATAGCCGCATATTGTGATTATATAAATATATCAACATATCAGACATCACTATTAAACAACATGGCATTGAAGAAAGTTCATTTTGTAAGTCATATTGATTTATCAGAGAAGAGTGGAACATTACATCTGCAGATTAATATATGTAATTCTTTACAACAGAGATTATTAACTTTGGGATAATTATACATTAAACAATCTTAAGTATTATATAGATTGATTTGACAACATTATCCGATTACTTGCATATTGCAAAAGTATCCATCAGACATAGCATTATCAGACTTCTTATTAAGAGGAGTGAGTCAACAGAATTCAAGTATTTGTCCCAAAGTCCTAAATTACCAAAAAAAGGGGACATTACAGCCTTCATGGGAAATACTATGAATGCCTTTTTAGATTATATTCTTACAGATGTTCTCCTACATGCATAGCTATGAGCCTCTCTATGGTCTATGGCTAACATAGACAATCAGATAGACAGTTTTGAATAAATAAGATGGTATAAATCGTGTGAAGAAGGCTCACTTCTCTAAATATGGAAATATCTTTGTTTTTTCAACACTAACACAAAAAAGTCTTGCTTTTTTCAGTTTGTCCCCCTACTGATTTGCCAGGAAAAAATTACACTGGAAGCCAAAAACCTGCAAAGTCTCTTTTTCAATTCAAAAAAATTGTTTTTATTGCTCCTCTTTTGAATTTGTTTATGACTTTTTTGTCCTTTGCGAAGGAATAGTTTACTATGGCTAGAGAAGTGGCGTCTCATGCTTGCAGATCTGACATTTCTTATGCCAATTTCCTCACTCTCTTTGTTATGTTTTTATTTCATTGCTAAAAACATTTCTCAAGTACAGAAATGTTGCCGAAATCGCAAGAAGCATTTAGAAACATTTCCATAATGCAGAAGTGTTTCTGACAGTATGTTTTCATTCAGACATGTTTCCACAAGACAAATTTTTTCAAATAAATAAGATTCCACCAAAATCGCCCAACAGCAATTCCAGTACAAACTATTGCTTCAACATTTAGTTGTGCCTGTCTGATGCATTTTATTAGATTGTTGGCTTGTAAATGGATTGGTGTTGATGCTTGTTCAGAGTAAGAGTTTGCAAGTAATGGTCGATTAATATTAACTGTAGATTCTGATCTCACACAGTTTAAGGAACAATAATTGACTGAAATGGTTTTTTATTTTACATTGTTACAATTATGGGAATACGCATTAAATTGACTTGCAGGATCAAAACACAAGCATGATTACGAGTAAATGCACACATTTAATCAAACATGCACAGATGCACAAAGAATACTTTCATGTCGTATAACGTTAATGTATTCAAAAAATTGTGTTGCACCATTTAACCACAAACATGATTATTAGGAAATGTTCAAATTTAATGAATTATAGACAAATGCTCAATTTTTGTACAATTTGAATTGTTTTAATTTTTTTTATCAATTCTATCAGTTTCTCAAGATTAGCAGTTTTTATTAGATATATGTTTATGCTTACATTGTAATATTTTTTGTTTGCAGAGCGTGGGAATCATTGCAGCAATTGGTGATTCTGTTCAGAATTTATATATAGGTGCACCTGTGGCAGCCATGTCATATGGTGCATATGCTGAATTCACTGAGGCATGCATTGCTAGTGCTAACCAGCGTGTCCTTTTTTATTTTGCATGAATTGGTTTATCTTCTCTTTTTCTAGTTATGAGGTTTTTTATATTATTTTAAGCAAAGTATCCTAAATATCTCTGTTATTTCTGAAGTTGGTTTTGATTTTTTTTGTGTTTTGTAGATTCTTGCAAAACATGTAATACCAGTGCCTAGGCCTGATCCTGAAGTGGTGGCGATGCTTACATCAGGCCTTACAGCATCAATTGGTTTGGAACAGGTTCTTTAAAACTTTCTTTAGGACAATTATTGTCCTTGCACACGACCACATTATATTGGTTGATAATTTTCTTTTCTTAGAAGCATGGCAATTTAACAGTTATTTCAAATATGACTTATGATTTGTGTTTCTATAACCTCCAACTGAATGAGATGTGACTATTGTGATTAGTTACATCCAAAAACTTGATTGATTATTGCCTGTGATTTAATTTTGTATAATTTCTCTATTTTATTAGTCTATGGTATAACGGGTGCTTGTTATCTTTCTTAAGTTTTAGTCTCTCCAATTTGTACACCATGCAGAAGTTTTGTCCATGTTATCTGTTTCTGGGATTTCCACATCAAAAACCTCTATCAATACAATTTTTTATACTTTTAGTAGAAAAACAAGCTGTAAAATAAATCATTTTTCATCTCTAATGAAAGTACAACTTCCTGTTTTTTGATTCCTTTTTTTCCCTTCTAATTTTCTTTGAAGATGCAAATTTATAAACTACTTGACATATGTACATTAAACTTTCACTTATGCTGAATTTTTATGCATGGTTTTAGGCAGGAAAGATGGGATCAGGAAAAACAGTCCTAGTTACGGCTGCTGCTGGAGGAACTGGACAGTTTGCTGTTCAGGTAACAATAGAGCTCATGAAAATTCATTTTGAGAAAAACTGTGTTGGCATTCCTTCATGTTTCCTTTTAAACTAATTTTCTTTTGATCGGTAAGAAGGAATTATTTAGACTGGGCATACACTAGTGGAGCTCTCAAAGGGGACCTCACCATCAACATATTCAACTTAATCAACTTTGAAGAAACACACACTTATACTGAGAGGGGGAGTGAATAATTATAAGACAATTTTTTTCACTTAATAAAACTTTAGCAATCACAGAGCAATAATGAAAAGTAAGATTTACGAGTAGAGAACACAAGATGCACACATGATTTTGCGTGGAAACCCTTGCAAAAAATATTGCTTATATTGAATCTGCTTACAATTTTGTAGGCGTCAATATTGCTTATATTGAATCTGCTTATATTTTTGTAGGCATCAGCCCACAAGAGACACCAGTCCCCTCCATTGAGCAACCAATTCAGCAAGAGATGCCAATCTCTTTGAATGAGAGGCACCGACATCCCAATTTGGGAAATAGAAGGCACCAACCTTCAAAATGCAATGTAATATAATGTTTTTGGATTTACTCTAGAAAACCTTCAAAACTGCTCACAACTTCATCAAAATCTTCCTTAGAACTTTGATCTCTAGTCAACAATATATGTCTACTCAGATCTGCAATGCGATCTTCAATTATTGCCTTCAAATCTGAAGTATATCTTCACAAAAATCTGCATTAAATCTGCTCCGAATATGTCTGATTTTAATCTGATTTCTGCTAATAAATCTGCTCTCAAAATATCTGATTTCTTCTCTAAGTCTTTTGTCAAACATGGGAAAGATATTCAATTAATTGCTGCAAATAACCCATAATAGACCTCTTACTTAAACACCTCCAAATGGCTCTGTGTCCAACAGTCATGTCCTCCCAAGGAAGTTGTAAGAGACCTACTGGCTCAATCCCAAGGTTACCCGGAGATGGGGAGACTTGGAGGTCTTTGATAGTCCCAACCGGTGCTGAGAGGGGAGGGGTGAATCAGCACCTATAAAACTTTAAAACAAATTTGATGTAGTATACTACAACTATAAGCAAAACAAATTCTAGCATAAGAATGGCATCAAACAATCAACCAAAAAGCAACATCAGATTTATCACATGGAAACCCAAATCGGGTGAAAACTACGGTGTGAGGAAACCTCACAAATTCTGCACTCTTCTTAAGTGCGCCCTGTTAGGAGCCTTCCCTGTTAAAGGATTACAACGCACTGTCAGATGTGACCCGGTTAAGGGATTTGATACAATAAGCCTTGTTAGTGCCTGCCTGGTTAGAGGGCTTAGAACACCTGAATAGATGTCACCCGGTTAAGGGATTTAGTACAAGGGACTTGTTAATGTCCACCCAAAATACTGGGATTTAGTTATTCTAATTGTTAGAGAACAATAGAGTACTTGACCTTTTAGAAATGGCTTTTCTTAGCTTTATAAGATCTCTGTTATAGTCAACTGAGAAACATCACTGGTCGCTGCTGGTATGTTCTCCTTTCTTGTTGTGCTTCTTTGCACACTCTTCTCTCTTCTCCTTTTTCTTCACCTTAGCTTCTTCAACGTATAGGTTCACTCTTTACTTTGGCATAATGAGGGCAAACTATATTCTTGTCAAACAAAAGAATATTTAGACTCTTTGCCCTAATTGCTTTTCTCATGCACGACCTGTTTACAGATCACCTTCGGATCCATCACCCAGTGGAGTATTAGTTCACTGAGGAAAACATCCGATGCATGCTATGCTTTATCTGCTTTATGAAAGAAAACAACAGATGCGTGTCAAAAAGCTTTCCTTCACAAGAGATAACTCCATGCTTTAATGCCACAAACTCCGGCATTAAAACCTTCAATCGCGCCTTGTACCGATCATCTTGATAACTTAAAGTCTACCAGATTTAGTGCAGTAAATCCCAATCAAGGAGTTAGATAACAGATAGTTGACTATGACTTCCCCGGTTCATCTTATCATGACGAAGTCTTTATTTGATCGGTAAAGATCCTTAAGTTGTGTATAGGTAAGAGCCTTGACCTATCACCTTTCCTTCCTCTGTCTATACCAATTGCATCCTTTCCTCAGTCTCTAATACCGGTTACGGGTTGCTTTTCCCTTGGTGACCCGTTGCTTCTGATGAACAGAAATAATCTCTTGTTCTTTGCACAGTGTCACCGGTTGCCAAACCAGTTTCTCCACTCACTTATTGATGTCAGGTGTATCTGTGTTTGTCTTGCTTCACAGATCCAACACTGGTGCCCTTAGTCACAAATGTCAACTCCTCTTTTTCCAATCAATGACAATACCTAATTGCCATGTACCGGTTACCATCCCTTAATGCCAATAGTCTCTAGTACTGCTACGACTATTTTTCAAAAATAGGAGACTGGGGTTCTTGGAGATGACAATTTTTTTTTTAATATAATTTAATAATTTCTAAGAAATACCATAGATTCATAACAAGAACAATGGAAGGTTATAAGTATATACATTGAACATTAAAAGTTTAAAGAGTCAAAGACTAATACTAAATAGTAATGTCATGTTAATATAGAGTCAAATAGATCAAAACTCACATTGCATATCTCATAGTCATATCTGATTTCTGAATATCGCATATGATCATCATCATATTAGATTAATAATCGCTGAGATTATCATTACATATTGAAATTTGAAATTCAAAAATATATAGTTTGATGCTAAATCGCTGATATGCAAACAAAAAACTCAGAATTGTAAAGAAAAATAAAAAATCTATCTAGTATCATCTACTCCACAAGACTGTGATCATAAAAAAAACATTAAAATGAGGGTCGAAATACATAAAATGACTTAATGTTGTATTTTAAATTTGTTTTTTAATTAAGAGACAGGGGGAGACTTCATTTTTTGGAATCGAAGACTTGGATTCTTCAGGAGACTTTGCCATGAAGTCTCCAGCCATTTTTGAAGACTCTGGAGACACAAAAGTCTTTGAGATGCTTCTCCATCTCTGAGATGCATCTGGAGGGGAGGAGACGTGTCTCTGGGTAACACTGCTCAATGGCAAAGTCTCTAGCCATTTTTGAAGACTCTGGAGACACAAAAGTCTCTGAGATGCTTCTCCATCTCTGAGATGCATCTGGAGGGGAGGAGACGTGTCTCTGGGTAACACTGCTCAATCCTTTGCTAGCACTGAAACTTTGCTTTTTTTTAAAGTTTGTGATTTTTGCAATTTTTTTTGGTTTTATGATTATATGCTATTTTTTGTGTTTTAGCCAAATATGAGGGAAGGAAAAATACAAACTATAGAACTACTAATTGGAATTGCAACTGAATCTTCACATATACTTTATTGCAATATTTACAAAGTAGTCAACAACAATATTATTTAAATCAGAGCCAACTATGCACCTGTATGTTTGAATGCTTCAATATTGATCCTAGCAGCTGTAGAAGAAATATCACAGCCTCATCTAAATCATTCTTCCTTCAACGCTGAATTCTGCAACCCCTGCGTAACACCTTGAATTCCCAAAATTGGGCCCTAAGTTGAATCGAGCAAGCCCAGAATGAACCCACGCTGCTGCTATGGATTGAATGGTGGCTGACTATGATATACATAACAATATATAAAACTAACACAGCTTGCAAGTCCAGATTGCAGCTTCCCTTTATTTGACTCCCAACCGCTAAAGAAGACCAGGTTTTGCTACCAAAATTTTCCATTGATGGCATCTGGGCAATGCCATACCTGTTGCACAAATCGCAGGGAATAGTCACCAGCTCTAAGTGCTATGAGCAACAAAGAATTACCAATTCCTTGCGCTGAGAAAATCACAGAACTTCAAACGCACCTTCAGCCAAAGCCAGAACAAGTTTTATTGCATGCAAAAAATAATCCCAAGTAAACCCCAACAGCTGCATATAAACTCCTTCCTTCCAAATCCATCCTCTAGCTTCAACTATACACCATCGGAATGCAGCTTCAAGCTCACGCGACTGCATACTCTCGTGTCAAAACATATATTTCAGACTCATGCGATACATATATTTCAAAGGTTTCAAATATATTAAAGGTATTTTCCATCATCCATAAAGTGCAGCCAAGTGATATATATTAAAATATGTTTCCCCCTTTTATAAAGTGCCACCAAGTGAAATTATTAAACATGAGGAACTTAGGATATAAAATAGAGTCGCCAAGTTAATAAATAAATCACTTAACTTTGGCTTAAATAAAAGTAGCCTCCTCATTTTTAATATTAATTAAGTGAATCAAAGGAATCCAAATATTCACTTAATTAATAATTAATTAATTGAGCCATGGTCCATAAATGTTTCCAAGGAGGTCAAAACCAATCCCGAGGTAGCCATGATGAAGGAAGATAAGTAATGTCGCCACACTGATAACAGTTAACCAACTGGAGACCCTCAAATCAACCCATTAGCTCATGAGGGTCGCAATGATGGGCTAACAAACCTCAAACTCCAACTCGAGCTAAAAAGGGGACATAACAGATTTCGGCCAAGTAGAAAATATTAATTAACTTTTTATTGTATTAAAACCTTTGCCCAAAGTGGACACTCAGCCCAAGGAGATCGTCTCTCTACAGGGGGGGGGGCACAAAAAATTAATTTGAAAATATTAACTCCCTTTAAAGAGGGCAGCTCCAAGAGGGGATCGGCCCTAAATAGAAATAATATTTTTTGCATCTTTAAACAGTCTTCTCCTAGACATGGGTCGGCCAATGTAGGCATTTAACAAATTAGGCTGGCAAGAAAACAAATTTTATTTTAATTTCTCATGCATTCATATTATTAGCTGGTCATTAATAATGCCTTTGCATCTGCTCATTTAATCGCTGCACTAACTTTTATCTCTGCCCAATGATATTGAACTGCTGCACATCCATTTTCCATATATCTTTAATTTGGATGATTGGTATATTTATGTACCTTCTTGACATCAATGATGACATTTCCAACAAACTTTATTCAACTTAGAAGCCACTATGGAAGTCCAAGAGACACCACTTGGAATTCCAACTTAAGATGACAAATTGGGAATTCCATGATCTCTATCTTGGGAACCCATAGCTTTGCCATTTGAGCACAACCCCATCAATCAAAATAAAGTTCCTTTAATGATTATGTGCTGGATAGCTTTTTTAAAGTGACAAAACATGTACTTGTTATATTTGTCTTTCTGCATCTATCTAAGCAATATTGTTCTCCTTATGTCGGATTGAAGTATTAGCCTTGCTCAAGTTCTAAATCTACATGTTTTTCTTTGTTTAGTGCATATGCACCATGGTCAGCATTTGTTTTCAGTATATATGTTTGATTTTCATTAGATATGTGCATTTCTGGTATTTACATCAACATGTTGTATCACCAGTGGGAATTCTATGTATATTTAAGTAGAAACACTGGTGAGATATTGTATATTATTCCTTGAAATTTGAGCTGCTTGTTAGAAAGATGGATGCATAAAAACTGTTTATCAAAATGTCTATGATTAAAATAATTATTTCTTGTAGCTACTCTTAATCAAAAAATTCAGAAATTCCTATGTTCTACCAACTGTTTGATGAAATGTCTGTTTGCAAAAACTGTAAACAATTGCAAGTTTGTTGAAATATCTTGGTAGGGACGTTATATTTTTGAACGATGTAACATGTGGTGTGAGTAAGGTCTACTAAAAAACTAGTAGGAGCCATTGAATGTCAAGATGATCTCTAGATGTGTTACCATAGATAAGGTGTTGGCATGACCGGTAAGGATGCAACCGGTAAATGATAAAGTGGTGTTGCCATTGATGTCATTATTGTCTAAGATAACAATGCCTAGATACTAGGGAACAAGTGACAAGAGTTACTGTTTAGAAAACCAGTGACCAATGATATGGTGATGAGCAGCAATGCACTTATTGCTCAGAGAAGCGACCGGTGAAGACAGTGACCGGTGAAGTCACTAACCGGTAAGTATATGACCGGAGCAATGACCGGTATAGACGGAGCGCAGTGAAGTGACAGGTGAAGACTAAAACCTGAATACTTCTTAAGGGTGTAAACCGATCACTGATCGGTGAGATATCATTAAGACCGGTGAAGAACACAGTTGATGAACACTTAAGAGACTCTTCCATCGAGATTTGTTGCACAAGTCACAAAGGATTTTCTATTACGGAAAAAACCGGTGAAAGGCACAGTTGAAGGATTTATTGCCGAGGTTTATTGCACAAATCATGGCGGAATTTTGTCTAAAAGAAGTATGTGACATGCATATGTTGTTTCCTTTCGAAAATTGAAGCACGACTGAATGGTGGATTCATGGCGGATCTTTTGTTAAGGGAAAGCTTGTGTCATGCATCTGATGTTTCCTCTCATGACTGAGACACGACTGGATGATGGATCAAAAGGAGATCTTCATGGAGATTGGAACAACAAAGTGCGGGAAGATCTGTCCCACGCTCGGCAGGAAGCCTATTTATTCTTCAGTCAGCAAAGAAAAACATTTGCCTTCATTCAGCCAAAGAGAAAGAGTGAAACTGTACGCTGATGTAATATCCTAACTCATTCTTAGCTATGCAATTATGATGTGCCGTATTTGAAGGTGTTCAAATAGATACTGGTGATATTTGATTGTTTACATGGACTGCACGTATCTTCTTATTCAATAGGAAGTAATTACTAGTTTTGTCACTGTTTTGCTATGTTAATATGTCTGAGATGTATATCCTCCAGCAATTTCTCAACATGCATGTATTCTTAGAAATACAGAAATAAACTCCACGCAAATAACAAAGGCACAATGGATACAGCTCAAGGTCTAAACTGATTTTAAACACTAATAGAAGAACTCCATGCAGATAATTAAAATTAATCTATGTCTAATCACTGTTATTGATTTACATTGCAATGTCATCTATTATTTTTCTCTAGACAATACAAAGAAGGAAAGGAGATACAATGGCCAACTTGGCCCCTTCGCTGGATGTCCCAGTGATCACTATGTGTTGAGTCCTACGCTAGGAGATACCATAGGTGGCACGTGAGTTTGTTGGTGGTCACAATGCTTCTGCCCAAATGAAAAGTCCTGACCCTGCTGCTGCAAACGCTAGACAGAAGTGTTTTGCGGTTTCAATGATGTTCACTACCGAACATCAAACTCTTGCTCACCATGGTCTATCCTACCGCAGATACAGCCAACGGAGGGGCTGGCTCAAGCACATGAAGCGTGGGCTGGCTCAAGCACATGAAACGCGAGCTGGCTTCCCTTACTTGCGACTTGGAGTCGCACATTGTAGGCTTGTGGCGTGGTGTCTAGTTAGCGGAACATTCACCCGCACCTTGAAGATGTGCTCTCGTGTCACGTGTGCATGTGAACACAGTGCGCTGGTTGACGCTTCCAAACCGTGTGGTGAAACGTGGTTCCCAGGTTTGGCGTGATTCAAGCAGTGCTGAATCTCGTCGCATACAAGTATCGAATGTGGGTAGAGTTCTAGACTCCCGCAAATTGGAGAAACACTGCCTGTATACACCAATTCCTTCCTTACTGCCAAGAATAGAAGACTCAGCTTGAATCCGATCACATGTATGAACTGAGAATGTTTAACGCTGCTAAAGGAGTTCTTCTTTCACCCATACATGAAGTAATAAATGTTGAGAATGATGTTTAAAAATTGCTGGTGTAGTGATGCTTAGAATTGCTGGAATACCAAACTGACCTGTTTACTACTCATTGAATCCCAATGTGAAATTTGTATGATTCCACCCCTTGAAGAGATGTTGGAGCTACGTCCAATCTCTTCACAATTTCCAAAGGGTTTACGTCCTCGGAAATAACAAGTCACAAATGCAACCAGATTTTACTTTTCTTGTTTTATAATTTTTGATGGTGCTTTTCCCAAGGCTTGAGGTTCAGAACCATCTTACTCTGGACGAGGCCACTTACCAAGCCGAACTGCATAAGCAAAATTTCCTGACAAAGAGGAGGATCGGTCAAATGCTTATTGGAGAAACTGAGAAGGTCCACGAGTAAGGAGTGGCAATATTGACCAAACTTCTTCAGACCCAAAAACAGGCAGAAGAAGCACGCCAAAGGACCACTGAGCCATTGGTCACTGATATCAGAAAAGGAAAAGGAGAGAAAAAGTACCGGTTAAACAGAAGAATCCTACCAGACCGGTCATCGTTGACATCATTGATAATAAAGGTAGTGATCAAGCTCACCTAACCGTTCTTGTCTCTCCAGAAAAGGGTAAGACTTGCGCCATGACTATTAATGATATAGTTGATGAGGTGATGGATTTTGGAGAAGTAGATAATGCAGCTAGATGGTATAGTGTTCTAGGAGAGGAAGATAAACAGGTAGTAATAGTAGCTCTAGTGGAAACATTTATGGATTACAACAGAACTCCATGGGACTATAGGTCCAAGTTTCCCCCTGAACTTAACTCAAGACTAATGACAAAATGGAGAACCGGTTTAGGCACCAATACTAGAATCTCTAAGGAGACATTGTCACTGGTCAGACCTGGTGTTAGTGAAGAGTCTATCAAACTACTGTTAGAGGAAGCATCAATGAACTTGGATACCAAGCATAGAGTTGCTAAGATACTCAACGGGTATGAAAACGAAGTCTATAAAGAGACTCTAGATTTTTGGCAACAATATGACTTTAGTGCTCTCAAGGCAACAGGTCTGCAAGATCAACCTGAACCAGCATTGGTACCACCAGTTCAATTCACTACTCGTGAAAAACCCACCACTGGTGAACAAGTGAATCTGGAACAGGGAGCTCTGCCGAAGGAACAAGTGCTAGGAAATGATATACCTAGGGGTGAGTTACATACAGTTGAAGAACAACACATAGAGGAAGCCCCTGCAGCAAAGAAAATGGAACAGGAACAGGATGCATAATAGGAAGCAGAGATACTATCGGAAGGGGAAGTACAAAATGAGGAAGAAGTACCAGAAGTAGAAGTCTTACCAGAAGAGGAGGCACAATAGGAAAATGTGGCATTACCGGAAGAGTTAGTCCAACCGATAAATGATGCCAAACAAGAACAACAGAATGAACAGGAACAAGAGTTACTTGTACATATTGAGCAAGTGCTACTGGTACAGGAGCCTAGACACAAGGAATAGGTAGATGTTCCAAGCTCGTCCTCATCCAAGGGGAAGCTATCTTTTGCAGTTGACACAGAACCCAAAAGGAGCAAGGCTACCGAGACCGTAGTTGACATAAGCAAAATGTCAACTAGGCAATTAAAGGAGCTAACAAAAAGGAAACAGTACATGTGTAATGTCCCCGTTTTTAGACTTATGGGATTAGCTTGGTTTTGCGACCCTCACAGGAAAATCAAGCGATCAGGGGGGGTTAGATGGTGGAGCGTGCGTTGGGATTCCATTTTGGAGGTTCGACTTATCAGGTCTGCTCTTCGTTCGGATCATTTTGGTCAACTTACTATTTGTAGTAAGTGATATTTTGGGTATGGCCAGGATTAGCAGGGTGTCTGCATGGAGTGTCAGATGTCTCAGGATCGAGTTTAAGAGAATCTCCAGTTTGAGAGACTTACTATTTTTAGTAAATCTAGTTTTTAGAGTGGCTATTTCTGGCAGGGCAGTGCCTATTCCTGGTTGGGCAATTGGATCTGGGCTTTTTCAAAAGTTTGTTGATCTCAGTTAGATTTTCCGGTGGCTTATATTTTAAATGTTGTTATTAAATTAAATTATTTTGATTTAATTTAATAACTTACGACTTTATAACTTAATGTTATAAAGTGGAGTTATATTAAAAGCCAATTAAGTGAAAAATAGTGTAAAATTCTTTTTCCAAAAAGCCTATATATTCTATTCGAAAAAGCACTTTACGGAGCCATGATTGAAATGGCCAGGATTAGCAGGGTGTCTGCACGGAGTGTCAGATGTCTCAGGATCGAGTTTCAGAGAATCTCCAGTTTGAGAGACTTACTATTTTTAGTAAATCTATTTTTAGCAGTGGCTATTTTTGGCAGGGCAGTACCTATTCCTGGTTGGGCAGTTGGATCTGGGCTTTGTCAGAAGTTTGTTGATCTCAGTTAGATTTTCCGGTGGCTTATATTTTAAATGTTATTAAATTAAATTATTTTGATTTAATTTAATAACTTACGACTTTATAACTTAATGTTATAAAGTGAAGTTATATTAAAAGCCAATTAAGTGAAAAATAATGTAAAATTCTTTTTCCAAAAAGCCTATATATTCTATTCGAAAAAGCACTTTACGGAGCGATGATTGAAATCATTTTTTATTGAAGTTCGCGAAGAAGACAAACCTGGCTAGGGTTTCGAGGACTAATTCCTCTCTCGTAATTTGAGCCATCTTCTGTCGGTGGTGAATTTTATAGCTGATTGTTTTTGAGATCACAATTCGGTGCTGTTGTATATCGGAATTGTGAAAGTTTCAAATTTGAAGATTTGTGGTTTGCTGATGAAATTGTATTTATTAATACAATGCAATGAAGTTTTGAATTATAATTTTTGGAGGCTGAAGTAATTGTTTCTTGATTTTCGAAAATACTGACAAGGAGGGAATTAACGTAGAATGTAGATTGCTATGCAATCTTTCATGCTGTGATCGCACTCTAATGGAAGGCGTCTATCTGATGGCGTGATTTTACTACAGGCTGCGTTAATAACTAAATTTTGGCACGTGCCTGGTTAGAGACTTGCGGCTGCATTTTGGGACACGTGAGTATTCAACACAGGGCCATCTGTCAATTTTGTGGGTGCCGTACATGCTACGATCAGTCATGGCATTGTTTGGGAGTATTCACGTGAGGGACTTTGCAGGATAGCTATCCGATACATGATATTATAACAGCCAATTGGTGGCAGCAAACAATTAAAAGCCAATTAAGTGAAAAATAATGTAAAATTCTTTTTCCAAAAAGCCTATATATTCTATTCGAAAAAGCACTTTACGGAGCGATGATTGAAATCATTTTTTATTGAAGTTCGCGAAGAAGACAAACCTGGCTAGGGTTTCGAGGACTAATTCCTCTCTCGTAATTTGAGCCATCTTCTGTCGGTGGTGAATTTTATAGCTGATTGTTTTTGAGATCACAATTCGGTGCTGTTGTATATCGGAATTGTGAAAGTTTCAAATTTGAAGATTTGTGGTTTGCTGATGAAATTGTATTTATTAATACAATGCAATGAAGTTTTGAATTATAATTTTTGGAGGCTGAAGTAATTGTTTCTTGATTTTCGAAAATACTGACAAGGAGGGAATTAACGTAGAATGTAGATTGCTATGCAATCTTTCATGCTGTGATCGCACTCTAATGGAAGGCGTCTATCTGATGGCGTGATTTTACTACAGGCTAAGTTAATAACTAAATTTTGGCACGTGCCTGGTTAGAGACTTGCGGCTGCATTTTGGGACACGTGAGTATTCAACACAGGGCCATCTGTCAATTTTGTGGGTGCCGTACATGCTACGATCAGTCATGGCATTGTTTGGGAGTATTCACGTGAGGGACTTTGCAGGATAGCTATCCGATACATGATATTATAACAGCCAATTGGTGGCAGCAAACAATTATGTGAAGACATGAAGTCTGAATGGGAATTTGCGGCAGTTCAAAGCCAATTCGGTTCTTCACAGTGGTATCAGAGGCTTCTTCCTGCCATCCTGTGGGGTTTGGATACTTTAATTTTATGAAGTTATTTTAAAAGTGACTAGCACTTCCATTTTCTCTAGCCATGGATAGATACAGGAGATCTAGTTCCGGAAGTCATCATAGCAGTAAGGGAAATAGAGAGGAATTAAATGCTTTAATAGAAAGCGTGGAGAGACTTAGACTTAGAGATAGGGCAGCGAGATATATGATCTCTGCCTTTAGAAGGCCGACATCGAGTTTGCAGGGGAGAAGGCTGGAGTTTCCTTCGACGGTGGTCCATGATGCTGATGTTCCTACATCCAGTACAACACCTGCTATTCCCATTCGCAGTGCTGGTGATGGATTTATTGCATAGGAGCCAGTGGATGTTTCAGTGCCATTGGTTGATAGCAGCGCTGAGCATCACTAGGTTGAGGCTCCCAGAGCAGTTACTACAGAATGTACAGAGGCAGTTGATGTGGCAGTTATCACTGAGTGTTCAGAGTCTTTCATGGAGGGGGTTATTATTGGAGATGTTTATGTCAGCTGTAGTAGTGCCGCCTTAGTTCAAGAGGCAGTTGCTTCCTCAGATAGGACTGAGGCATGTATGGAGTCTCCCAGTGGTGAGGTTGGAGATGTGGGTAGTACAGCGGGGTCAGTTGATGACAGTTCGTGCTCTAGCATTATTGGTGCACAACTTGACGTTGAGTCATGTGTGCAGAGACACGTGTCCGTAGATGAGATTTCAGTAGGAGATGTGGGAGCTGATAGTATAAACACATGTGATGACACTTTTGAGGATGCTGTGAGTTGCATTGGAGATGACACCCCCTGTGAGATGTTGGGTGCTGACTGCGAGGAGTGTATGAGCTCTGACAGCTCAGAGATTTATGATAGCAGTCGTAGTGTGGGATCATTATAGGAGACAGTGGTTTATTCCTGTGTTGAGGATGTGAGCATGGAGCTTTCTAATGATGACACTCAGGATGGGAGTGTTGCAGTTGATTTCGGTGACGTAGTTTCATGCCACAGTTTAGTTGATTCACATGACGACATTGAGTCGTGTATGCAGCCAAAGTTAGTAGAGGAGATGCAGATAGATGATGTGTACACTAGCATTGCAAATATCTCTGATGCTAAGAGCGAGAACGATGAGTGTTGTAGTGTTTCTGGCTTTCTATATCTAACTTTGGGCATTGATTCAGCGTTGTCAGTTGGTGATGGTGGGCTCCAAGATTCTGTGTTACAGGGACTCACAGATGAGGACAGGGAAGCTTATGAGTGGCAGGAGTTTGTTACAGCCAGGGCTTCCACTTTTAGAGACGGGTTTACTTCTTCGGTAACTCATGAGGATGTGCCTCAGGTTCTGGATTATCAGATAGTTGCAGAGGACGAGGGAGCTGGAGATTGTTTTGAGTCAGTTTCAGCTGCAGCTTCCCCGGATTTAGATGAGGATGTGTCTGATGCCTGTACTCAGTTTGTAGAGGTGTACTCAGATATAAGTACATAGAGAGAGGGTGATCTTGAGGGGAGTTTGTTGGTTATAGCTTCCTCTCATAGTGTAGATAGTGTGTTTGAGGTTGTTCATAGGAGGCATGTTGTGCAGAGTCATCATGTGACTAGCCAGTTGCGAGTTGATGAGAGGGATATTTCTTCTACTCTCGAGCATTTTGATGCCACTTGTCAGTTGTTGGTTGTTTATGGTTGGGGGGCTCCTATGACAGATGAGTCCAGTTGTGGTTACTTTTCATTAACGAAGATTCATTCTTTGCGTGAGGCTATCAAGATTTTGAGACAGAATTACTTACAGATGGTAGCCGATGGATATCACTTGGTTGAGTGGGGGAGTACAGCTTATGAGGTGTCATGTCCCCATTTTGGCTGACATCGTTTGGCATGACGGATTTGCCTATCATCGACTCTCGTAGGCAAATGGTTTGGAGAGAGGGTCATTATGTTGATCATTTGATTGCATATTGCTGACAGAGCCTACATTCGGTAGAGCCTACATCCAGTTTGGGCCTACATGTAGTTGTAGTGGAGCCTACATCCAGAGTGAGCCTACATTCAGTTTGAGCCTACATCCAGTTGTAGTAGAGCCTACGTTCAGTCTTGAGCATACGTTCAGTCGTAGTTGGGCCTACATTCAGTTCTGAGACATTTGGGCCTACATTGTTATAATTTTGAGTTGAAATATGTACTTTATTATTATAATGTTATTTTATTATAAAGTACATTATAATTGGATGTTTCTAGAAGTTCTAGCAACTTCTCAAGGAAAAGAATAAATAGAGGGCTTGGGCTTTCATTTGGACATGCTTGGATTTGGGATTTCTTCTACTTCTTCCATTGTGGAGCAATTTGTAGTCTTTTGGGTCTGCAAATACTATTCGATCTTTGGGAACGATAACTCCCCTAGATTGGCATAACTGAGGTAGTGAAATATCTACTGAAGGGTTGCAAATTTGGAGTTGGTACTCAGCCATCTCATTGGTACTTCATTGAGAATTTGTTGTAAGGGTTTGTTTTTGGTTGGAATAAGGGTTTGAATTCACCTCTTGCATTGGTGAATCATTTTGGTGATAGTTGAAGATCATTTTGGCACATTTTCAAACTTTCCATATCAGGGCCTGGAATCAGAATTTTGCTTATATCTCCTAATCTACTTGGGGATAATTTTTATGCTTTTGGGAGAGCAATAATACATCCTTGGCGGTGACATTCATAGCAATTTGGGGTGTCAAAACCCTTTCCTGATTTTTCTACAGGTGTCGTACATGTACGGCCTGGTACGGCTCTGTACTGTGCAGCACATGACAGAGATTCAGGGGCAGTCTTCTTCAGCGTTGCAAATCAGAATATAGGAGTGGTTTCCAGGTGCACTTGTTGATAGTAATTAATGCTAAACCTTGCATATCAGTTGTATATGACAGTCATTAAAATACATGTCTGAAGATGTACTGTTCTTGCATCATTTTGTTGTTGTAATCAGTCATAGGTAAATGCAGATATTAGGCTGATATAACATTGTTCTTGTAATCTGATATTGCCATATTAGTGTGCATTGTAAGTCACTGTTATGTGTGACTGTTCATACAATTGTTGCCATATCTCAGTAGTTGCAACAGTCATATAATCAGTCCATTATTTTCAGTCATTACCATATATCATTGTATTGGATTGGTATGCATAGCAAGGGCACTGTTTACATTGTTATAGCATGGTAAAAGGTCATTGCATGGTAATCTGATTATTACATGTCACAGTCATATATTCTGAGAATTGTAATCAGAATTAGAAGGTTTCTTGATACTCTAGTTTGAGATCTTTGCATTGTTGTTTAATTGTATAACATTCCTATATTGTTATTGTTATCTCAATTGCATTTGATGCCCAAAACGATTATCACATTGAAACACAACATCTCAAACAAACAAGTCAGTTGCTTGCCAAGTGTTTGACGAATTGTCTTAGTTCAGATTTGGGGGTTTTAGTGGCCTTTATAGTAAGGGTCATTACAGTGGTATCAGAGCGGTTTTCTTGCCATCCTGTTGGGTAAGAATCGTCTTTGCATGAGTGACCAGCACTTGATTGATTTCAGTATGGATAGGAATAGTACAAAGTTTTAGAGGACACGATCGTGGGCAACAGATAGGCACAGTAGAAATGATGGTTATTCAGACATTTGAGATGAACTTAAGAGAACAGATCAGAACTTGTCTGAACAGTGGAATAAGCACCACCATGTGATGAATGATATACTGTCCGACCCAGCCAAGGTGAATAAGTTGTCAAGTTTTTTATTTGGCAGATTTTCTCGCGGGAGAGATAACATAAGATTGGTTGACACAGTTACCAGAAACCTTCATGAGGATTTTGAGGAACAAGTTAGTCTTCCGACAGATGTTTCAGTTTCTACTCAGCCACAGGAGGAAGTGGTGAAGGACACTATGCGGATTGATAGTAACCGTCAACTTGGTATTCAAGTTGAGACAGTTGTATACAGGTTGCCTGAGGATGATATCACAGGTGCTCAGAATAGTAACTACAGCACAATGGATTCAGATGATGATTATGAGGAGGTTGTTGTGTATGATGATGAGATACATATCAGCGATGAGAAGACATTGAGTATTCATGACTTTGTTGATAGAGAGTATCAGGCACAGTTAGATGCTACATCACACGAGGTTGAGGGACATAACACTTCACATGTTTTGTCTAGTCAGCTTAAGGTAAGCGAGGATGGGATTGTGACTTCATTATCTCATCATGACAGGATGTGGGAGATGATGGAGGATCATATTTGGATGATTCAGTCACAGAGTAGACATAAGGGAGTACAGGCGCAGACCTCTTGTATTTGACTTACAGGCGATTAGGGAAGGAATGGGAACGATGAAGATGAGTTATTTACATCTTCTTTCGGACCGTGACCATCTTTTTACCCTTGCTGGAGACTATTCAGACGCCTTGAGGAGGAAGGAGGAAGCTGTCAGGCTTTCTCGTGAGCTAGAGGATACCCGAGCCTCTTTGTTGAGTACTCCATTGGCATTACAAGACTCGGAGAGACATGCTGATTTGATACAGGGAGATATCACAAGCACACTGGATTGTGTGATTGGCTTTGATAGTGATTACGATATAGTTGATCCTGATGATGTTACAGTAGTTGAGGATACTGTCACATTTGAGGATAGTATAGTTGATCAGAGTGGTGCAGCAGAGAGACATGTGGACGAGCTTTGTCTTGAGGTGAGTTCAGTTCAGGAGTTAGCGCATATGGCAGGGACTCAGCTTTCTTTTACAGTTAGATCACATGTGGTGGATGATAGTTGTGAGAGTACACCTTGCATTCAGATCCAGGATTTGGGGACAGTATCAGACATGTATGTGGAGTTAGTTGGTATTAGTCATATTACTCAGGTGAAGAGTTTGCTTGAGTTATCAGCTGATTCTAGTTTACGGATGTGGATTCGGGATTGTTATATTGGTGTTTGGGATTATGTTGACTGGAGATCCTTATCACCTATTGGTAGCAGTAATTGTTCGGGTGCTCTCATGGACTTGATTAGTAGTTTACCAGGTGTAGTTCTCATCCATGTCAGCAGCTTGTCTGATGCTGGAATTAGTTTTTATACACCTGTGTTGGGCGTTGTTCATGTATCCAGTCGACCATTCTTGTTGGAATGGGTTGATGATATCCCAGATATGACGAAGTTTACAGATGAGTCCCAGGATCGTATTGGTATTGATGACATCCAGGAGTATGCTATGGACAGTTTTGAGGACTTAGCTTCCTCAGCAGATTCTTTTGTTACAATGGAGTTGGGCAGTGATGCTACAGTTTTTGATACTCCATATGATGATGTGAGCTTTGGAGTTGACTTGCAGAGTATGGGTGGTAGTACTCCAGAGATTAGTGACTTTGAGGATACTCCTTTGGATAGTGTGGCAGAGGAGGATTGTAGGAGACAGTCTAGCCAGCGCCATCATGTGTCTAGTCAGTTGAGAGTTAGTGAGCGAGACATTGCTATCGCTTGCGTGCATTTTGATGCTGCTCGTCAGTTGTTAGCAGTTTACGGATGGGGTTCTCCTACTAGTGATGAGCAGGGAGGCAATTTTTCCTAGTGCAGTTGGGTGTGAATGCTGGATAGACAGGGACTCAGGTTTTGATAGAGAGTTGTTTTTAGTGGTGCTTGTTCTGTTGATGTTGGTTCTTTCTTCGCAAGAGTTTGGTGAGGATCGAGACATTACTTGTGACCATCCTTGGGATGCAGGTGGTTTATGATGTTGCTTGTTTTTCCCGATTGCTTGAGGACAAGCAATCTTGGGAAGGGAGGACTGTAATGTCCCCGTTTTTAGACTTATGGGATTAGCTTGGTTTGGCGACCTTCACAGGTTAATCAGGCGATCAGAGGGGGGTGTCAGATGGTGGAGCCAGCGTTGGGATTCCATTTTGGAGGTTCGACTTATTAGGCTGCTCTTCGTTCGGATCATTTTGGTCAACTTACTATTTTTAGTAAGTGATATTTTGGGTATGGCCAGGATTAGTAGGGTGTTTGCACAGAGTGTTAGATGTCTCAGGATCGAGTTTCAGAGAATTTCCAGTTTGAGAGACTTACTATTTTTATTAAATCTATTTTTAGCAGTGGCTATTTTTGGCAGGGCAGTGCCTATTCTTGGTTGGGTAGTTGGATCTGGGCTTTGTCAGAAGTTTGTTGATCTGAGTTAGATTTTCCGGTGGCTTATATTTTAAATGTTGTTATTAAATTAAATTATTTTGATTTAATTTAATAACTTACGACTTTATAACTTAATGTTATAAAGTGGAGTTATATTAAAAGCCAATTAAGTGAAAAATAATGTAAAGTGCTTTTTCCAAAAAGCCTATATATTCTACTTGAAAAAGCACTTTACGGATCCATTATTGAAATCATTTTTTATTGAAGTTCGCGAAGAAGACAAACTTGACTAAGGTTTCTAGGACTGATTCCTCTCGTAATTTGAGCCATCTTTTGTCGGTGGTGAATTTTACAGCTGATTGTTTCTGAGATCACAATTCGGTGCTGTTGTATATCGGAATTGTGAAAGTTTCAAATCTGAAGATTCGTGGCTTGTTGATAAAATTATATTTATAAATATAATGCAATGAAGTTCTGAATTATAATTTTCAGAGGCTGAAGTAATTGTTTCCTGATTTTCGAAAATATTGACAAGGAGGGAATTAATGTAGAATGTAGATTGCTATGCAATCTTTCATGCTGTGATTGCAATCTAATGGAAGGCGTCTATTTGATGGCGTGATTTTAATACAGGCTGCGTCAATAACTGAATTGTGGCATGTGCCTGGTTTGAGACTTGCGGCTGCATTTTGGGACACGTGAGTATTCAGCACAGGGCTGTCTTGCAATTTTGTGGGTGTCGTACATGCTAGGATCTGTCACGGCATTGTTTGGGAGTATTCACGTGAGGGACTTTGCAGGATAGCTATCCGATACATGATATTATAATAGCCAATTGGTGGCAGCAAACAATTGTGTGAAGACGTGAAGTCTGAATGGGAATTTGCAGCAGTTCAGAGCCAATTCGGTTCTTCACAACATGGTCCTAACAAGTGTCAAAAATATCCTGAGCAATTTTGTACCGGATGTTGACATTCATGAAGATGAACCTGTAATAGATCAATTAGAAATATTAGCACAAGCAATCGGAGAAGATCTAACCGATCCATAGACAATAGCCATTGATCACTATGAGAAGAAGAGAATAGAAATTCTCCACAAACAGGTTGAGGAAATAAAGGTCACAGTATCTACCAACTCAAGGGTACTTCAACAACAGTTATAAGTTGCAACAAGTCTGATGACAAGGACTTCAACTTTTGAAACCTTTGTTCAAGATCTCATTGAAAAATCATCGAAGACTTTAGAAGACATAAGAGCTCTGTCTTCCCAGTTTGACATAAAGAACAAGTCTGCAACAGATTTCAGTAGGGAGATGGCAAGTCTAGCTCTCATTCTGAGAAACGCGTCTGAAGAGAAGACCAAGAGAATCCAAGATATTATTGGATTTCAATTATTTCTGGCCCCAACATTCGTTTCAATGCAACATACAGCAACAGATGCTGAAAATCTGATTAGTGAACCGGATTACAAAACAGTAGAGGACATGGGAAATATTGTCTCTCTAAAAGCAACGCAGAAAATTATAGAATATGTAATCGGTCAATGTAATCCTTTTCTTCATTCAGCGAAGAAAATTTACAAGGATATCTTCACCAAGCTACAAATGTAGAAAACTAAATGAAGCATAACCCTTTGTCTTATGGAGGCAAAAAGGGGAAGATATTAAAGAAAAAGAGAACAGAAAAGAGAAGTTACAGAGGTTAGGAAGCTACAAAGGTTAGAGAACAAAAAAGAGAGAGAACAAAAGGTCAAAGAAGAAGACACCTACAGACAGGGGAAGTCTACAGACAGTAGAGATGAAGTTTATAGGTAAAGTCTACAAACCAAGTAATTAATTGTAATGAGTGTGTAATGGTCTACACCATTCCCACCGGTATAAGGTACACCGGTAGTTCACTCACTTTACTTTATAGGCACCAGTAGACTAAAACAAAGTATATACATCGGAAGACTAAACAGAGGAGATGCACCGGTAGATCGAACAAAGTACATAGTACTGGTCTTATAAGTGCATACAGGGGATGAATTGGGTATAAGATTGATATCGGTCAAACAACACGTCAATCCGCACCGGTGAATGCAAAGCTATTTAAGTTAAAACCGGAATATGCAGAGCATCCACCGTTTAGAACTAGAGTTAACTTTTTAACAGGAGTTTGTTTTATTTCTATGCGGATGTTTCAAGGTAAACTCAAGATCAGAACGCAAAGCTTTTTCTTTGTTGCGTGATTTAAGGACGAGTTTACAGCCTGGCGGTTCTATGAGTTAGGGTTTCATTGAGATGAATTTTGTATAAAGATAGGTCATAGGACGCAAGAAAAGTGCTGTTGATTATACAGAGCAGGAGAGAGATATCTTCTGAGAGAAGAGCTACAGCCATAGAGGTGAAAGGCAGAAAGCATCAACAGCTAGGCAGAACAGGAAGATCAACAGGTATGATCTAATTAGACAAAGAGTGTCAATTAAGATCATTGCTTTTATACTATGAAAGCATATTCAAATCCCTCTATCAGGGTGAACGCTAATAGGTTCTTTGTATAAATCTTTTAATCAGGTAGCATCTTGATTGATGTTGAAAGTCCTTTAGCAAGGTGGCTCCTAATAGAGTCAAGATCTTAACCGGTCTTCTACCAAATCCCTTTACCTGGTAGAACTCTTACAAGTGCTTTGTAAGGTCTTAACCGGGCACATTTATTGCTGCAGTAGTGGAGTTGTGAGCTCTGTCTCACCATGTTTTTTCCCTTCTAATCGAGGGTTTCCACGTACATATTGATCTGAGCATTTCTATTTCTATTTGTGAATAGTTATTTACATTCTTTTTACCTTGCAAGAATATTTATACAAGTTTTAATTGGAAATAGAAATAGTATTTACTAATTCACCCCCCCTCTCAGTAACCAGTTAGGAATAACGCAATCTAATGAGTGTGGCTCAATTAAATAACAAGGGATACCTATTGGAGTTTGGGCAAGGTTCTTGTGTTGTTAGGAACCAATTAGGAGCACATGTTGCTACCGGTAGACAGAGTATAGGGTGTTGACATATTTAAGTTGTTGTTGGTTATGTCAGAGGCAAACATCAGAACAATCGGAGCACTGGTACATCACACCGGTACTCTTAAGTGTGCATCGGTAGACCAAACAAGTAAGCGGTGTACTTTGCTAAGTCACGCTTATACCGGTCTAAGTGTTTTCAACCGGTCTTATGAGACATACAGGAAAAGTATGACCAATCGGGTACAATTTTAATACTAGTTGAGTGCATGATAATGTGAACCGGATTATGCGGAGCGGTCTCAGTTAACACTGGATTATACGGAGCATTCATAGTTGAAACTGAATATAGCTTTTTAACTGGAGTTAGCTTTATTTCTTCTACGGGTGTTTCAAGGTAAACTCAAGAACATTTTGCAAGCTTTTTCGCATGCATGATTTATGGGTGAGTTTACAGCTTGGCGGAACTGTGAGAAGTATTTTTAATAAAATTAATGTCTTATAAATACAGGTCATAGGATACACAAGAAGTGTTGTTGAATATTCAGAGTAGGAGAGATATCTTTTGAGGAGCTTCAGTCACAAGAAGTGAAAGTCAGAGAAAGGTTCAACAGCCGAGCAGAGGAAAGGGTAACAAGTATGATCTAATCAAATAGAAAGTGTCGTTACAGATCGTTGCTTTAATATTGTGAAGCATATTCAAATCCCTTAATCAGTGTGAACCCTAATAGGTTCTTTGTATAAATCCATTTACCGGGTAACATCTTTATTGGTGTTGAAAGTCCTCTTACCAAGCGACTCCTAACAGGGTCAAGATCCTAATAGGTCTTCTACCAAATCCCTTTACCAAGTAGCACTCTTACCAGTGCTTTGTAAGCTCTTAACATGGCACATTTATTACTGCAGTAGTAAAGTTGTGGGTTCTGTCCGACCGTGGTTTCTGTTAGTTTTATGATCGATTGCAAATGTAGTAATATTATTGTCTTTCTATATTTTCCAAATGCATCGATCTCTTGGTTTTATACAAGGCAAAGACAAGAAGACATGTCTATTCATTTCAAGGGACATGTCTATTAATAATTAGTTACTATAAGATTAATATAACTTATATATTCATTTATATTAATAATATATATAGTAATATTAATACATATAACTATTACATATATATTGATATAAATAATCATTCAATGTTCTAAGATAACAATGACTTTTATCTGAGCGAAGCTACATACTTTAACAGTTTTCTCCTTTTAACCGAGGGTTTCCACGTATATATGTTGTGTTGACCTGTGTATTTTTATTTCTATTTATGAGTGTTGATTATATTCTTTTAATTCTGCAAGAATATATATATAAGGTTAAATTGAAGTAGAAATTGTATTTACTGATTCACTCCCCCTCTCAGTAACCTATTAGGATTAACAATTGGTATCAGAGCCCTTTGGTTCTCAAAGATATAAAGCTTAACCGCTTGAGTAAAAGATCATGGAGGGATACATGCATCAAAAACTGCTTGAGGAAGCGAATGGTATAATTGCCTCTCTTGAGAATAGATTGAGGAGGTCCGTTTCAAAAATAAAGGTGGCTCTGCAATTGAGTGAGAGCAATGAAACAATTGAGGAACTCTCTGGGCAAAGTAGATCTGATGAAGCAGAGGAGGCAGTCTCTGAACTTATGGAGAAAAATCAGAGTCTAACCTATCAGATCTCAAATCTGAAAAGAGAGCAGGAAAGTAATGCTCTAAGAATGATTGAAATCATTGAAGAAAAGAGGAAAGTTGAAGATGAAAGGAACAGTGTCGTGAAAACACTGGCAACCTCTAAAAGAGCAAGAAATTTGGCAGAAGATGCGGTAAGAGAAAGTGATCTTATTGTTTTACAACTTCAAGAAGACATGCAGATTGTAATTCAAGAAAATGCTATGATGCAAAAGAACTTGCATGATAAAGATGATACATGCAAAAGGCTGGCTATTGAAGGCTTAGCAAAGCTTGATGAGCAATAGAATTGCCAATGGAGGCAATCCATGTGGGAACTGTGGATAGAATCGCCGATGGAGGCAATCGACATGGGAACTGTGGATAGAATTGCCGATAGAGGCAATCCACCTGGGAACTGTGGATAGAATCGCCGATAGAGGCAATCCACTTGGGAACTAACTCTCACAATTTATGAACTTATTGTGAGTTACATTTTATCTTCTCTAACTAAGAGGGAGTGTTGATGTTTATAGTTTTGATCAGATAAAATGATCATAATATTATGAGAATATAAATAAACATCATTAAGTTGATATGAGATAATATTATTCTACATTATATATACATATTGATATATATAATAATAATAATATTATTGTATATATCAATATGCATATACAATGTATATATTATAGTTGATAAATAAATAATATTAATCTCATATGTCATACTGATTGATATTGGTCTAAACTAAATAAATATCATTGAAATGATAATATTGTTAATTCAGATATATCAATATGAAATAATATTATATAATAATAATGATGTTATTATATATATATATATATCATTATACACATCGTATCGGTTAGTATAATATGAATATTATTATAAACCGTTAATGATATGTATTGACTTCATACCGAGGATAGCAAGTATTATCTTAGTGTTAATATTACTCATCGTATGAGTTTGCATTGAATCGGTGAGTTACGTGGGACAGGTCTCACGTAGAGACACGCCCCTACATAATGTCTCTACGGAGACCTATATACATATATGTATAAAGATCACTGCAAGATAATATAAGACAACCGATGTACAGCGAATACAAGAACAAAATATAAGAGATGAGCGATGTACAGCATAATTGGTGAGGATATACAGCGAAGATATTTAGGGATGTCTCATGTAAATGAGATACGATGAACAAGATATGAGCGATGCACAGCAGAGAAGAAGACTAGTCATTGTCATGTATATCTAAGATCGCTGACTGGTCATTGTCATAGATGCAGCGATATACAGATTCAGTGACACAAAACAGCGACAGTGATATGTACCATAAAGATAAGTAATCTGAGTTACTCATCTACAATAACATGAATGATATATATATATATATATATATATATATATATATATATATATATATATATATTGATTATTAATATATATATATATATATATATATATATATATTTTGTTGAAATATATATCATATATATTAAGAGATTATATATCTATAAATTAAATTTTAAAGTAAATTAAAAGTCATATAATCTGATCCAAAATTTAACACCAACAATGTGTCTAGTGGAAGTAGGGGAAGCTTCAAAGGTTACTGCTATGCATGCAACAAGTTTGGACACAAAGCAGATGAATGCAGATCCAAAACTATGGCATTCAAATCCCCACCAAGACCGGTATTCTATAATAGGAACACAAACTGGAGCACAACCAACTTTGCTAGTTGTGGAACATTTGACCATAGCAACTCTTGATGTCACTCATCCATGAGCAAGGAAAGAAGGGTAAATCCATGGAGAGCAATCGGGATGACTTGTTACAACTATAACAAGATTGGGCATCTGGCCAAGGAATGCAGGAACCAGCCAATGAACAAAAGAAAAGGACCAGCCAAACCGGTGAAGAAGACCCTGTCTCCCAACCAAAAGGGTAACAAGGGAAAAGAGACTGAAAAAGAAGTCAAGAAGATTTGGTTCAAGAAGGAATCAAAAAGCTCTGTTGAGGAGAAGACAAAAGGAAGATCATCATCTATTGATGGTGATATCTCTTTAGCAAACTAAGCCTAAGGGTTTAGAGGGAACTGGTAGTTTGCCTACTCTTCCCGGTAGAACTGGTGAGCAACAATCTCACACAGTCAAAAGTGTAACCTGAAAAAGTCACCGGTCTATCAGGTATTTTGGAAAGGTGAGTGCTGACATCACAACCGAGGATTGATCAACAGGTAAAACTCATTAGAATGGGTTGTCGTAGGAAAGGTTAGGTATGGTAATTAGTGTTGTAGTCGTTGAAAATTGTTACCGTTTGGTAATTACTGTTATACCCTAAATCTATTTAAGGGAAGGATGATTACTCAATTCACTTTACAATGCGAACTGTTTGTTTTCTTAAGCTTGAGTAATCTCTTCTTGCTTTGATTTACAGGCTTTGCTAAGTGAACTCTGTAAATCCTATCAAAAATTCTCTGTGTAAACTGGTCAGATATGATGGCATCATCATCCTCTGTTGTCAATCTGATTCAAGATAACCAATTTGATAGACCAGTTTACGACATCATGCGAGTGCAGAACAGAGAGAGTGATATGATAGGTGCGTTGTCATTGGTGCCTATTGGAGTTCTGATGACTGAAGACATTATGACTTTCATCCACGCCAAGCAGGAAGAACTAGGTGAAACCTCATCCAAAGCGAGTATCTCTCACTCTGCTAGGATGGAAAGCTTCAAGATAAGTATTCGAAGCTTGAGACTTTAGGCCTGATCAATGGAGTTAGGTATCCAACCGTGTCTCAACCGGATTGGATAAGATTGGTTCTGAGTAGGGTTAATGAACCAAGGATGTGGCTAGCAAAAGGCACCTTCACACCGATCACCAAGGAGGATTTGAGAAGGGTTATTGGTTATAGTGACAAAGGGGAAGTTGTTACCCTTAGTACCATTGCGAATGTTGTAGTCGCAAGGTTAACAAAGTCGAAGTCCGATAGTCGGTTGATGATTGTTAACGACATAGAGGACGAGGGTGTTCGGTTTGCATTTGCGGTAATGGGGTACACAATCTATCAGTCAAGCAACATTAACAGTGTACCGGGAGGAGCAATACGTGCTGCACACCGGATCATGCATGACAATGCACAATACAACATTTGTGCCATGCTAAGAGGACAAATTTTTGAAAATCTAAATAAGCTCGGTCTTGAGAAGAAAAAGTTTCTAAAATATGGAACTCTACTGGTATGTTTGTTCTTTCACTATCAAAATTTCTTTCCGGGAATAGGAAAAGTAACCTGGCTAGCAGATAAACCAGTTATGATTCAAATAGGAGATATGGCGAACAAACTAGGAAATCAGTTTAATAAAGTAATGACCAATTACTTTGAGGCCTTCCAGCTGAGAATGCACGCCAGGGAAAGAATTCCCTCGACCATTGTTGATTTATACAAGGATAAGGTGTGTTTTCTAGTCAACACCGATCACTGCATAATTCAGGTTGTGGAGCCCAAAACTGAGTATGCACCGGAGCTTTGATATGAAATCTCCACCAAAGTAGCCAAGGCATATGCAAAAGCATTGCAAGAGAGTGACCTAGATCTCTCTGCATACCAGTTTGGGACTTATGAAGAAATTCCGGAAAATATGAAAAAGCCATCAGTTAAAGAACTTAAAAAGGTATATGTGAAGAGGACTCCCACACCGAAGAAGAAGAAAACAGTAACAGAGGAACCCAAGGTTCAAAGGAAAAGAGCACAACAGGTGTCTAGTACTCAAGGGGAAGAAACGGAAGAAACATAGATTGAAGAGACTGCCACCCTTCACAGAAAGAGAAAGACTAGGAAACTGGTGAAAGAGGATGCACCAAGAGGAAGGAAGCCAACAATTAATGAATTAGTTGAAGGAATTAAGGAGGCAGGTGGACTGGGAATAGCTGGAAGAAGATACACGAGTAATGAAGAAGATAAAAGAAAAATAGAAGCTACAGTTTACTGTCTCTACAAGTTCAACTACACTCCAACTGAGCTTCACACAATAATACTAGATGATTTACTAGAGATTATAGAAGGAAGATGGAAGTCTTCAATTGACAAGGAAAGAGAGCTAAGAATAAAAGCTCTACTTGAAGTCCAAAATCATCTCACTGTAGAAGAAGCAACCCAAGAAGATGACGTGCATAAACAAAATTTTAAGAGAAGAAAGAGAATAAGTTAGGTGTTGATTGGTGAAGTAGACCAAGTGCATGAAGGAGTCACTACCTGGTCAAATCTTCTTCAGTGACAACAGCAGGCAGAAGAAAAATGCGAAAAGTCCAAAGAGCCACCGGGGATAGATACTGGGAAAGGAAAAGGGATATTGGGAGCTGAGACTCAGGGAAAAGCAAAGATAGCGATTGGACTGGTCATTGTCGATATCATTGATGATAAAGCTGGTGATTTGACTCCACCAACTCTACTTGCATCCCCAATAAAAGGTAAGGCTAGAACCTTAACTGTAGATAACATTGTAGATGAAGTCATGGATTATGGCGAAGTGTCAAATGCAGCCAAGTGGTTCAGCGTGTTAGTAGAAGAGTATAGGCAGGAAAAAGAGATTGCCCTATTGGAAACTTTCTTAGATTTCAACAGAAGTCCTAGAGATTATAGGGCTAAATTTCCTCCTAAACTGAATCAAAGAATTATGGTTAAATGGAGAACCGGTCTAGCAGCCAACAATGGAATTGTCAAGGAGACATTGACACAAATAAAACAAGGTCTCAATGAAGAGACGACTAAACTTCTAATGGAAGAAGTGTCAATGAATTTGGATACAAAGAACAGGGTCGCCAAAATTATTAATGGTTATGAAAAAGACGTGTATAATGATACACTAGAGTTCTGGCAGCAATATGACTTTAGCACCCTAAAAACAATAGGTCCTTAGGAAATCTCTCAAGAGGAACCTGAAAGAGAATCACCACCGGTACAATTCACTTGTGAAAAATCTTCAACCAGTGAGCAACAAGTTCCAACAGAAACATTCACAACCAGTGAACAAGTGAATCTGGGCGAACACATTACTCCAGAAGATCAAGTACAGGTAGAGTGATCAGGAAAGATGACTACTGATAAGGGAATAGATGTAGAAGAAGTTGTCGTGAATGAACAATAGGTTGCGGAAGAGCAACAAATAGAGCAACCACCGGAAGACGAAGGACATCCTGAAGAGGAGGTCCAACCAGGAAGAGAAGTTCATCCAGAAGAAGAGGTACGTCCAGAAGAGGAGGTACATCCAGAGGAAATAGTTCAACCAGAAGGTGAAGTGCATCAACAATAGGAGGTGCAACAAGACGATATACCTCAACAACAGGAAGTACCTGTTAATATAGAACATGAGAAGCCTACAAAAGAGCAACCGGCACAGGAAAAACCGGTAGATATTCGCAGCTCATCTACGTTGAAAAGAAAACTAACTTTTGCTACAGCTTCATAATCAAAGAAAAGTAAAGTTAGTGATATTGTAGTTGACATAAGCAAGATGTCAACAAGACAACTGAAAGAGCTCACTAAGAGGAAACAAGATATGGTCCTCTCTAGTGTGAGAAACATCTTGTACAACTTCATACCGGATGCAGATATTGATGAAGATGAATCTACTATTGATCAATTGGAGATACTAGCACAGGCAATAGAAGAAGATGTCACCGATCCGGATACAATAGCCATTGATCACTACGAGAAAAAGCGGGTTGAAATTCCTCACAAACAGGTTGAAGAACAGAAGGTAACTGTATCTGCAAGAATTGGTGAGCTAATGCAGCTTGTACAAGAGGCCGGAAGACTTATCACAAGGACTTCAAACTTTGAAGACTTTGTTCAAGATATTACTGAGAAAACATCCAAGACTTCAGAAGAGATCAGGGTTCTTTCATCTAAGTTTGATGAAAAGACCTCTTCTGCAATTGATTACAATAGGGAATTGACCAGTCTTGCACTTATTCTCAGAAAAGCATCAGAAGAGAAAACAAAGTGAAATCAAGATCTCATTGGATTCCAATTGTTTCTTGCCCCTACATTTGATCTAATGTAGACAACTACAAACGATGCAAATAATTTGATCGAGGAACCGGATTACAAAACCATGGAAGACATGGAGAACATAATTGTCTCACTGCAAGCAGCTAAAAAGAACTTGGACCATGTAACAGGTACATGGAAGCCATTCCTTGATTCAGCAAAGAAAATATACAAGGATATTTTCAATAAGATATAGATATGGAAGGCCACATTGTCAGAAGAATCCACCCTTTGACTTATGGAGGCAAAAAGGGGAAGAAGATCAGATACATGGAAGATGTAGGAAGTGAAGAAGATCAGATGGTGAGTTGAAGAGGATTAGATACCGGGTAGATCATTTGAAATTGAAGAAGATCAGACAAACGATCAGAGAAACACAGTGTGTGTTATAGTTAGTCAAGAAGGTCTACAGGGGAAGTCTACAAGATAGGTGACATAGGTGATGTTTTGCCACGAATGCCAAAGGGGAAGATTGTTGGCATATTCAAGTTGTCCTTGGTTAAGTCATAGGCAAACATCACACCTATCCGAGCACCAATACATCACACCGGTACTCTTAAGTGTGCACCGGTAGACCAAACAAGTAAGCGGTGTACTTTGCTAAGTCATGCTTATATCAGTCTAAGTGTTTCCAATCGGTCTTATGAGATATACAGGGAAAGTATGACCAAATGGGTACAAGTTTAATACCAGTTGAGTGCATGATAATCCGAATAGGATTATGTGGAGCGGTCTCAGTTAATAGCGGATTATACGGAGCATTCACAGTTGAAACTGAAGTTAGCTTTTTAACTGGAGTTAGCTTTATTTCTTCTACGGGTGTTTCAAGGTAAACTCAAGATCATTTTGTAGGCTTTTTCGCTTGCATGATTTATGTGTGAGTTTACAGCTTGGCGGAACTGTGAGAGGTATGTTAAATAAGAGTAATGTCTTATAAATACAGGTCATAGGATACACAAGAAGTGTTGTTGAACATTCAAAGCAGGAGAGAGATATCTTCTGAGGAGCTACAGTCACAAGAAGTGAAAATCAGAGAAATGTTCAACAACCGAGCAAAGGAAAGGGTAACAGGTATGATCTAATCAGACAGAAAGTGTCGTTGCAGATTATTGCTTTAATATTGTGAATCATATTCAAATCCCTTAATCAAGGTGAACCCTAATAGGTTCTTTGTATAAGTCCCTTTACCGGGTAACATCTTTATTGGTGTTGAAATTCATCTTACTAGGCGACTCCTAACAGGGTCAAGATCCTAACAGGTCTTCTACCAAATCCCTTTACCAGGTAGCACTCTTACCACTGCTTTGTAAGCTCTTAACAGGGCACCTTTATTACTGTAGTAGTAAAGTTATGGGTTCTATCCCACTATGGTTTTCTCCTTCTAACCAAGGGTTTTCACATATATATACTGTGTTGACTTGTGTATTTCTATTTCTATTTATGAGTGTTGATTATATTCTTTTAATTCTGCAAGAATATATATATAAGGTTAAATTGAAGTAGAAATTGTATTTACCGATTCATGCCCCCCTCTTAGTAACCGGTTAGGATTAACAAAGGGAACCTGTTCTATCTAGAATCAATGGAGGGAGCTTGCCTCATAGAAACGGCAAAAGGTGAGACAACTACAATCTATCCCATAACTAAAGAGGACAACAATTGGTTGTGGCATAAGAGGCTTTGCCACATAAACTTTGATAGTATTGTCAAAGTAAGTAAGAAAAAATCAGTCAGAGGGCTTCCTGAGATTACAAAGCTTGACAGAGGTATTTTTAAAGAGTGTCAGTTAGGAAAACTGATAGGGACAAGCTTTCGTAGTAAATCCTCTTCTGTTGAAAACACGCTGGACCTTGTACACACAGACTTGTGGGAACTTATGAGGACGAAGAGCTACTATGGAGATAGGTACTTCATGCTCTTTGTAGATGATTTTTCAAGAATGATGTGGACACTCTTTCTTAGAGAAAAATATGAGGCCTTTCACATGTTCAAAATCTATAAGGCCCGAGTGGAGAAGGAGACCGGTAAATGCTCTAAGTGTCTAAGGTCAGACAGAGGAGGTGAATACACCTCTCAAGAGTTCACTCACTACTGTGAGGAACAGGGGATAAAGAGGCAGTTGTCTGCACCGAGAACCCTGCAACAAAATAGAGTCGCTCAAAGAAGAAACGAGACTCCCATTGATTGCACAAGAACTCTAATGATTCAGAAGGATCTTCACCATCACTTATGGAGAGAAGCAATCAGCACAACAGTATATACATTGAATCGAGTTCAAGTTAAGAAAGGAACTGGTAAGACTCCCTACGAGTTGTGGTTTGGTCACACTCCCAGTGTAGGCTATTTCAGAATTTTTGGTAGCAACTGTTATATAAAAAGAGATGTTTATTCTAGTAAGTTTGAGCCAAAAAGTGATGTAGGCATATTTTTGGGTTATTCCACCAAAAACAAAGCCTATCGGTGTCTGAAAAAGAGGACATGAAAAATAGTTGAAAGTATCAATGTAAAGATAGATGAATATTCAGAACCAAAGGAAAATATCAGTAACGATAAATTAGACAGTCACCTAGAACATGATGCTGAAAATCATTTGGACTTTAATAAAATGATTGTTTCTGATGAAGAAGAAGAGCAGGTAAACAGGCCCTTAGAGCAAGGTAATGTACCTGAGCAAGGAAGGGATCAGAACATAAGACAAACTCAAGATGATGAATAGGAAATTGTTCGTGACCATGCTGGAGATATTGCTCAACTGGAAGATATGTAGCGGGAACACCGACCGGTTCTTCCAAGGTATGTCACATATCACTCTACTGATAATATTATTGGTGACAAACATGCTAATATTATGACCAGGAGAAAGGCTAGAGAAAGTATCTGCTTACTTTTGAGCGTAGAGCCTAAATCCACCATATAGGCTCTGGAGGATGAGAATTGGGTCAAGGGAATGGAAGAAGAGATTGAGCAAAGTAGGAAGAATGAAACATGGACTCTTGTTCCTAGACCACAGTACAAGAATGTCATTGGGACCAAGTGGGTGTACAAAAACAAATTAAATGAAGAAGGAAAGGTGGTAAGGAACAAAGCGAGATTAGTCTGCAAAGGATATGCACAGGATGCTGGACTAGATTATGGTGAAACCTTTGCACCTTTGGTTAGACTAGGAGTGAGAATCCTACCCGCTTATGCTGCTCATAAAAGGTTCAAAGTATACTAGATGGATGTAAAGTCTGCATTCCTGAATGGTATATTGGAGGAGGAAGTTTACATAGAATAACTAGAAGGCTTCTCATCCACAAAGAAAAGTGGTATGGTCTGTAAATTGAAAAATGCTCTCTATAGGCTAAAACAAGCTCCAAGGGCCTGGTATGAAAGGTTACACTCATACCTCTTGACCATAGGATTCACAAGAACAAGAGATAACAACAATATGTATCTCAAGACTGGCAAAGAAGGGAACCTGATTGCTGAAATATTTGTAGATGACATCATCTTTGAAGGAGATGACAAGATGAGCAGACTTAGCTGAGGAGATGAAGAGAGAATTTGAAATGTCCATGATTGGAGCCATAAAATTCTTCATTGGATTGCATGTCCATCAGCTAAAAGAAGGTATTTTTATTTCTCAGTCCAAGTATATTAAAGAAATTCTTAAATCCTTTGGACTAGAAGAATCCACACCAGTTGGCACACCAATGATAACTAACCTCAAGTTGTCAAAGGAAGATGATGCAAAAGATATAAATGAGACATTGTATCGGTCAATGATTGACATGTTACAATATGCAGTGCATAGTAG